>JAQQSE010000138.1:0-600000 GCA_035772565.1 Antheraea assamensis
GGCGTTGTGGCTGTGCTCTACTTCCGTCGAGAAGCCTATAGCCCTGTAGTCGTTCTTTTTCAGGCTATTGTGGTGATGCTGTAAAATGTTAGTTTTTATACACAGCCCCAAACATATTACTGATTTGCCGGATAGTAAGTCAAGAACTATGTTTTAACAAACGTATTTGATTGCTAAAGGCTTATTATTGATGGATTAATATCTGAACGAAGGTGATGGAAATAACTAATGTACTATATATATATATATAGTTTGTAAAAATTTGTAAGTAGAAAATATAAGCCACAACGAGTTTCTTTCCAATCCTTCCAGATGATTCGGTGGTGGTTTTCATGTTATAAACGTCTTCTCAGGCTAGATTGAATAAATATTTTTTGATTTTGAATTCGACATAGATGTGTTTTTCAAAATATTTACAAACGAATTAATAAGCCCAAACGTAGGTTCATCACAGTCAACGTAACGCTGCCGACCGTCCATTGTGTCGGTGACACAGATTACACGTCCGTGGGGCGAAAGATCTAGCGTTCACAGTTATCTATTAGCGTGTACTCGATTATCATGTACTTTATGTCTTCTATAATTTCCTTTCAATTACTCAACCTAGTTTTTTCTTTGTGTCTCGAACGAATTCTGAGAATTATTTTATAGAGCTTAATATTTTGTGATGTTTCTACTTTTTTTTTAACGATGTCGCGATGTGTAAAAACTAAAGTAAACACTTTTTACATTCCGTATTTTTAAAAACCGTGTAAAATATACCTAAAATGAAATAAATATGTGGACGCAATTTAATTTCAAAGTAAACATTACTTGTATTATAGTAACTTAACAGCTAATATGCATATTGAGATATATTATTAATGAATATACTTAATACAGACATAACTAAAGATAATGGTTACCTTACAATAGTCAGTCGTATACGGAAATCGAACCAGTGACTCTCGCATCAATAATAGACATTATTATTACCTGTACACCATGAGGCCTCTCAAAATGCCTTTAGTATATACCTATACCTATATACCTATATACTCTTCCGTTCTGATTTCTGTAATCATTTTATATTTCACCAGCTTATGCTCACCAATTCCCTCCCATTAAAGGTGATTACTTAGTTAATAGATTAGTAGACTGTGCAACGTTTGCCTTGGGAACGGTACTTTTTTTTCTATTTCCCGGACAACATGTATGCAAAATTTCATAAGGATTGGTGTTGAATCGTTAAGACGCGGATGTGTAAAAAAATCAAACTCACATTTGTATTATAATATTAGTAAGGATATAGATTATACAATTAATTTTAGTGTAATTAATTATTAGAACATATCTGTTCTATTAATGATTTATCAATAACGTAGCATCGCTATTTTATTGGAGTAAAGAGATCAGTTATTTATTAATGGTATGTAAAAAAAAATTGATCTACCAACTCGTGTCCGTCAGATATATGTGGAAACAAAGATGTTTCGTCTTAAACTACCTAACCTTTTAGGTATTTTGATGATTTTTGTAAAATTATTTCTAGGATAAACTAATTATTTGGAAATAGTGGATTTTCACGTCACGCGCTTTATTATTCAAATAAAATGTTATGTTGTTCAAATCACGTGCAATATTTTATTATAAAGCACGGTTGGCAACACAGGTAATAATACATTACAAAGGTATCGATTTTATTAAGTAAATATTTATAATTTTTTTATATATTTTGTTAGAAAAAAAAAATTAGTCTCGTTCTTGTACTATGTAGGTTAAATGTGTGCTAGGATTGACCTGGTATGTGGGTGGTATGGTGTGTGTCAAGAGTGGGAGCCTAAGGAGGTCGCTGATGAGTAATAGTATGAATTTAAGTTGTCCAAGTATAGACGACGGTTGTCACAGCATTTGGTAAAACCTTGTTCGGATTTTGCCTAGTTGTATTACTATATCATCAGCGTTTTTTCATGATTTGTACTTTGAAAGTATATGGATGAATAAATTAATATGTTCTATTGCATAAATATCCTTAAAAAATTATAAAAAGTTTTTCAAGTATCCATGTTTGTAATAATTCCTAAATAAAATAAAAAAAAACTGTAGGTGTGAACAAACCAGGAAAAATGTGATATATAATACGACGATCAATGTTTTGTTTCAGTTAGCATTGAATCTCATACATTATCCATTGTTTCGTAACCGTGTCAATACGAAGTAATTGATCTCAAACCCACACCAGTGTGACCGTTTTAGAAGTGTATACAAACCACTGCTATAGATAATGATGAAGCATGGCATAATTATGTATCTTATATTTGAATGATTAATAGCTGTTTTATTTAGTATACTAATAATATTATGAATAAAAGAGTGTGAGAGTGTACGGAAGTTACAGTAATATAGCTTATTAGAATTATTATATCTTATAACTAAATATGTAATGATAAGTGTCAAGTAATTTTGGAAAAATCCTGCTATCTGAGAAGCTATCTTGAAGTGGGCCGTATAAACCGTTATTGTTAGTCTAAGATAATGTTTATACACATAGTGGTTGGGTTTGTTTCTTAATCCATTTTTCGAACGAAGTTAGCTTAGATTATCTTAGTAGTTTCTTACACTAAACCTCATTAAAAGTTCCTGTGGGAGGAAACCACATTAAAAAGTGACAGAGGGGAGGCCTTCGGGCGGAGGGAGAGGAGAAAACCTCGTTAAAAAGTCACCGTGGTAGAAAACCACGTAAAAAATTACAGGTGGTGGTGGTTGGAGGGGGTGACCCCTTGACTGCCAAACCGGACCAAGGAGGGAAGGGGCTGGGACTTGACTTTCCATTGCACATTGGTTCGGTAGACGGGTAGGCAGCTTGACCGGGCTGTCGTCGCGGTCAGGGCGTTTGCGCTGGGCCTTGTCGCCGGGGTGGCATGGTGCTTGCTTGTTCGATCCCGTGCCACTCCATAGCGCGGCAGACGGTATCTTGTGGGTTTTTTTAGTCAGTAAGAGTCTGACACCCCACAGCTCCCCAGGGCTGTGGGTGTCCAATGAAGGATTTCTTCCCACATAAAAAAAAAAAAAAAAAAAAAGTAGTTTCTTACACTACCCACCCTCTCCCCCGGGAGGGTGGCGTGTCCATGATGGATTTCCCCACAAAAAAAAGAAAGAAGTAGATTCAAGATAGCTTGTATAAGTTCGTGACACATACATGCTTGGTACACGTGTATGTTTCACGAAATAATATATGTATGAAATAATAGTTAGTTTAGCTTAGCTTAGTTAGACTCGGGATATTCGGTGACAGTCCAAGCCGAGGTGCGCCGTGCGCCCTTGTGCTGGTTGCCTATATAAAATCGGATGAGTGCCTTAAACGCTCCCCTTAGTAGTCCGGTGAAACTGTAGAGGCTTGCCAAGTCAACAGTGTGGACGACAGTTCGAAAAAACACCCATAATGTTTGATGTCATACGCATTGTCAGGCGTACAGAGAAGAACATTTCATCCAGGAAAAAAAAGTACTGTTCACGACAGAAAGATCAAATCTACATTAATGCGAGCGATGCCGCGAGCAAAAGCTAGTCATTTGTTAAGACATAAAGCAGACGATGTCACGGGTGGCCGTTATTCGAATATAATTTTGCATTAAACATTCACAAATAATCACGCTTACACTCCGTCCGGGTTTTTGTAGATTTCTCTAAAATACTTAGCGTCCTGTTACAAACTTCGTCTTAAAATTCAATTACTAACTAATAAATATGATATAGTAGTCATCTACGTTATCCATCTAAAAGGTATGTGAGTTCGGGTGTTTGTTTGTAGCCTCGGAAACACAGGTTCGATTCCAAAAAAAAAAATTATTTAGTTTTATTTAACTTGCAATTTTGTTAGTTTGTTTAGGTAAATCTACGAACTGAGTTAGAACCGGTTCCTTTAGTTTTGCACGTTTGTTCTCACTAATATCGGGAGAGTTCGAAATTTTAAGTCTTAAATGAGAGTAAAAGATGTAGCACATTATAGGTTACGTCAGTTTGGATACAGAATGTGACATATATATATGAAGCTGTACTACTGACGTATAATAAAAAAAATATAAATAAAAGATTCATCAGGTACAACAGCTGTTGGACCTTATTATGTGATTAAACCCGTTCAAAATTATGCAATTTAATACATTTTTACACTGAACGGTACGGTCATTAACATAAACAGGCTTACTGTGATAAACAATATTGCGACGTATTTATTTAGTACTTTTTCGAGACATGGTCTCCGTACTTTTATAAACGACTAGCTTTTGTCCGTGGCGTCGCTCGCGTTATGTAGCTATGACCCGTCTCCCGGAACCATATTTTTTTCTGGATTATCTTTAGGGTATCTACCCTACGTCCTTTTCTGTATTTCTGACGAATTGTGTGTAAAATTTCATGACGGTCGGTTGTGTAGTAGGGCGTGAAAGCGTAACAGACAAACATACTCACTTTCGCGGTTATAATAATTGTTAAGAAGTTAGGATGATACGAATATCTTCATATAATTCTGGCGATTCATACAGACCACGAATTTTTGACCTATTTAAACAATACCTTTATGAAGTATGTAGCCTTTGTTATTCTGATGTATAATTCGGATTATAAAGTTTCACCAAAATCCGTTCAGCCGTTTTTGCGTGAAGAGTAACAAAGATCCATCCAACCTCAGAAACTTTCCCGTTTTTAATGTTTATAATAGACTTTAATAGGATTGTTCCACTTCCTAAGATGTTTATATACTTTCTTTTTTGTGCACTTAATAGAGAAAATTGCAGAAGGTTCTACAATTATCTTTTTAACATACACACACACACACACACGCATGCACACACACAAACAAATAGTCATTCGTACACAGCCGCGTTATATTAATTACATTCGAGCACCGTCGAAATTGACTTGTCTTTCAGTGTTTTGTAGTTACACTTTGGGGGGTGTGCGCAGGAATTACATGATATAACTCCACCCATCCCCATTCCATTAGAGCACGACTAGACGCCGTGAGCGTTTTCACCCTTATGTGGTTGATATTTTCTTGCTGAGGATTGGAATTCACTTCCAATGTCTGCCTTCCTGTCATTCTATAATCAGGCATTAAGCGAGTAAGCTCGATCCATTGTTGACTACATCTTCACTTACCCGATCGAGGCCAAGCGTATGCCTGTATAAAATTCAAAAAATATTTTTTTACTATACATGTCACATGTTTTGAAATCTTCTAGTATCGCATGGTGGTAGGCCTTTTTCTAAGTCCGCCTGGCTAACTACCACCGTCAAGTTGAAAAAATCTGTCGCCAAACACCTGTTGGTGTGTTCCGGCGGCGGCACTTGAGAGCCAGTCTCCCTCTAGAGGTTAAGCGTGATTTACCATCTTTGACCACATCATCATTTAACATCAGACGAGATTGTGGTCAAACGCTTACCTATAAAGTATAGAAAAAAAATGTATTTTGTTTTTTTTTTATGGAACACGGGCACTTCTGTTAATACGGAGTTGGGCGCTGTTGTTTTGTTTATGTAATAAACAATTATTTCATTCATTTATCTGTAAAACATTATTTATTGCTATAAAAACAATTACAACACAAATGAAACTTTATACAAAGCGCTGGACTCGTCGTCCGCTATCGGACCGCAACTCGCGTAGTCGGCCCGCGTCCGTGCCGTGTGAACGTACCTCATCGGATATCGTGCTTCACAAGTACTGGTATAATAGACGGTTACGCTTTGTTTATGTTAGCATCGTATCGTATCGCATCGCGGTCAGGCGTAACTGTGCCACCAACTTTATTGAACTTATTTCGTTCTGTTGTTTTACGACTTTTATATTGCAGCTTTGTGGCTCGCATTCATAAATTACGTTTTCGATTGAAACAATTGCGTTTTTGTTGTTGTTTTTACAATCAGAATTATTAAAAAGAGAAATGTTTCATACCGACCTTGATATTTTATAACGAAAATAGATAAACGTAATATATATACTCATCGTTTAGAACAACTTTATTAATAGCCTGTTCTTATATAAAAAGATTGTCAAATAAATCACTCAAAACCTATCACTCGTTTCTAAAATGAAATGGATGATGATAAAAACAGTTCTGTACCGTTGTACCTAGTACTGGTCACCTGTACGGTGTCCGCGATCCGTACCGGTACTGACTGCCCAGTGAGTTTACGTTGTTTATACACTAAAAAAACGCGAAGAAGATTATAACTACTGTAAATACAATAAAAGCATTGATTTGCAAAGTGTATATAATTAATTTCACAAATCTTTACAGTTGTCCGATTTATTTTTATATATATATATATAAAGACTAGCTGCAAACACCGGCTTGGCACCGGTGCACTAACCAATAAAATGGGTACAGTATGCGATCATGTAATCCAAGAAGCAATTGGAGACCAACGACAATTCTGTCAATATATTTCAAAAATCTTATTTCTCACTAAATTCCTCACTTTTTATATTAATATTTTGTAGCCGAAATTTTTCACTTTTGTATGATTTTTTGGTCATAGAAACCTTGTCCTGACAATTATACACATGACAAAATCGAATTAGACAAATGGCTGCAGTCATATTATGAAGTGTAGGATCACCATATATTTATATGAAAATGTGTCCATCAAAATATGCTAAATTGTAGTGGCGTTACAACTAACAACAGGGTTAATTATTGTTTATTGAATTAAAAAACGTTTTATAAGAGTACAATAATAAAATGACTAAACGTATTATATAACGTTCACAAAACTTTTGTCACTCTCCAAGTTTTCCCACAACGGTTATTTTAACTTATGCTATACAAAATTACTTCGGTCCAACCATTCCCTTTGCCTATGCTAGCGCCTTTTTGGGGTGTTTGGGAACTGTTATTTAGTGCTTAGAGATAGACACTTTTTCAAACATGTTTCCCATATGAAATGGTTCTCCTTACCTTTACACTGTATTACGAATTATCCTTATTAATTATTCGACGAACGAACAAATTATTCTTTTGATCGGCCATTTTGTTATCTTGCTAAATAGACGGATTGCGTTTCTACTTGTGTAGTCCGATGAGACTGTAGAGGCCTTGCCAGGTCAACAGAGTAGTAGTCAGTTCGAAAAAAAAAAAGACAGCGATTTACCTCCCGAACCGATAAAAATGCTTTCCAATATGGATATTCGTTAACGAACGGTTATTTACATCTTGCTCCTTTGTTCCTAAACCGATTTTTTTATTTTTTTTATTTAGTAGATATTAAAGAGCTGTGATAATGTTATCTATAGAAAAATTGGTAATAATAAGTACATTATACAACACATCGACGAAGCGATCGAAGTATTCGCAAGTCGGTTTTCGTCATACTTCACGCTTCTTACCTCTACAATATGCAATACAGTTGTTACCATTTACATAAAAACAAAAAGAATTACAAGACAATAATGCCCATATACTAATACGTGAAGTTGACACAAACTTAAAAGGGTTTTGTATTTAGTCGGTTGTAATGCTTTACATTTTACTGTACCTTACGACCAGGTGGCGCAGCAAGACATCGAAACTTTATACTGCAGAAACGATCGTCATAAAAATTGCTAAGCGTTAATATTTAAACCCGGGGAATATTTTACTTCCAGTTGTCACAAGATGGTGCTGTAATAATTAAACACGGAAACTATTTTACTACTAAACACCACTAGATGGCGATACAATAATGAAAACAATAGCAACAAATAATAATATAGCAGTGCCCGAGGCCGCGAACACAACTGATAGTTAGTTAAATTAGGCTTATTTTACGAGCACGAGTTTTCGTTTATCAAGTCTGTGTGAATACTAAACTATTTACGTAAAGCAATATTAATATATCTTACGATATACGCTTAAAATAAAAATGATTTTTTCATTTCGTGATTTGTGTGAGAGGAAATAGATAAATCGCCTCAGTGATATATTTCTGAAGATATCTCACTAGGGGTAACAGAGTTGGGTATTGGGGTTGGGCTTATTTGGTTTCGTCTTAGTCTGATTTGCTATGCTAAATAAAGAAAAGCTTGTAATCGGTTATAGATATTCACGAACTATAATATTTATTAAGTCTATGTTATTAAAAAAAAGTATAAGGTAAGGTAAGGCAAAGGTATAGTACTTTCCGTACGAAGGTAAACGGATTTAGGGAGTAGAGGGAGATCGAAAAAAGTTTGGATGGATTCTGTGAAAAATGTTACGTGGCGGAATACTGGGATGGCATCTGACAGAGGAGAGTGAAAAAGAAAAACATGTTGTGCCGATCCTACTTAGGTAAAAAAAAGAGTAAGAAGATGATGACGTGATTAAAAAAAATGAAACCATCGTGGGACGCCTGCCAGGTGTCAAATTTCGAAACTGATTGTTATTCAAAATAATTTAATTAATGGAACTGTTACGTACGTATTTATAGTTGTGTTCAATCTAAGCCCTCCTCGCTAGCTACCACCTTGAAATTGAAAATCTATCGCCAATCACCTATAGGTGTGTTCTAGCAGCTGCACCTGTGAGCCAGTCCCTCTCTAGGTTTTAGCGTGTTTACTATCTTAGACCTCATCGTCATTTAACCTCCAGTGAGATTGTGGTCAAACGATAAAAATTATAAAGTAAAAAAAAACATATATAATTTTATAAATAATAGTCGTTGCATTAAATCCTGCTCAGAATCAATTAAAAGAATTAAAAAAGGATGAGAATTCAGAATGACGTTAAAAATCATTCACTGATAATAAAAAAATACAAACACTTAAGACGTGCACAATTTAGGACAAGGGAGGAGGGATAGATGGCGTTGTAAGCAAATCTGACGGTTACTGAATGCCGTGTTAATTCCGACACTATTTAGTGGAATATATGATACATTTATTTTTAAACTGTATACATTCGTTATTGTTTATTATGTTAAGTAAGTTTGATAATATCTTACGTGATAATTGAGGTTTATTGTATAAAACTGAATTGGAAATTCAGCATGAGAACTTAATTTGTCATTGCCTCATAATCTGTTTATATATTTAAAAAAAAAAAGATATAATATCTTGTACTTAGATATTTATAATTACAACAAACACCTGATAAGAATGCGATAAATTGAATAATAATTAAATAAAACTGTAATTGAAATAAAATATTGACACTGGCAAATGCTACTGCTACGTCACTCGAAAAATAACGCATTTTAACTGTCGAATGAGAAATAAACTGGCGAAACCGAACACACAAAGTAGTTAAAATCCTTTACAAATCAAAGGAATATAAGATACACAGATAGATAGATGTCTCGACGATAAAATTATTGATACAGGTCATTATGCATGCGAATGGCGACACGTGCGCACGTGACACGCATTCAGAAGTTCTATCTAACGTCCTACAGGCGAACATAAACAGAGCCACAGGGTCACTGCTATACGAAGGTTACGAACATGGAATCGACATAGTACAGTCTTAGATGTACTTATCTTGTCCTAAAACTGTCAATGGTAATGAAAATGTCAAATTTAAGATCATACACAGCGTGCTTGGGCTTGTAAGAATTTATAGTGTACATATAACTTATTAAAAGAGTTAAAATTTCAGAAATGTTTTCTTAAAGAAATATAACCCTAAATTAAACACTCCGTACGTATTACCGTCAACCTTGTGGTTATACACTAACGTTGTCCCTTTCGAACGCGCATAAATTTGTACATCTCTTTCCTTTTTCAATTTCATTGCAACGTTTTTGTAATACCTACGCAATTTCATTTTCCTTAACAATTTCTATATACTTTATTATAATACTAGCGGCCCGCTCCGGCTTCGCACGGGTATAAAATATATAGCCTATGTCATTCACTGAAAAAGTGGTTAAAATCGATCCAGTAGTTTTGATTTATTCATTACTACTCACTGAGTCACTTTATAGGCAGTATTTTTATTTTATATATAATTTAGTTTTTTCAGATTAGGCCACTAAAACACATAACCACAGACAATACTAAAACATTAATTTCGATTATTCATTTGTCACTTCCTCGATCCTAAATTGTTGCGAACAATATTGTGTTTTTGAATATATATATATATATATTATATGTATAGGAAACGTCTACCACAAAAACGAAAAGAACTTCGTTCCGACTGGAGGTCCATAGACCTCTAATTTTTTTCTGATAAAGACAAAGTGCCTATGGAGTAAAAATAAATAAATTTTATTCGAAATGTTCCACAGTAGCTTTTGCGTGATACGCGCACAACGACAGGCCTCTATCATTCTATTTATATAATATAAATGAAGAACGTGTTAATGTCGCGAACGTTCAAATAGGTAATAATAAAAATGTTGGAATTTTTAAGAATTGGTCGTCATTTTTTTTTATTCGCAAGTTTTATAATAGCTTATCAAAATGTCATTGTATTGCGCCAACGAATCGTGTATAGTACTAGCTGTTGCCCGCAGCTCCGTGTGCGGTTTTTTTTATAATTGTGAATTACTTCTTATAAGATCAGCTATCTGTTAGTGAAAGTTCCGTGAAAAATGGTTCAAACGTTTTGGAGATAGTACTGCAAACGAAGCCATGGGTAAAAGCTAGTTCAAAATAAAAAAGCTTTTATACTTTTTATAACGTTAGCTATCTGTCAGTGAAAGTCCTGTGAAAATAGGTCCAATCGTTTTGGAGATAGTACCACAGACGAAGCCACGGATGACAGCTAGTCTAAAATAAGGTAGGCTATGTCACCCGCTGTAATTTTAACTATATGTCAGTGAAATTTCTGTCAAAATCGGTCCAGCCGTTTCGGAGATTACCCGGAACAAAAAGACAGACAGACAGACAACAATTTTAAAAATTGTATTTTTGTTATCAGTATCGTGTATACGTTCATATCCAATCAGTAAAAAGTCGTTATTTTGATATTACATACAGACACTTCATTTTTATTATATATATATATAGATAACAGAGCATTTTAATGATTTCGACATTAATAGAACGATATTTGTAATAATATTACTCGTCTATCAAATTTGACCTTAGACAAAATAGCATATTTGTATAATATAGTCCTTGAATATATTACACAATTTGAATGGCCACAGATATAGGAATAAACGTCTCGCCCGGTTTCACAGAGCTAATTAAACACAGAAATTGACGAATGTACTGTCAAATCGCAAATGAAGTGTACATTGTGTTGCCATATGCATGGTCAACTACTTTCATTTGAACAGCGAGTCCCAGTTCGTAATATCGTCTCGTATCGTAACACTAGCATGATCCCGGTGGATCGGGATCTTGTAGATTGTATTTGATACAAAATACACGTTCCTATATAATATCAGAAACTCATAATCAGGTTAGGTAATCTATATTCTTATATAAATTAAATTGTAGGGGGTCTGCTGTTGTGCGCCCATCGCGCAAAAATAAAAAAAGTTTCAATTAAAAAAAAAGTAGTCATATAAAAAAATATTTCCATATATTTTGGTCTACTAATATAATGTTATTAAAATTAAAAAAATAAACTAGGGTTTTTATATCAAATATCAGCGATGTGGGAAGTAGGGCAAGCGGTGTAGTAGTACACATGTGTAGGAGTTGGGAAGTAAACGGATAACATTGTTTACAGAGAAATCGTGTAAGCGAAGTATACACTTTGCTTTCATTTTTTTCGTCCAGAAAAAAGTACCGAGTTCCCGAGGGATAAGCTCCAAGCAAAAGCTACTAAAATATATCACTACATAGTATAAAACAAAGTCGCTTTCTCTGTCCCTATATCCCTATGTATGCTTAAATCTTTAAAACTACACAACAGATTTTGATGCGGTTTGTTTTTAATAGATAGAGTGATTGAAGAGGAAGGTTTATATGTATAATAACATAAATTAAATAGTAGTGGAGAAATACTGTTATTTTTAAGGTTACTCCAAATTTAACGCGTGCGGGCCACGGGCAGTAATGAATAAATCAAAACTACTGGATCGATTTTAATCATTTTTTCATTGAATGACATAGGCTATATATTTGATACCCGTGCGAAGCCGGAGCGGGCCGCTAGTTGTTGATATAATAAAAAACGCATAACGAACAATCATGTAATTTTATACACTGCGTTCAATTTTTATCATTGTTAAAAACAATTGATGAATCTTAACTCAACCACAGAGAAAGAATGTAGCGATTCTATGAAGAGAAGTAGTAATAATTTACAAAGGGGTCACAAGTACTTAAGAAATAGTTACTCAGTTTCTTGCAATCCATTGTACTCGTAAGTAATATGTTATGGCTCGTTCGTCTTTAGAAACAAGTATATAAGCTAATGAGTTGCGATCGTGGTTCTGTATAAGTGTTAATTCCCTCGAATTCAGTGTCGTTTAAATGGATATTGGTATGCTTATGTTTAGTACTAGCTGATACCGCTTGCACCACTTCTCCACGGCTATAAATTACACTTGGCTTCATACAAATCTCACTTTCTTCAAAACTTTAATAAGTTAATTTTATACAATTTTGTTTTTAGATAAGGACCAAGTAAGTGTATAACAAGAAAAACTAGAAAAAATAATTAACGAGATATACGAGTATTTTTGGGCGACGCTTGCATAACGACAGATTTCTATCGTTTTATTCATATAGATAAGCCGATTTACGCTATCTATTTTACATAGCTCATCAATAGATGTCGCTGTAACACAACAACTTCTGTACCATTCATCCGATCACCTTGAAAATTGCACTCGGGGAATATTTACATAATGTCCGTTTTATTGTAACACGGACAGTTGTCCGTTTTATTGTAACACGGACAGTTAAACCGTTGTGTAACCCGTGCGGAGCCGCGAGTATGGCTAAGTTGAATACATACGGGTATACGACACGTTCCCATAGTCATCTCATTAGTGTAGTTTGAGTGGTGGTACGCTTTGAATCCCCCAGCTCATACGCTTCAAACTATTTGACGGTGTATAAGAGCTGTGGAATCTTAGCCCCGTGCCCTTGATTTATAGGTGAGTTCGCTGAGAAATACCAATAACTCGGCGCGTCTGTATATTTCGATGTTGTAACGTCACCGTCGTTACGCTACCTCGCTGCCAAGACAACTTACCATTGCACAACACCGTGTGATCATAAATAGTTTATTTTGTATTTATTGAATTCTAACCGTGCTAAGTTACTCCCAGTTTTTACTAAGAACACCTCCAATAGATGTACGAGGTTAAGCATATCAGGCCAATTACACCATACGACAAGGGTGTCATACAGGGGTCGTGATACGCCTAGTTTAACCAGTAATATGTTAAGGGTACTTGAATGCATGTTACTTTACACTTCCCTCTGGAACTGATTGGCTCCTATCGTATCTCAGTAAAATAATAAGAGAAGTTGTATATGCAACAATTGACTTCAGATTCAACAGTGTATCAATGACCGGTTCAGACGAATTCAATCGTTTTCAACGGCGGGTACAACTGTCTCCCAGCGTCGGGTTCGACCGCCTTTTTTGTTGTTTCAGTGAGACGTGCTCGGAGTTAATGAATTCATAGCGGAAGTGAAAAGTAACGCCTTCACCAATAAAATGAGAGACTCACATTACTAGCATATTTGTGTATGTGGCGTTTTTGGATCAGACGCGGTGGGTTTGGTAGTGATCAGTAACCAACTACGGCGCTAACATATTCGTCAGAGTTAATTTTTGTTTCGTCATGTTTCGGTATTACCCAGTGTATATCCTGCTGGTGACAGAATTTTAGGACTATTCACGATGGATTATAGAACTGCCGATATGGTCGCTATTGTATTGGATTGCATTGTGCTTACTGCTAGATACAGGGCAGACCCTATGTCGCAGTTTGATAAAAATATGGAAACTATGCAATAAATATGGAATTTTTTTGTAGGTGGTAGAGCTACGCTGAAGCTATTACTGGTTTCAGCGTGAATGGGTCGGCTCGCCCGGGGTAGTACCACCCTCTCACAGAAAACCAACGTGAAGTAACAGTGGTTGCACTGTTGCGTTTCGTTCGGCCAGTGAGAGCGCCGGAGGCCCACATATTTGAAAAGCCGGCAACGCACTTGCGACTCCCCTGGTGTTGCTAGTGTCTATGGACGGCGGTGATCACTTACCATCAGGTTACCCACCTGTTCGTTTGCCCCCTATAATGCTGCTCAGACTGTGCATATTTTTAAAGCCCAACAAATTGTACTTTCTTTATAAGGGTTAAATTGGGCCGTATTTGGAATATTGGTCACGTCCCTAAGACCGCCCGCTTAAATACTCCTAGAGACACTTGTTTGATGTATATCATGAATGGTACAGTGGTCATTATGAATTTAGAACTGCTTCAGCTACTATAGCGTTTCTTATCATCAAAGTAGCATCTATTGCACCATGAATAAACAGTTTCGAAAGTTCTTACCTTCTCCATGTCGGGAAGATTTGGAATGATCTGCCAAGTTATTCTAGTCTACTTATGATATTGGCTGCTATAAACGAGGTGTGCTAGAGTTATCAGAAACCAAAGGCTTTTTGTATGGAAAAAAAGTAAATATTACACAGTGTGTTGTTCATAATTTGACATATTTATTAACCAAGGGAAACATTAAATAATCAAATTTTGGTCTATACATATATAAATAAAATTGAAGTGTCTGTTTGAATTTTCCCACATTTTATATTTTTTTGTCAGGTATATTATCTAAATTTAAATAAAATACAATACAATACAAGCATATATGAGTATACTAATTTAAAATAAACAGTACAGATAACCTGTATTTAGGGACTACGCTTCAACTCGGACTCGGACTAAGGTTAATAAAGTGGTCTATGTGTTAATGTCCGCACTACATGCGATAAAATGTGTCATATTATTATTTTTATATTATTGAAGAATTCTCTTTAGTGTCCGTAATTACCTCACTCTCCCCAACTAATGTGCCGGTTACCGAAAAATTTATTTACTTCATCTGTTGTTTAATCGCTAACTGTCATCATAATTCAAAGTTAATTAAATTAGTTGAAATAATGTGTACAGGAGAACCGACAGTGCGAGTGTCGCTTCGTCGATTCGCCTCCCATTATCGTGATGCCTATTTCGACATAACCGAGTCAAGAGCACTTCATGAATATTTATACGCTTGTTCACATTGACAATCAGGAGCGGATCAGTTTATACTGTGATGAAAGATATGTCTCTACTCTACTCATTATGAAGGTTAAATAATGTAATTTATATCTTGAGTATAGTAATTTGTTGCATATACTTTCTCTTGTTATCAACCGCTAATAATATAAAAAGATATTCAGAAGCGGTTGAAAATATTCGAAGCTAGCTACAAGTAATGGACCTCTCTAACAATGATATTTGTACAAATATGTATTTTCTGATACATTTAGAACATGGCGTTTGGGTAAGTTTGTAATGAAAAGATTTCGAATAGAAGTTAAGCAATAAAAAAACACTAGTCACAAAATGTAAGGGATTATTAAAAAAAAAACAGTTTTTGAGTCATTTTCAATAGACTGTAATTTGGCAATAAATGGCCGTACAGTAGAAAAAGCAAATTTTACTTTCAAGTGGCTAGCGGTTTTAGATTCGCCTATGAAAAGAATTTCAGATCTATCAGGTTTCAGAGGAATCCTTAGAAAACCATCGAAAACGCTTCGAAAAATATATTAATATGAATTGAAAGATTGCTCGTTATGGGGTTTTATGGTGAAAACGATAAATTTAAAGCTTAGGGAAGTAAGAAAAAAAAATGTAGTGCTTAGGACTTTTTCATGATATCCTTATTACCCAAAAATTTGTTTTTTTTTTGTATAACCAGTCATTTTTGTCACTAGCGTATATAAGATGTACAAATCTCTAGACTTGTGTTTTCCAACTCTCAGCTCTTAGAAGATATAATATAATAATCTTTTCAGAAGCAGCTCTCACGACGAGCACGCTTTAAGGCTCTCGACAGACGAGCCACTCCAGTTGGGTCCTCCGCCACGGACCTGCTACCCCCTAGTCGTGATACTGGCCCGTGATCTCAGGGACACGGGGGAACTGCGGCCGGACGATACGGTGAGGACTTCACTGTTTAGAAACGGTATTTTATTTAGAAAATGGGATGTCAGTATATACGTATATTTGAGACTAATAAACTTAAACTTCGACAGGTTTCGATTGATAACCATGAGGGCTTATCAAACCATCTAAGTGTGTTTTCATGTACAACAGAATTAATTAAATAAATGGTCAACTAAGATGGAAAAAGGCCTGTCGTTAAGGAGTTATCTTGTCGTGCGCTTCATAACTTGTTTGAGTTACATCAAAATGTATGTTGTGACGATTTGTAACGATACAAATGCAAACAAAGTCGCGAACAGCAACAACTAGTGATTTGTATATACCCGCTATTTCCATATAGTGACTTGTGTAATGTGTGTGTTTGTGTGTCATTAATATGTTAATTGTGATACAGGTTGCGTTAGTGAGCGTGGTCCATATAAGGGATGACCAGTGCCCGTTGCCGAGCGGCATCATAGCGCAGTACTTGAAACAAGCGAACGGACATTTATCCTGTTTGAAGGTATTCTCATGTTTTAAGATTGATTTTTTTTTTCATAGCTCACAAACTTATCATAGAGTTGAATTATTATGAACATCTGTTTTCGCGTTATGAGAAATCGTTCAAAGTGAATTTATAGCTTGATACGGAAGTTGCACGCGCCGATGTAACAAACCACGAACTTAGTTTTAGCTTGAAACCGACGTTGCACGTGCGGATCTAACATACCATGAAGTTAGTTTTAGCTTGAAACGAAAGTTACACGCGCCGATGTAACATAGCACGAAGTTAGTTTTAGCTTGAAACGGACGTTGCACGTGCCGATGTAACATACCACGAAGTTAGTTTTAGTTTGAAATTTATAAATGACTACATGAAAACTAGACTAAAAAACTCTTCGTATTTACTACGCATGGTCACTAATGAGAGGGAGGGGGGCTAAAAAAATTGTCAAACACGTAGTATGGGTAGGTTACCTTACTTGATACAGTCAGTAGGCACTAGGCGAATAGAGAATATAACTATAAGTCAAGCTGGAACATTCCAGCATCATACCGTTATATCGCCATATTTTCCTTGACATTACAGACAGATTGCTATTCGATATCACGTACCTATGTCTCGTAAAGCTACCCATTATAAAATGGCATCCTAACAGACGATAGCATGTATGTCTTGGGTAGGAAAAAAATGTGGTTTCATTCATTGAAACATCTGTTTACATTTATTTCAACACTTTCCCCCTCTATGTATACATCTGTTTAAATATGAAATAATGGACGGGACGCATTCTTTTTAAAATATAACTTGTGAAATTAATTTAGTGTAGTAGGTTGGATAGTGAAGGTATGGGTTATTTGGAGACTAACAATTAATGCGCTTTTTCGTTCTAATTAATCAAATCTGTCGCCGATTTTCATTAAACCACGAGTGCCATCTATCGGAACGTTTAGAAATATGTACAGTATTGGATATTTTTGTACATATATAAATAACATTATACAGGTCTGTGTCATTGTGCGATCATCACGCAAAAACTACTGAAAGATGTCATTACATTTATAAAATACTATGATTTTTGTAAGCATTGAAAAAGACTAACGAAATTTTTTATTTATGCTTTTATTCTCTCTCTCTCTCTCTCTCTCTCTTTCTCCCTCTCTCTCTCTCTCTCTCTCTCTCTCTCTCTCTCTCTCTCTCTTTGTCTGTGTATATAGAATGTATTGTTGTTAAGATAATAAACAACTCAGACGAAGTCGCGGGTATTAGCGCTAGTGAATGTTATAAACGAGAAAGTCCGCGAGGATGGAAGGATGTCTGATACTCTTCCACGCAAAACTACTCAACGGCGTTTTTATTAAAGAAATATACAGCGACATGTCACTAGGTTGAAGAGACACAGTGATATGCGCGAACGATAGCGTGTACGTACATCCCATCCCTAACCATACTCGGTGACCGCTCAGAATATAGCTACGCGGAATACAAATTTACGTTTAAATACGTATAAGCGGCTTGACTTTTTCCAACACTTCCAACAATTATCGTTATATTTCAACCAATTTACACAAATCCTTGACAAATTATATACCTAAACCTTCCTCATGTATTACTTACTCTATGTATTGCAATGCGTTCAGTAGTTTTCGAGTTTACCGCGAACATACAGACAGACAGACGCAGCGGACGACTTTTCTTTATAATATGTAGTGGTGATAAACATTATTGTTATTTATAGAAGCAACTACTCACCACGAATACGTATGTTAGTGGGCTATCATGAGAGACCGGATGCCTTAAGTGTGAGCGCTGAGCTTGGACAGTTGATAGTTTGTCCGAAGAAAAAAAAAAAAAAGCGAGTCAGTACGAGTTTTTTTTTTTATATTATAGGGGGCAAACGAACAGGTGGGTCACCTGATGTTAAGTGATCACCGCCGTCCATAGACACTAGCAACACCAGGGGAGTCGCAAGTGCGTTGCCGGCCTTTTAATATATGTGGGCCTCCGGCGCTCTCACTGACCGAACGAAACGCAACAGTGCAAGCACTGTTACTTCACGTCGGTTTTCTGTGAGAGGGTGGTACTACTCCATGCGAGCCGGCACGGACTTGTAAAGAATAGGGTCCAAGTTGCTCTTCGGTCTTTTACTCAGCTAGATTTTCGTTGATGTCTTTACTCAGTATATGTGGGGTAAAGCTGGAGGTTACCGCTTTCCAGCAATTGTACGTGACAGGCGAATGCGGGAGCGAGACGGATGGGTACACGGAGGGCTCGGGACCAGCTGACGAGGCGCTTTGTTGCGTGTGCGCAGCTCAGCCGCTCTCTCGCGCGCTGTTACCCTGCCGACATGCGTGCCTCTGTGCCAGGTGTCTGCGTAAGTATACACTATTATATATTCTATACCTAGCTTTTTAACATTTTCAGGTAAATCAACAATCACGTATACTGGTACTACAAAATAATCCTGAGGAGGCTTGTTGTCGAGCGGGCGGCCGATCGTAGAAATTATGCTAATCCATACGCCACAACATGACAAACATGTCGTGCCGATATAGGTTCAACTAATGTTTTATTACAACCTCGTTTAAAGGTAATTGATGATGTCACCCGAGATGGTAAGACGCTCAGTGGGACTGGCACTAATTGCCTAAAGACACCTCTATAAAATCCTTGCCGTCAGGTTTTGGATTTAAAGGATGCATCATTGGAACCCACGTTGATTAACACGATGACTTAATATTCTACAACTCTGAGCCTGTAACGCCCCATAGTATTACTAACAACATTACATCAATATATATGACCGCGCAAGTTTATAATATGGTCAAATGAAAATTAAATTATGTACACGCTTTAGAACTTATACTTCTTTGGCGTAACAAGATAAAAATCTTTTCAAAAATTTTATCTTTCGCCTTATTCTTAAAAAAACGACACTAACCATAAAGAAAAAAATATCGTGAATACAGTTGTCAGTTCTCACGCAAATATACCTAGATGACTTTACTTCTACTTTGTTGGAAACTTTTTTTTAATAAATTTAGCGACATCTGTTGACAACTTCAGGTTGTCGGTTTTTTGTGACGGTGATGTTTTTAAAATACCTATAAATTATAATTCGCAGAGTTCATACGTCTGTTATATATTAGGCCGAGGGGCTATATGAGTGGGAATTATCTGCATATACAATTACATCTTTGTTTTTGTGTAGGCCAAGTAGCTAAAAAGAGACTGTTGTTGTACTCGGTACTTGGAATACCCGAAAAAATGTAAACCACGTTGTGGTAATAATTTCAAAATATAGCAGGTTTTATTTCATCACCTGTGAAATAGCAGCTATGTTATGTCAGTTCATCATCATCATCTTACTCTTATCCCACCAAAGTAGGGTCGGCACAATATGTTTTCCTTTTCCACTCTCCCCTGTCAAAAGTCATCTCAGTATTCACACCTTTTATACACATATCATTTTCCACACTATCCATCCACACCTTTTTCGGTCTTCATCTACCTCTACATCCGTCCACTTTCAAACTCAAAACTTTTCTTGTTACATGACTTTCGTCTCTTCTCATAATATGCCCGTACCATACTAACCTATTACTCCTCAACTTCTCTGTCACTGGTGCTATTTTCAAACAGTTATTAGTTATTATTTTCAGTTCATCGTTATACAAGTTAAAACTTATAGTTATCATTTCTTTTAATTCAGATATAGCGTAGTCACGATACCGAGCGTGGAAAAGAATAAAACTTTATATTTAAAGATAATTTTAGGCTTTTATTTATACTTAATCAATTTTAGCGTTTGACCACAATCTCATCTGTTGTTAAATAACGATGTAGTCTAAGATGGTAAATCACGTTAAATCTAGCGGGACTGTCTCTCTAGCGCAGCTACCGGAACACACCCATAGGTGCTTGGCGACTGATGTTCAGCTTGAGGGTGGTAGCTAGCCAGGTGACCTTAGAAAAAGCTCTAATACTATGCAAACGAGTTCATATTTTTATTATCCTGTTATTTGGTAATTTTTGTTACATTTTGAAACTAGTTTCTGCTCGTGACTTCGTCTGCGTTAACGTAGATTTGACTTATCTCCCGGGAACAGTATTTTGTTTACAGGTTAAAAGGTAGTCTATGCCCTTTTCTGTACACCCGAGAATGTCTATAAAAAAATTTAGTGATGATCGGTTCAAACGTTAAGGTTAATAATGGTAACAAGCAAAGAAACTAGGCATTCGTATTTATAATATTAGTTAAGGATTTAACTTAGAAATTTTACATTTTAATTGCAACGGGGATTCATTTGTATGCGCGAAGGTGTGATATAACTCGTGTTATTTATAACGTACGTATCACAGTTTCATTGTTATGCAAATCACGGCAGTGCGACTTCGCGACTCTGTCAATTTACTTCGATCACGGCTTAAACTTGTATCTTTTACGAGACGACCTTGCCGGTTTGTACGTGATCACATCCCACTGATTACATGTTACGGTTATTTTCAACAAATAGTATATTTGCCAAAAGACTATATAGGAAATACCGTTGTGCGTTCGTAATTCTTTTGTACTTGCCTAACTGGTTCGTAATGGTATTCAAAAGTTCGATTCCGGTACGTTAGTTCAAACCGCTTTCAAATTTTTTTCAGCAATAAAATGGCAAAAGTGCATAGATAGGAATGGTACATACTTCAATCTATAATCTTCGATCAATCAAATATATATATATATATAATTTCATTTTTTCTAATTCCAGCGAAACTGGACAAGTGTCCAATATGCAGGAGCGTGATCACGAGCTACTTCTGCATCAGAAACGAGGAGGAACCACTCTCCGAGCTGAAGCAACAGCGATACCCTTTCAACCGGAGGCTGATCAATTTATTCCATTACCATTAGCCGAACTTAGAACCTCTAGAGAGTGAGTATTATTTCTGTTCCATGTGTTCTGAGGGGACGTCTTCCCGGATTTGCGCGAGGGTATTAACAAAAAAAATAGACTACATCTTGGGTTTTCTAGTGCGATCATATATATATATATATATATAATACTTTATAGGTAAACGTTTTGACCACAACCTCATCTGATATTAAATGATGATGTGGTCTAAGATGGTAAGTGACGCTTAAACTAGAGGGAGACTGGCTCTCAAGTGCAGCTGCCGGAACACACTAACAAGTGCTTGGGGACAGATTTCCAACTTGAGGGTGGTAGCTAGCCAGACGGACTTAGAAAAAGCCCTACCACCATACTATGGTTTCCATCACGATGTTTTCCTTCACCGAAAGCTCCGACTCAGTTGCTTGGATTCGAACCTACGTTTTTCGACGCTGTGTCGAATAATGTGTCGATAATGCCAGTAATAATCTTCAAGAGAAAGGATTGATTGTCAAAGTAGGAATTAGAATTCTTTATAACCTTCTATATAAATAAAATTGATTATTGATTTTTTAGTGTTACTCCTAAGATACGTGGCCCTTATATAAAAAAAATACACTATATATTAATTCAATATAAAGTTCTTGAAGTATTAAGAAACTAGGTGTTCCATAAGCACTAGATTTTCAGCGATGCGTGTTTTCTTGCCGGAGAAGGAGGCAAGTGGTGTGATGCGTATGAGCAGGAGAGGGTGAAGTTAACGGATAAAAATATTTACAAAAAAAAATTGTAAGCGTAGTATATTTATGCTTGCAGTTTTTTTTATGGTTTTTCCCTATGTCCATAAAATATATTGTTTTATGGGTATTAAGTAATCATTTTTTTTTTTTTTTGTACAGGTTTCGAGTCAACTCGGATATTGAACCAGAGGATCTTCAAAATGAAGTTATCTGTCATAATAAAATGACGATTGGTGTGATATTAACCGCTGGATTATTATTAAAACTGTTCGTAGTGAACGAATAATCAGTTCTAGATGTTTCTAGAAAAGAAACGTTAGTGTAAAAGATTTTTGACATACCGATTAAAAAAAAAAACAAATAGAAACTATGCAAAAAAGACATACATTATATCCTTCACAAATGAATGGCCACACAGTACTATTGTATATATATTTTTTAAAAAAGATTGTGTCAAGAAAAGTGTGATTTTGAGAAAATGTTTTTGTGTCATCCGTTCCCCGTTACGTTGAATCGAAGAGGAAAGTAGCCAAATAATAATTGTAATTATTAAAAAAAACTACATTTCTATTGGATAGAGAACTTAATAATAGAAACTGATTGTCATTATTAATGCAAAAAACAAGTTAATATACTTGACAAGTTATTTGAAAGAAACATTATTATTATTATTTGAAAAGAAAGCAAATGTACTTTTTTACACACACACATAGACACAAAGTCGTGTATAATTCATAAAGAAATTAAATAATCGAATAAAATCAGAACCAAAATAAATAATTATAAATATGTGAAAAAAAAATAAGGAAAACTATCACCTGCAATTAGAAATATAGAAGCGGTGATAGTTCAGTCGAGTTCAGATAACGACTATATCGTCACCGATTCTATTCCTATAACGTGTTTAATTGTTTTGAATTCAGTATGTTGAAAAGTATAAAAACTTTGTTTGTTTGTATTAATAATGATAAGAAAGAAAAATTTAATTTAATAATACCGTTATATACATGTCTGTCTACCCCTTAAAATACGTATGTTAAGTACCCGGCTTGAGGTGTTGAATCGTGACGTACACTCGTGCACAAAACACTTATGTATATTAGCCATTGACCATATCACTCGATAGACTATCAGTAAGGGTCGTTCGATCATTGCATGAATAAAATTGTAGTCGTGCTTGATCTATCCCTCCTTTATTAAATGAAATGTAAGCAAAACCCTCACACCCTCCGCCCCTCCCCTTCCTATGCTTACGTGAGCGTTTGGATCATTTTTAACGATAGATGTCGCAAGTTTAGGAATTTATCGAAAAAATTGGCTTTTGCTAGCGACTTTGTCAATGTTGATTTGACCCGTCCCTCGGGGTTCTGGAGTCAAGGTACTTACTGTATGTCTTTTACTGTACCCGAGGCAACATGTATACAAAAAAAATCATTATGGTCGGATGAGTATCCAAGGCGTGAATGAGTAACAAAGAAACTCGTTTTCACATTTGTAATATTAGTAGGGATGAACGCGAAAAGTAAATTAGTATATATTGCTGACGTAAACCCCCATTCATGCCCTTCTCCCCCTCATGTCATCTAAAATAACCAAGGCATATACCTCTCTCCCCCTCCTTTCCCCTTTCCCTCTCCCCTCCTCCCCTTCCTTTCCCCTTTCCCTCTCCCTCTCCCCCTAAATCCTATGGCGTTTTACACTTGATTGGCCCCTGATTAGTGAAATTAATCAAGTCGGAAACGTTTAGTTGCCTCGTAATTGTTACCCCTCGTTTTCAAAAACAATCAATACACGGACCCTAATAAACCACTTCTCTTTTAACACGATTGCTTTAATTTTGCTTCTCTCTCTCTCTTTCTCTATTCTTCTCTCTGAATATATCTTCTCTGTCTAAATAGGTGCAAATAAAATAATTCAGTACCTTTTTCTCGTATTTCTATCTTTTTTTTGTTTACTTGCTATTGACGCACTTTATTGTCAACAATAAAAAGCCTTTGTCTTTCCCCCTCATTTTGCAAGTAAATAAATTAATAATTATGGTTATATTTCGACTTTTGGACGATAAATCAGTTTGTCAATTTTTTTTGGTCGCCATCAATATAGCCTGAAGTTCGGGCTTGCGCATAATATACTCGTACTCAAGCGTTTCATACAAAATACAATTAAAATATTATTATAGGCATGTAAAATTGGAATTTATTTTTCCTAATGTTGTCTGAAAGTTATACATATAAAATAACACATGTTTATACCAAAATTTTTGTGTTCTGCGCATATTTTTCTCCTGTATTAGTCAACCTATTTCCTTTTCTTACATCATAACTGTGTGTGTGTACTTATGTACACGCTTTAGAAGTTATACTTCTTTAGCGTAACGAGATAAAAAAATCTTTTCAAAAATATTTTATCTTTCGCCGTATTCTACGTTTGTAGAAAAAAACGATACTAACAATAGAAAAAAGGTATTTAATACATACATACGTTTTTTTTTTAAATAAAATGTTAACTTCAGGGTGTCGGTTTTTCGTGACGATGTGCGCGTGCTTCGAAAAATTTACTCTTATCGTTTTTCCCTAACGCGCCAAAAGAAGTATAACTTCAAAAGATTATTTTCGAATAGCGACGTCAGACGACTAGTACTTACAGTAAAGAAACACCCCTCCGTCCCGCGACCCACAACCCACCACCAAACACACCCACGAACCCGTACAAATTCAACTCTCATACCGGGGGTTAAATAATAATAATAGACTGTGTTTTCATAATTTTAATTGATGCGTGAGGGTGCGAAATATGGAACTGTGATAATGAGAAATGTGAAAAAATAATAATAAAAAAAAGCTGCCACTGAATAAGTGAACTTGTACATATTAAACGTAAGTTTAGATAGAATTTTCTAGATTCTAGTGTCCGAATACGATACCGTAGTTTTGATGTAATAAAGTAACAATACTATGATAATTGGATTGGAATAAAAAAAAATAGCAATTATCGAGTGTTGTATGTCAGTCAGACACTGTGACTTATCTTTGAAGCGTCGAACTCGATCTGAGTTCGATCCACAAGTTTTTGACAAAACTAATCGAGGCTACTAAGTTATATAGTTTTCATTGCCATAGTAGAAAAAATATTTCATATTGCGAGATTTTTTTTTTGTTGCAACACTGTTTTGTAGTCATAGAAACAATAAATTGTCGTCAAAGAAAAATGTCACATAATGATTGTATAGTATTTTTGTATGTATCTCTAGGATGTTTATGATAACTCTTGAATCCATGTAGTCTTCCAATTGGTGTCCTAATGTAGATCTCATTCACAACGCGATTATCTGTTTAATATATGAATCCAAAAACTATAAAGCTTTTTATTTTATCAACGCAGAAATATGGAGTTTTTGGCGGGATTTTAGTGTTGCCATGTAATGGCTTTTATATTTTATTCATCATTTTGTGTTATTCGAACTCTATATTGGTGGTGTTATACGTAATATAGTTCGCATATTGTGCACAAGTGAAGTGAATGGACAATAAAACCACGTCATGAATTCTGAGATGCCACAGAAACTCTGTGGAAAGTTCTAACAAGGGGGGCCACTATCTTGTAACATAAATAATAAAGAGTAATAACATAAAGGATTAGCTGCCAAAAAAAATCAAAATTATTACCTAAACTATACATTTATAAGATAGAAGTGAGACTTATTTGTCATTCAATTATATTTGCTTACTATATCAGAAAATATTACAAACACACACCCTGTCCTTTCCAAATACATACTCGTCACTGTTACATACATCCCTCTTTTTCTACCGTCCTTTTGTATGAGAAATGTCAGGTTTGTGTGATTTTTAAAATTTATGAATAGTGCTGAAAGGTTTTATAAAAAAAATACTAAAGAAAAAAATTCTAACTATTACTTTGTAATAATAGCTCACGTATTATCGTACAATTATATCAATCTCGTGTAATAATAGTATTTATATTGACTAATGGTCGCCATTTTAACCTGATGCTATTAGAAGTGTAGAGCGAGACAAAGCGAGTAGAGAAGAGTACGGATTGATTTGACAATTTCTGTCGTGAGTTTGTCAACTTTAGGCGTAAGAGTTATTTTAAATATTCCATAGAATTTTATAAATTTGGTAAATATCATTTAATTCTTAAGATGAACGCAATACTCTAGGAGTATAAAGTTATACCAATTAGAGGCGATCGAGCTATAGATATTCACTATTGTTTTTAAAAATTCAAATAACGTTAGAACAAAAGCTTATCCTATATACGATTATTAACCATATCTCTCGAGAATAGGATAAAAATTAGGTGTAGTCATACTAATCCACACTACAATATTATAAATGCAAAATTAATTCTGTTTACGACTTTCATAGGTTTACGATTCTATACCTCTGAACCGATCGCAATGAAGTTTGGTATACAAATAAAACTTTCAGATGAGACGAATTCACGAGAAATAAATAGTGCTAATATTAAAATTACAGGTAATATTTTTATTAATTACCAAAACAACATTATTTTGTTTGAAACTTTTATTTTTATTATATAAATAGTCGTTTTGATTTTACTTTACCACTTCAGGGTTTAAAATCAATTGTTTATGGTAGACTCGGGCAAAGTAACGCCCCCATTACTCAATCATATATTAACTCTTAGCGAACGAACGCCGCCATATTTGCGACATTATGAATATTCTAAAAATATCAAATGTGACACGTGGAATGCGTTTTTGGCGGGATCTTAGTCTGTCATGTAGTGGTTTTTATATTTTATTCATAATCTTGTGTTATTAGACTCTATATTTTGTAATATTGGTGGTGTTCTACGTAATATAGCGCGGTTATTATGCACAAGTGAAGTGTATGGGAAATAATACCACGGAGCATGCATTCTGAGATGCCACCAAAACTCCATGGAAAGTTCTAACAAGGAAACCACCATCTTGTTAGAACATTATAATTATCGCAAGACACTTACTTGGGAAAATCTTGTTACTCGACGCTGGCTAGTACACAAACCGTGACGGAGCCAAAAAATTAAGAAGAAGAAGACACGTGGAGTTTGTATTTCGCATTTTTATTTTATATAGGTTCTTATTGATTTTACTTAGTACTTCCATTTTTCACATCAAAACAAATACGTCTACTAGCTTCGTTCCCAAAGTGGTCCAGGTGGACTCCCAGGGGTCCAGGAGAGACTCGCCGGGGGTATACGTTGACGTGACAAAAAAAATTGGGGTTGACAATTCGTAAGCGGGGCTCCACGAAACTTTATCTGCTTTCGATAATGAAGAACTAAAATGTTGCCTTGACTTCACCTATCAATGTAAGCAAATAATATTTTAAGAAGCTCAGCGACTGTTACTTGTAAAAACTTGCATATTCCATTTTCAGTACAACGCAAATTAACATAGATCTAATCTTCAAACTTTTAGTCAATAGTTTAGGAATATGGTAGAAATGTAGCTGCTGGGGGTCCACTGGGATCAGCAACATTTAGAAATTGGTCTATGAGAAAGAAAGTCTGGGATCCTCTGGTCTACTAGTTATTATTGTTCTGCAAAAATTCATTCGTCCGTTAAGGATTAATTGTACAAAATCTCGTCGACTTTGGAGACCGGTTTTTACTAGATTTTCACAGATTAGCGTCGATCCTCTCTTTGTACAGCTGCGAGTTCTTGACGGCGGAGTAGAGGGAGAACAGAAGATGGACAGCTTGTATCCTGTCATTGAGGGAGTCCCCGGAGATGGGGATGTCGAAGAGTGCGCAGACGAGCTCGAGGTACTGCGAGAGAGTACAGTCGAGGTCGGCGGGAGGGAACCCCACCTCGTTCAGCGCCTCCTCCATCGGCTCCGGCCACTCTTCCATCAGGCTGTCGATGTCGGGCATCTTCCTGTAATCATATTCGCAATTGGTGTCACCTCAGTTAATTACACAATAAATATAGCCTTAGTTTGAAGATGTGTCAATATTTTAGCTTATACTATAAAACCAGGGTAAAAAATTTGTTAAAATAATATATATTTGTACTTAGTTTTTCATTTAAATCCAGATATAAAACCTAATAATCAAATAGTTTAAAAAATTGCGTGTGTACTTATGAACACACAGTAGAAATGAAAACTCCTGATTTCATTATTTAAAAAAATATATAAGCAAATTCGCTTTTAGTGTCTGTTTGTTACTTTATTTATTGTGTCCAAATTTTAATCAGGCAATGTTTATATAATTATATATAATTAGCTGTAAGTGGCTACTAATTATAAGAAAAAAAAAATACTTTTAGCGAATTGAGACATTTTTTTCATAAATCTCCATAGTTTATAGCTGTTCCGTATTCTTATTTGTGCTAACACAAATAACTTCTTTTTTTTTAATGTTAATTTTACGTGAATTGGAACGTATCCATTATTCACTTATCTTCATGAACGCGCTTTATCCGAACACAAGTGCCGCCCTCTAACAAACAACGAGAGTACGTTTTTGAATCTCGCAACGTCTTAACCGCTTAAGGTTATATCACCTTAAAGCCTGTACATAGCTTTACGTATAATAAATACCACAGATACCGAAAATTCCCTGGACGTCAGCAGAATTGTGTACTATTTTTAATAATTATGGAGAATGTTATAATATATATTTATAACAATGTTTAGAAAAAAAATACATGTTTTTTTAACCTACATTAATGTGTCCTACCACTGAAAGTAGATAGAAGCAAATCTCGAAAGCTAATATTTTTACAAGATACATCAACAGTGGAACCTTACTCTGGGTTATTGGTAAAGTCATGTAATAACTATTATATGTATATGGACATCTTCGGGAAATGAATATATAAAAAATATCATACCCGGTGTAGGTGACGGTTGGCGCCGGCTTCGTGAGATGCAACTCGTTCACATCCTTTATCCACCTGTCGATGGCTTTCGGATTCTTCTCGACATCTTCGATCTTTTTCGTCAACTGGAATTATAAAAATCATGTATATACTCCGGGCAACAACTACAGGATAGTATAAGCTATTGAGGTCATCATTTATGAGGCCATATTTTAAAAGTAATCGAAACTTGCCCCCTCGGCTGATTTCTTAAGACCCAGATCTCAAAACGGCGGACAATGATTTAATTTTTTTTATTACATGACATCGTACATTGTATATGTCATGGTTCAGTAAAAAAATAATCGTACAAATGAAAAAATCTTTGAATTTTACATAAAGAAATATAATTTTACAATACATCATTTGTAATTTTTCAAGTTCTTTTAACAAATTCTCATAAACGAATGTAGACCTCATGAGGCACAGGTCAATAGACTGTTGCCAGCATAAGCTCAAAAAATACCTGGATTTAATACACAAAACTTTGAAAAATAACAAATTATGTATTGTAAAATTATATTTTTTATGTAAAATGTATTTTTAAATTATTATTTTTTTAATTCTAACAACTTTTGTTGTCCGATGTTGTGATATTAAAAACATGATCCGCCATTTAGAGATCTGGGGCTTAAAAAATCAGCCGAGGTGTTAATAAAAGCGATTACTCGAACGGTATATATAAAATACATCTCTGAATATAGTCACGAAATATCCAAAGATATAAGGTATATAACCGGACTGAAACCCAAATAAAAGAATATCGCTCCTGATCACCGACCACCATTTTAAGAGTTCCAAACAATAGAAAAACAGTTTCAACCGTTTCAATGTTCGTGAATTGCCTTTGAATTATATAGAAACAATAATCAAGGGATGCTAACCACGGTAGATTTAGAACTGGCCGTTTTGGAAATTGCCCTCAGCTGTAGATGCAACAGCGCGGAATCGCTCTGCTCGGCTGCCGGCTCATCCAGAACCGTTAGACCTGAGATCGTTTTGAAAAAAAACCATACCTTTATATCAAATTATATCCACGAATGGCGCGGAGTTCAAAGAAGACATTGTCACTGTATACTAACTGATGCCCGCGACTTCGTCTACGTTGGTTTATTATCTTAACAATATATTTATATAAGTTTTAACCTTTGACTACAGTCTCATCTGATGTATAATGACGAAGATAGTAAACACTCTAAACCTGGAGGAGCTGCCTCTCAAGTACAGCTGCCGGAACATGCCAACAGGTACTTGTAGATAAATTCTCAACTTGGAGGTGGTAGCTAGGCAGGTGAACCCAAAGGCCAACCGCCATGCATTTATATGTGCATAATTTATATAACGTTTATGTAAAACAACACTTTTTCACTGTAAGAAAACACGCTTCGCAGAACGCGTAGTGTTTATATAAATAAATAATAACATTTTTAAACTTCAAAAATTTATATTAAATGAGGCTATTGTGATATTTTTTTTTAGATACGGACTAAGTAGTCTAGGAAGTAAAACTAAAAAAAAAACTTATTGAGACATATCCAATGGCTTTGAGAGATGCGCGCACTAGAATAAGTTGCGGATTTTCATTGTACTTCTTGAATGAATATCTTATTTAAATAATTTGTAATAATAGGCGTACGTTTGTTGACGGTAATCTCAAGAATTACTAAGTCGATTCTGATAATTTTTTCACTGATGTACAGCTACTTTCGGCTTGAGATAAGTTAAGAGACATGATCGAAATTGCGGACGGTTATAACTTTCATTTGAGTTTATCTTTGAAGCTAGGATCATGTAAAAGTACATATTTAGGAGATTTATATTAGAAGGCGGCTATTGTATAAATAAGGTGAGCATTATACGTATTCATATTTATGTTGATAGAAGACTATATACACTTTTAATTGAACAATTTGTGTATAATATATAAACAATTGTTTCGAGGAAAAAAAATCATTAAAACAACTTGTGACTTTTAAATGAACAACCAGCGTAAACTCTTCGCGAAATATACTCGCGTACAATATATTAAAACAGATATAAACGAAGATTGAATGAGATAAATGGGTTCAAAAATAAGTCGAGCGCATATTCGAAGAATTTCTAAAATGCATGATGTTTAGCACTGACGGTGGGGCCGCGGTCCCCCGACCCCCTTATCCCGAGTACGGCTCTGAGCACTTGCCTAGATTGTCGACGTGTTCGAGGACGCGTTCGTCGAGCGCGGTCGCGCGCGCGTCGCGTGCCGGCGTCGTCACTTTCAGGAAGGCGTCTATGTCGCCCACAGCCGGCACGTATTCCGGTACGAACGGTTGCAATTTGAACTCTATGTCTATCTTCTGTGGGGTGTACCTGGAAATTGCGTTGTGCGACATTCATAAATCAACATTATTTATACATCGGCGTATATAGCTCCTTCCGAATCAGTTATATGAATATCTTTAATTAAATATCTAGTTAATAATTTTGATTCCATCTTAATATTGAACACTAAACTCACATTTTATTAATATAATAGGGCTTCAACTCCTTTGAGGTTATATAACGTCAAAACTAACAACTAACAAAAACTATTGAATATTCGTGCGGAATTTTTCGTATATGATTTTAGACTATTTATTTGTTGGAATCGATTACATTAACTCCCCTTTGCCATTTTTTTATGACCAACTAAACGGGTGGGTATCAGTTAGTAGGTACGATTGAACAATTCTAACAGAATTTTCTTTAACAATAAACTCATGTTCTATCGTATATGTGTTGATATTCTATAATTGAAAGTTTTTGCCAAAAACCGATTGTGGTTAATATAGAGAGGGTTACAATACACTAAATACATAGTTAAAAAACTTGTTCATGTCTGTTTGTTTGAAAAGGTTAATCTCTAAAAGTATTAGACGAAATTTCATATGGTTATCACGAGTAACGTAACAATTTGGAATATTATATTCGAGGATATGAACATAGAGCTTGTTTACTTAACTAAGGCAGGAGGGAGCTACGTATAACTGACTCTCCAAAAAGCAACTAATGCTGATGAGGTCCACGACCAAGCGCTCTTTTTTACTTTTCTCGACGAGCTATATACACTAAGCTACTAAGATCTCGAAAATTTTAAATTAAGATGCCTTTTTTCCTTTATTCGGATTTTGATGAAATAAAGCTTATTGCCCCTATATAGTTTAATGCAATTTATTTAGTATTACTTCCTATATACTTGATTTTTATATTTAAAAAATGCATGATATGTTTATTTAACATAAAGGTATTAAAGTTTCCAGAAACTACAATTTTATATGCACTACGCTTCCATTAAAGTGGTGCGGATACGAATGCTAGGGGAACGAAGCGGATAACTTTTTACCCAAAGACAATGTTCTAAGCGAAGTATACTATATTTTTGCTACCGTGTATTTTATTTTTAATTTTAAATGTATTTTTTTTAAGTTCAAATTAATTTCTGTCTTAAAAACAGTGCAAGCTATACTTATATGTGGCGACATGTTGTCAGACAAACTGTTGTAATATATTTATAACCTTCTTTATATCTCGTCTCTTTATACTGTTTGTGGCGTTCGCTTTGCCTATTCAATTGTTTTTATTATTACAAATATCGCTTGTAGCATGCGACAAACGCTCCTTAACAATATCTACGCATGTAGTCACTACATAGTATAAAACAAAGTCGCTTTCTCTGTCCCTATATCCCTATGTGTGCTTAAATCTTTAAAATTACGCAACGGATTTTGATGCGGTTTTTTTAATAAATAGAGTGATTGAAGAGGAAGGTTTATATGTATAATAACATAAATTAAATAGTAGTGGAGGAATACTGTTATTTTTGAGGTTACTCCAAATTGAACGAGTGCGGGCCACGGGCGGTAATGAATAAATCAAAACTACTGGATCGATTTTATTCATTTTGTTCAGTGAATGACATAGGCTATATATTTTATACCCGTGCGAAGCCGGAGCGGGCCGCTGGTTATTTACATAAACAGGAGATTTACATATTTTTTTTTAGTTCAACATATAATTTTCTCTTTGAATCTGCGTCAAATCGTAATAAAATGTTTTCCAGCGAGGCGTCGCGTGTCCAACGCAATCTTCGCGAAGCGTAGGCAGGTAAACACGAAACCCCGAGCGCAGTATCAGTTTCTCTTACGAATCTAACCGCAATAAAAAAACCACTGGACCGTCTAAACTTACCACCTCATGGCGATATTCATATGAAAATGAACTCTAAACCCTTGCGAGAGAATCCCGATTCGCGAATAGGAGAGCGCACCCGTGTATATATATATTCGAGTTCGGTAATTTAGTGCAAGGTTACACCGTACTACCTAGTATATTTGTTTATTAGTGTAATGAATCAATTTTTTGTAATATTATTGAGAGATTATATACGCTTTTAAGGCTGCCGAGTTTGTTAGAGAAACTTTTAGAAAACATGTTATTTAAAGAATTAAAAAAAAAACACAGTTAAATACGTGTAATAATTAATGGTAGCTTATTCACGATGTCGGTCATTATATGTTAAGCCAAAAGTAGAATTATCAATGCTATATATATACATATGTAAAAAACATGACGTATTGAATCTAAAGTTTTTTTTAAATTTAACTCGCTTTCTCCTGTAATATGTCTGTTCGCATGGACTTTTGTAGCTTATTTTAACAAATTTCTCGATGAGCTGTATAGATTTGTAATTTCGAAAATTAGCTTTTAATGCAAGAAAATTGTGTATCATTTTTTCTATAATTTACTAATACAAATAACCAAAGTGAAATAAAAAAGTTTCATTTTATATTTTAGGGACAATAGTCACTTATTAAAAATTAGATATAGAATAGTGAATTATAAATTATAAAAAAAAATGCCAAAAAAATCAAACAAAAAAAAAACAATTAGTTAATATAATAAGGATATACAAGAGGCAGTGCACAATGCTCGTCTGTACGAATTTCGATACAACAAAAAGAAACAGAGAGATAGAGATGTGCGTATGAGCGGATATAACGCTTTTTTCTTACGTGACGATTTCTACCAGTCAAACTTCCTACCGCAAACCGCAAATAAAGGAAATAAAAATTAAGGAACTTCGTTCCAAAAATAAAAGGGAAAAAAGCAAGCAATTAGAAAAACTAATTCAGATACGATGGGTAGAAAATAAACTGAAAAAAAAACTGTAATTTGTACGAAATTCCACACAAACAAGACCTAAAAAGCAAACAATTAATAATAATAATAATAAAACACTTCCTTATATCTCATTTTTAGAACAAAATAAAAGTATTAAATATTATTACTTAGCCTGACAAAGATTTAAAACCGACATACAGATTCCTAAACTATAACCAGATTGTTCTAAAAATTCGTAATGTAAATTCTACATTTTAAACGAAATACTTAAACTGTATATACGTAACTGTAAAGAACTTCGTCAGTAACTATCGATTATAAAACTCATTGCCAGTTTATATGATTTGCAACGCAATAAAATTGTTAGTTAAACCTTAAATGCATCAGTTACATTACCGGTTGCACGATAATGCTCCATGTTGGTTTTTAAAATCATCATGCATTTTCTTAGCTGTTCATAATTCACCATCATTAATTGTCACGACAAGAGTTTAAAATTGTGCATAGATAGGGTTATAAATAACTTCATACAATTTAACATGTCACATAAACGTGTTATGTGTTAAAATACATATTCGTTCAATATATTTAATTCATATATACCTAGATAATAACATATATCTTCTTCTATAATATAAAAATGAATCGCTGAATGTGTTGCTAAGCGCAAATCTCGAGAGCAGCTGAACCGATTTCGCTATTTTTTATTTAGAACATACCTTGTTGTACGAGGATGGTTATTACGGAGAGAAAAATTTAAAAGATTGTCTGAAAAAGTCTAAAAACAACACTTTTCTATACTCCCATACAAACGATTCGTAATAATACTTAAAAGTCAATTTGAACTTTAATACCATAGAATAAAGTTTAAGTGTCAGTGGAGAGGTGTTCCGGGAAGGCAAAACAATTGAGTGACGTTAGTATCGTATAAATATTAATGTCAATATATTTATACGATGGTAACGCTTAACTTTATATAGCGCCCTGAATAGCAGAATAAGTATTAAAAAAATATATATTAAAGAATCGACTGTTAGACGGTACGAAGATCGCCGGCTCAGCTAGTATTTTAAATAATACACCTAGTAATATCATTAAGGGTTGTTATTAAATATGTTATTGCATCGAGACGTACCTATCCACAAATTTGAGACATCCCACCTAACCGACTAATAACATCGCCACATTACGAAAATCTATCTACAAGAATAAAAAAAAAGTGTATGTGTCATGTATACACGCGTCATTATACAACTCGACCGATTTGACTAATTCTTTTTTTAAAGAAAAATCGTACGGAAACGTTAAAAATGTATGAATATATTAACGTAATTAATAATATTGATTATTAATACATTTATAAATGTAGAATATGAAAAAAGTAAGTGAGCGAGACAGAAGATAACTGACGTATTGACGTTCAGTCGCCATTTTGTTTTAGTACATGGTCGTTTAATAATAGTGTACTGCAAAAAAATATTTGTTCCTATTGTCTTCGTAATATTCGATAATCTATAAACAAATACAAATTTGTTTTGTGTTCTGTAGCAAAATAAAGAAAAACTTTAAGAACGTCACTACATACGTTTCATAGTAAAATCACCTACTACAGTCTTCGTGAATCTTTTTTTTGTCGCTCTGTATATATACATAATTTCGTGGTTTCGCGTAATATAGTTAAAATGTAATATAAAACAAACTTAAAAAATTATAATAGATATTTAAAATTTGCATTTATTTATTCCTTAAGTTGTCTCTATATTATTATACGTATACTATAATACTTATTCATATTTAAATTTATGATCTGCGCAACTCTACTCAGAGTGGTCAAAAGTTTGCCGAAGACTGAAATCTCCTTTGCGTTTGGGCTTCAACAAAACTGTACAAAATCTAAACACATCAATAAACATTTCAGTACATTGTTTGTTACATGGTTACATATCGTTACGCTTTTCGATAGCTGTTAAGCAGTAACGCTACGGTTTAATAGAGGTAATTTAAGTAAAAATAAGTAGTATTAAGCAAAAATAATGAAAGATTTACTGACGGTGTGTCACCACACGGTCTTACACTGTGGTTACTACAGTGGGCGACAAACGCCTCCGCTTTCCAGCCAACTGGAATAAACCGATGACCTCCTATACAACACGGGACGTTAATAAAATTACGTTTTACTAGCTCATACTCGTGACTTCGTCTGCGTTGTTCATTATCTTAAAAACATATTTTATCTACAGAGAAAACATAAAAAAAATTGAAAGTAAAAATATACCTTGCTTACAACATTTCTTTGTAAACAACGTTATCGGTTTACTTCCTCTCTCTTGCGCTTGCGCACGACACCGCGTGCTCCACTTCTCCACGACAAGAAAACAACAACACTAAATCCGCAGTGCTTATATTTATTTATTTTACAATTGTTAGGAAAACTTACAACAAAATTAACAACATTATAAAACAAAGAGTAGGTTACATTGAGCGCCATTTGGAAGTTTTCACAAATAGAATACAAATGGTGTTTATTTAAAACTGTAATAACGTAATATCAAATTAGATACCGGAATATTTTCTTTAGATAGGGACCAACTGACTAAGAAGTAAAACTTAAAAAAGTAATCGAAATCAATCCAATAGTTTTTCCGTGATGCGTGCACAACCGCAGACCTCTGTCGTTTTATTTATATACTAGCTATTGCCCGCAGCTGCGCATGCGTTTTTTTTATAACTGTAAATTACTTTTTATAAGATCAGCTATCTGTTAATGAAAGTTCCGTGTAAAATTGTTCAAACGTTTTGAAGATAGTACAGCAAACGAAGCCATGGGTAAAAGCTAGTCGAAAATAAAAAAGCTTTAATTACTTTTTATAACGTTAGCTATCTGTCAGTGAAAGTCCCAAGAAAATAGGTCCAATCATTTTGGAGATAGTACTACAGACGAAGCCACGGATGACAGCTAATCTAAAATAAAATAGCCTATGTCACCCGCTGTAATTTTAACTATCCGTCAGTGAAATTTCTGTCAAAATCGGTCAAACCGGAACAAACAGACGGACAACAATTTTAAAAATCCAATCAGTAAAAAGTCGTTATTTTGATATTACATACGGACACTTCATTATATGTAATAGATATTAGATTATATATGCCCAATTATTTACATTTCACAGATAGTTAAAAAACGAAAGCGCCTACTTCATAATGTACTGGAAAACGTTCTCGATCTCCGGCGGCACCTTCAGGTCCTGGAACTGCTTCGGGTCGTAAGCGCCGTCCGCAGGAATGACTACGCCGGCAGCGCGTCTTCGTCCACTACCGGCGACAACCGCAGCCTGTTCTTGCTCCATATCACCACTGTCCGTTTCTGTTTAAATATATAGTAAATATAATATATTTTCATCAAAATCGTACATCGATTTTCGAGTCTAAGCTACGCAACAGATTTTGATATAGTTTTCACTATAATTTAGAGGATTTCTTCCGGATGGTCTATATATATATAATATATTATGTTTATACAATATAAAGAAAATTCAACGAATTCTAATGCAGTGATAAGAAGTAGTTTTCTACCGCATACATTGGTAACGCTGACTGAGTCTTACGAGATTCCTCAAAATAATGTACCACGGGAATTGGTCATCATTAAAAGACCAAAAAAATAATCCACGATGTTATATGTCTATATCTCTTAACAATAAACTCTCGCATTAATCAAAAATGATTCTTTTATTTTATTAAAAACCAAACAGTTTATTTATTTCATATCCAATTTTAATTTGTAGATATATAGATAATATATATATATGTGTAACATATATCTAAAATCTCACAAAAAACCAGTAATAGATTGTTAGGTTTTTTTTCGTCGAATAGACTAACGCTATTGATCTGATGGGCTTTCATAGCTTTACCGGACTAATAGGGCGAGCGCTTATGGCGCTCAAGCGCTTGGCGACAAGCTCAAGGGTGCCAAAGCGGCCGAACCTCGGCTTGGGCTGTTGCAACAACTCGACTTAATCTTACTTAGCGAATCAGACATTTAGCGAGGCACACATATGTACCAGTATGTGTACCTCACGAACTCAAACGTGTACTTTGTATCTGTCAACTCGGCTAAACTATACCAAGCAAGTTCTAACAATAAGGGAAAAAAATAAAACTCTTCCACCATATGTGTACCTACTTGTTTGTGTGTACCCATATGTGAGGGTGATCTGTGTTGTGTGTGTTAAGCTAGTGAGTGAGAATTTTCATTGCCACTGTATCGTGCTAGCAGCGTGCTCCAGGGGATTGCACCTAGGCTTGAGCCGCTGCCGAGAGGGGACGCGGCGAGTGTGTGGGAGCAAAATTCACCGCTAAACCACTGCATTGTGATTTGTGAACACGCGGGTGTGGGCACGCATACGGTCTGTATGAAGATTCTTTGTTGACTTTTTTAGGAAATAGTATTTTAGGTAATTGTTACGTTTTATAACAAAGTCTCAAATCACATTATCCATTTACCGAATACTTTCAAGATAGATATAGAAGATTAAAAACTAGAAACTGTGACAAACTGGTCGTTCCATGTTTTAGACTCAGTAAAACCAGTAACAGTTTTTTAGGTAATAGTGTTAGATTTTATAACAAAGTCCCAAAGCATATTACTGATTTGACAGACTATAAGTTTAAGTGCCATGTTAAGCGGGTTTTGTTGTCAAAGGGTTATTATAGAGTGGATCAATATGTGAACGATGGTGATGTCTAGAATTGACCCCTCTCTGTGCATCCACTAAAATCGATTGTAATGTAAAATGAATTTTAATTATATAAGTATATGTTAAAAAGATAAACCCGATCGAGTTTCTTGCCGGTTCTTCTCGATGACTGGGATGTATTCCGAACCGGTGGTAGTTTTGACGTTCATAAGCGCCTTCTTAGGGCCTAAATTGAATAAAGTATTTTTGATTTTTTTTTTTGATTAACACACAATTTTGTGTATAATATTTAGTACCGTTTTGAAGTTGAAGCGTTACGAGAAATCATTAAGAGTGAATAATTTAGTTTGAAAGTCGCATGCAGCATACTATGAAGTTCGTAGGTGAACGTTTTCTTTGAAATATTATATATATATAAATTATTTTAAATATAAAATTATTTTGCATAATTTGTGTTCGTTATTTATTTAAGCTTTTATTCATAGTATCATTCCTAATATCGTTCAAACTCAAGACTCGATTCAAATCAACAAGTGCAAATATATCACTTTTATTCACGCTAAAGAAATATAACTTTTCATATACTCCTTTTTTTAATAATAATATCTTTAATATTGCTTAAAAGTTTCCCCGTTTACAAGTAATTAAATATGTAATATGTATTTTACGCCGACGCCATGTCATAAATCCGAAATCTGACCTGATTATTGTTTCGTATCTAAAGCAATAAACAAGCAGCAGGTCGCAGTCAGCTGCCACGTTATTCTTGTGTAAAATACGCGAGGTCATTCACCTCGAGTCTGATACCGACACCATAAAAGAACTACAAACGGAAAATAAACAAAGCCAATCGCGTCTTATTCAGTTGCGAGAATATCGAACGTCGAAATTATCCCTGAATTATTTTATGATTTATTTATGTCCAAACTACTGAACACATCGCCATAGAACTATGACCATATTTCGTAAACGGTTCTAGGCTACTTATTTCCTGGATTAAATTTCTGCCATTGAAGCTATTACTGTTTTCAGCATGAATGGGTCGGCTCACCCGGGGTAGTACCACTCTCTCACAGAAAACCGACGTGAAGTAACAGTGGTTGCACTGTTGCGTTTCGTTCGGTCAGTGAGAGCGCCGGAGGCCCACATATTTAAAATGCCGGCAACGCACTTGCGACTCCCCTGGTGTTGCTAGTGTCTATGGACGGCGGTAATCACTTACCATCAGGTAGCTGACCCACCTGTTCGTTTGCCCACTATAATATTAAAAAAAAAATTTGACGCTGCTCCATTTTTTACGCCCAACAAAGCGAACGGGAATCACCTAGTGTACCAGTGTAAAAGTAATACTTACCGGAATTTGAAGAGTCGTCGCGTTTCAGCATCGCCTTGGAACGACCGGTGTTACCGGTTTTGCTCTCCTTTTGTACCGGTTTCTGGGGTGTCGGTGACGCCTCCGATTTCAAATCCCTGGCGGGAGACTAAAACCAACTTGCGTTTAATGCCATCACTAGTATTAAAAACGAGAAAGTTTTTGATGATATATAAAGTTTCACATAATGAATCCACACCTTTTGCGGTATTCCTTTACTCCTATATCCGTCTACCCTCAAACCCAAAACATTTCTTGTTACATGACTTACATCTCTTCTCATAATATGCCCGTATGCTAGCTAAGGCTAACTCCTGAACTTCTCTGGCACTGATGCTATTTTCAGACTACATCTGATATACTCATTCTTAATCTTATCCATTCTTGTTACACCACACATCCATCTTTACATTCGCATTTCTGCCACTTGTAATCTTTTCTCATCCGTCCCTTTCGTAGCCCAGCAGTCGGACCCATATAACACGACTGGTCTTATTATAGTTTTTTGTTTTAAAAACCTTTTGTTATATTTTGGTAGGTAATGTAAAAAATATCTTTACAAGTTTTAATCTACAATCTACTAGCTTTTGCTTCTATCCCCCGGGAACAGTATACTTTTTCGGATTAAATTTTTTATGACGAACGGTTCCGTAGTTAAAGAGTGTAAGGGCAACAACACACACAAACTCACATTCGTATTTATGCAATCTTTGTAAGGATAAGAATATTGAGTATGTATTTTCCGATGTATAAACTATATTACTGTAAAGTTTCATCAAATTCCGTTCAGTAGTTTTTGCTTGAAAGAGTAAGAAACATTTATCCATCCTCATAACATTTTTTTGTTTTTGATTTACGTATCCGATTACGTATAACTACTAGCTTTATTTATATAATGTCTAAACCGAAAAGATCTGCCGAGACTGCTAAATATGCGTCCAAGGATTAAAAAAATAAAATGTAGTGTGTACTTCTGTACACGCGTTAGAAGTTATACTTCTTTGGCGTAACAAGATAAAAAATCTCTTCAAAAATTTTGTCGTTCGCCTTATTCTACGTTTGTAACTACTAACAATACATACATTTTTTGATTAAAATATTAACTATAGCTAACTTCATGGTGTCGGTTTTACGTGACGGTGTGTGCGCGTATCCTAAAAATGTACTCTTATCATTTTTCCCTAACGCGCCAAAAGAAGTATAACCTCAAAAACTTTAGTGTTTTATTGTTAATATTGAAAAAAATAATTCAGTGGAAGACAATAAATAGAAGGCCAACTAACAGAAGCGTAATTAGTTCGTTCGTTCGTTCATGTTTCATGAATACACAAACTAGCGTTCCCGTCCGACAGTCGTAAAATTCACAGACAGGCGTCTATTCTAATCATAGTTACAAAAACAATCAAACAGATGTTCCGAATGGTTTTTTATTATACTCTGTGTTTTGTTAGCTTGTTACCGGAATATTCGAAATAAATGATTTTAATTATCAGATAAGTACTCATTTCTTTTTCACCTTACCCTTATCCCATCTAAGTAGGATTGGTACGACATGTTTGCCATTTTGTAGTCTATGATTTATCTTAATTTTTACTATCGGCCGCGCGCACCCAACGTCAACCCTCCTTAGGATTATTTTGTACTAGGTACCACTATATATGGGGAAAATATTTATCTGTTGATTTTTCTCCATTTACTAAACTGATGTGGGCCCAAGAGGCGATTATATTAGTTGATCCCGCCAGTCAAAAAGTTTTGCACATACAGGCTGACATTATGTAACCTGTATAGTAACATTTTTTTAATTCTCACATAATTGATTTAACAAAGGCTTTTTAAAGTGAATAGCAGGTTTTTGATATTTCCTAATAATATACTAGCCGATGCCCGCGACTTTGATATCGTCAAAATGGTTTTATTAGTTGGAACTGATGGACCATCCTTATTTGTCCTGACAAACATTTTCCTGATAATTACAAAGAAACCAAAATCAAAAAATGACTTCACCAAATAGGTGCAGTTCTTTGGAAGTGACATACATTCAGCAATTATTTTTTATTTATATATCTTGCAGTTTTGACACGACTTCATAACTAGCACACTTTAACCGTTTTGAAGCGATCTCTTCTAATTTTATTATTACTGCTAAACACCAATGGGAATGTATAATTATTTATGGCCTAGTTAATACACCGAGAAGAACTGAATACTGCCAGTAAAATTCCTGTCGAAATCGGTTCACCCGTTTCGGTGATTAGTTTGGCCAAACAATGGACATTTTCAAGTTTGTTATTCGTATACATTTTATCAAATACATCAATCGTTATATTATATTGGCAGAGTTCATGATTATCTGGTTTTCCTGGGCTATAATAATTCTCTAGTTTTTATGAGATAACCCCGATATATATCTGTTCACAATATATTTAACATATTCAAATCTCTGCATGCAATCTTTCGCGGATGATCAGACATGGTATATCTATTTTGGGATTCCGTAGACGACCGTTTAAAATCGCTTTGATTTTCTTTTTATTTTAATCAGGTTGTAGTGACCGCGTTAATAATCGCTGTCAGTAATCATCAATTCCACTGGCCAAGATTTTCATAGGCATAAATAACGCTTCAAGTAGACATTTAAATTGTATTAATTACTATCTGATACCCGCGAATTCGTCTTTCTTGTTTACTATCTTAATAATATATTTAATGTACAAGAAAAAAAGACTTAAAAAATTAAAAGCAAAAAATATATTTTCCTCAAAAAAATTTCAATGAAAACTAATATCCGTTTATTTCCCCTCTCTTTCGCATGCTCACCACACCGTTTGCCCCACTTCACACATCTCTGGACGCGTATTGGTAATCAAATACGTAGTTTCTCAAAACTTTAATAACGTTTAACTTATTAAATTAAGACATTGTTGTAATCTTTTTTTTTAAGATAAAAACAAAGTGTCTAAGAAATAAAACAAATATCAATATAATCAAAAACTATTCAGTAATTTTTGAATGATGCACGCAGAACGGCAGACCTTTATTTATATACATAAAGTTTACAAAAACCATTAATGGCCTATTTTTACTGCTAAGTTTAGTTATACCGCGTTTCCGTTAGGGACGCTACTAGTAGATATATATAACATGTATATGTGACTGTCACATTGTACATTTTATGATGTATTTATCATTCTTATTTGTATATATATATATGATACATTCACACATATTCGGACAGTTAATCTATTTATTTATACAAGGTTAGAAATTTAAATTAAATTAATTCGAAATCTAAAATTTTAATCAAACCCTACTAAACAGGAGAAAGTGTCAGATAATGTAAAAGATGTAAGTTAAAACAAAAAAAAAAACGAGAATAAATTAAACATGTAAATATAACTTGGGAGTCAAAGAATCACTAATGCATATAATATCAACTTTAAAACTTAAATTATTGTTAAAAGAAAAACGCGGTACGAATTACAATATTGTTCTATGTTAGTTCTTATTAGCGGCAAATTAAAACATTTCGTGATTATATACCTATACGTACGAAAGAGTATTTTGTTTTTTTTTTTATATAATTGTGGCACGAAAAACAGACAATTAACCTCCTTGGTAGCAAGGAAAGTGTCGAATTATGCCAAATTATAAATTTTTTAATTTAATTCAAAAACATGTGATAATCAGAATCACGTTTAAATAATACAGAGTGGTTGTTCAGAACATTCGGTTTATATAACGTAGGTTCTGAACAATTGCGTTTACCATACAACCAACCTATAGGTATAACGCCCGTAAGTGCTCGCTAAGGCATGTCGCGTACCGACATCAGCTAGTATTAAGCTACACAATTCAGTCACTTTACTGGGCTACTGTTGTTAGAAAAATGTCGTAAGCTTACCTGGTCATCTGCAGAGGTATTGAGAAAGTTCCCGGCGTCGGTGTCGCTTTCGCTCTCCGAATCGAAATCGTGTCGGGCAATGTGACGCGCCGGCGGGTTGAACTTCGACATCGTTGCTCTGAGCACTTCCTCGTCACTTGTGGGGCTGTCGATCTCGCGTGCGTTCACCACTGGAACGGTCTCGTCGTACATACCTCGGGTGCAGAACTCGAGTTTCGCACTTTTTCCGCCACTGACGGCTGACGTTTGGGAGTGTTTGTCGCTCGTTGCCATGGTAACGGAGACACCTGTGTGTCGTCCGGCAGCCAGGACGAGAGAAACGCGATTTTTGGTCGTATAACTTCGAACCCTTTTGAAATTTTATTTTTCTTTCATGGTACAGAGTGGTACGGGTCATAACATATATACATCAGCCTATTTATAAAACATACAACTGTCTAGTCACATGCACATATCATAAGGTTAACTTTTCTATGCTATTTTTTATCTTTACTCGTGAATTTACACCGTTAATATAGATTTCACCTTAACCCTTTGTCACTCACTCGGGAACAGTATTTTTTTTCTGGATAAAAGTTACTCATGGCCTTTTCTGTAGCCCTGTACGCATTTATAATATCAATATGTCTAGTTAGGATAAAGAGCTCAAATCTGTACAATTGTTTGTAGTAAAAAATCTTTAGAACTAATAACTTGATTCTGAAAATTCTTTCACGGATAGAAAACTATGTTATAGTTGTATTGTATGTGTAATTTAACGGATACGCAGTCGCGTACTGCTGTAATAAAGTCGCGAACAGCATATTATAAACATTGATTTATGCAAGAAAGTATTTAATTTTGAATCAGTTCAAAATACAGACAGCCTTAGTTATCCACGATAGTTAATGTAAAACCATTAGTTTACATGTACAACTTTAGTCATTTAAAATTTGATAATATCGCTTGCATTTTTGGTAGATGCGAAGGAAAACTTTTTATTTTATAGGTTTTGGCGTTCGACCACAATCGCACCTTTTATAACGATGTGGCCCAAGATGACAAACAGGTTACGCTAAGAGAAGGACTAGCTCTTCAGATTCAACTGCCAAAACTAAATCTATAGGTGCTGAGCGACTGGTTGTCAAGTTTAAACTGGTAGGTAACCAGGCATGTTTAGAATAAGCCGTACCACCATACTATGGTCTTATCACGACGATTTAATTGTTAAACTATGAAGTATGTAACCATATTAACAGAAAAAAACGTCCCGTTGGTACAATCTCCGCTTAAAATGTAATAATTGTAGCAAATAACAAATAGGTAGTCAGAAATAGACATAATGAAACCTAATCGCAAAAGAACTGAAACTCTTCAGTCACATTAATAACAGTGGTTATTTCTACATTCCTCTCTTTTCCACAGACGTCATATTTCATTATTGCATAGTCTATGTAATGAAGAGTAAAATAATGTCAATGGTAAAATTTTACTACTTGTGGTAATACAAAGATTGCTAAAGAAAGCATATACACACACTTAAAAATCATTACCATTATGGACTGTCGAATAAAAACAAAATACGGTCGAAAAATAGCAGTCAACTTTTATTTATTTTAATGAAGTGTGCAAGACCCTTCGATAATATTCAAAAAGGTTTTATCAGATAGAAAAAAAAAACAAATTAAACAAAGTACATATTTGAAAAATGTCAATAACTTTATTATCTAACATTAAATCTAATATCTACATTATACAAAAATAATTGACAAAACAACCCGTGCTGTAATACAATTATAATATACAGAAGAAAAAAAACAACTTTAAATAGGTACAATATCTAGACACGGTTTAAACATTAATGACACATTTGAGTTATAGATTCATTTTTTTTTTATTAAAATATCAACCAACCAATTTTCGATAAGTGACAAACTTGATAAGTTCAGATTTTTTTTTAGTAGAATCATCAATATATTATAAATCGAAATATAACACACGAATTGAATTTTTTACTGGAATAACAGAGTGCCATATTGAAAATGTGATCATGGTTCTCTGTTGTGTAAAGAAGTCGAACCAAAACTAAGCAAATACTACTCATTAATATATCTGAATCTAAAAAATATATGCTTTGTTTAAAAGACATAAACTTAATATCTATACATCGGAAGTAAACAATCCTAGATAATTCAGTGCAATTATTCAGTAAACATATCTAAAATATTAGTTTGAAAGCTACTAAATAAATCAGTGTACTACACAATACTAAATCCGAGATAGTTTTATATGTTGTTTGAAAGAAATTGGTAGTATTTTTAATAAGTCGTTTTTTATTAGACAAACATTTTATTCAGAAGATATTACTTTATTTACTTTAGTTTACTATACAACTGCTATAAATATATATATATTTGTATGTATTTGCAAAGAAATATTATTAATAAGGAAATAAAACTGAAATTATCATGAAGTTACATTAACTCTTACTGTCAAAACTGTGATAAAAATATTTTCTTACTTTTAATACAGCCAAACCCTTTAAATTTATGTCAAGTACACATAGTAAAATAAATCGGTGTTCTCATTTCATTAATTTTTTGAAACCTAATTTTTATGGACAAGTGACGAATAGAAATGATTTTTTCAATGATTTGATATAATCATCATAATTTGACAGAAAACTGTAATTAATAATTATTACACATTATGAAATAGAGCTAAATAAAATAGATATTGATTGGGCGCTTATTTCGTTCAAGTTATTTAATTCAAGAGAATTAACAACAACACTCGTTATTCAGACTCATGAGGCTATTCTGAAAATAGACAATGAGACTGGCAAGAATAGAGAAAAGTTGTGGTCCGTTCTTCTTACATAAAAAAGTTAGAAAACAACATTTTATGATAAATATTATAAAAAACATAAACATGACAAAATAAGCACCAGTTTCTAATAGTAAATTATAGTTAATAGCTCTCGTAATACATTTCTCTAATGTGTAGTACAATTAATTCATTCAAAATTATGTATAACAAATTATTATGTGTTTATCTTTTTAACTATTGTTTGTTTTTATGTCAGTAGTAGCGTATAATTAAAAAAAACTGTTATTTAGACTGTAATATAATAAATATGCATGCCAATGTAAAGGCTTGTAATCTAAAATTATTATGAGAAACAAACATGATATCATTTAATTTAAATTGTAAATATATTTTATAATTGGAACATGTCTACATTTTTCATTTACACTAATCTACAAAACTAATTTAATATAAAAACAATTACAATAATATATTATCTCAAAAAATATTTAGCAGGCATTTATTTGCTTTTAATCTCAGAAAAATAATTTATAAGGTACCAGGTAATTTTAAATCAGATGCTGAACGTAATTTAGAACTACACTATTTAATTATGTCCAGCATAACTTAACAGTGTAGTGATTAATACAATAAAAAAACTCTATTAACATCTGAAAGGCACATATTTCAACTATTCCAAAATCATTACATGATTATTTAAAAAGTAATATATATATATATATATTTTTTTTATCACAATTGCAGTCTTTACACAGAACACAAGGAATAGAAGATTTGGCACAAACTGTCACGGAGACTAGTCACTTATTTACTTAATCCCATTTATCATAAGATAAGCGGTAAAGTGAACTCTGAAATATCAGCCCACTAAATCACAGACGTTGTAATTCAAAAACAAATTTTTTTTGATATACATAACATCAGTTCAGCCGACTTTGTTAATGAGTTCATCGCATATTGCGGTCAATTCTTCGTTCGCCTTCGTTTTCTGAGCGAGAGTCTCCTCCAGGGACGTTATGTGCAAATCCTTTCTCTTTATCATGGCGTTCATTTTTAACACCTCAGCTTCGTGGGCTTTCTTAATTTTCTGTAATTCTTCATTGGCAGAATTGAGTTTCGACGTTGCATGCTGTTTAAGTAGCTCGTAATTATTTTGTGCTTTAATGAAATTCTCCTCATATGTCTTTAGACTTTTTTTGTAAGATTCTTCATTCGCCCTATAATTAGTAATCACTTGCTTTATTTTCTCATATTTACTATGTAAGTCATTGAACGATACCTCCATGTTTGTCAAGTGCGCAGTCTGTTCATTACGTTCATTTATCAGTGCAGCACATTCCTCTGCATGCTGTTTTTTATCCTTTTCTATCTGAGCGATCAAATTTGCGATCGTGGACTCATATTCTTCAAATACAACTGCCATGTTCCTATCCATATTCGTTTTTTTCGATAGCGTTTCCGTCAACTCTTCTATCCTCATTAGTCTTTGTTGACTTTCTGTCTCGAGAGTATTCATATGTGATTCAAGAACTATTAATCTATCTTTCAGATCTTTACTTTCTGACCTTAAGTTATAGACATGTATTTCTTTTTCAGCTAAAAGTTCCCTTAGCTGTGTCAGAGCTAAATTTGCTTCATTCTGTTCACAACTAGCTTGAGTAAAACTAGATTCATGTTCGACTAAAGAATTATTTGCACTTAATGAGAGTAGTCTATCGATAACAGCCATAGCTGGAGACGTGAATGTAGCAGAATGTCTATTCGTTCTTGTTGGAGTTTGGGATTTTCTAGGTGTAGCTATAGCATTAACAGCAGGAGGTACGACCATCATTGGTTTAGAAACAGTTACATTAAGATTGTCATTGTTAACTTCCATTGTATTAGTATTATCTCTGTCACAAATCATGTTTGAAGTTGATAAACTAGTTGAGGCAGACATGATATTTTGATGTATTGGAGTTTTTACAGGAGTGCTCTGTCTATTCTGAATTTTACTCAGAGCAGTAATAACACTATCAGACGATAATCTCTTAGCAAATAAAGGGTCGAACTTCAAAAACAGGCTCTCTTTGCCACTGTCAGCAACCACATTGCTTCTATTTTTATTCAATAGGAATTGGAATGCTTCCGCGTCAATAAAGAGTTCCCCTTCCGCGTTCTCCTCACTTTCTTGATTAGCTATATCATTCAATTTCATCATATCTATATTGTCACCATCAAAACACGACATTTCATCATTATTAAGATCATCTAGAAAAGGCCCTTCTACAGTGTCTTCATCCTCCGTGTTAATTTCTCCCACAACAGTATCTTTTTCAGATGCATCTGATAGACAAGTATCTGAACTTCTATTAATAGAGCCAGCATTTTCCATTTCTCTCACAGTAATATCTTTTACAGATGTATTTGATGAGCAAGTGTCTGAACTTTTATTAACTGAGGCACCTTTCTCCATTGGTTCTGTTTCCATCTTATCTTCACAGTTTTTATCAACCAATTTATCCATTGATTCAATATTTTGAGCTTCAATATATTTACACGAAATCATAGCATTCTCCGGAAAAGCTGAAAGTTTACTCCTAGTAATAAAAGGGTTGTCTTCATCACAGTTTGGAAGTGGCGATTGAGATAATTTTGATTTGACAGCAAATGGATTAAAGTTAATATCATCAATCTCAGGTAAATTAAACACATTTCTTGATTTTATACTTTCATTTGAAGGTACAGTGTCCACAGGATAATAAGATGATTGATGAGAGCTTGAAACATTATTGTGATCTGTAGGAGAGTCAATGTTTGTTGATACGATTGATAATTCATTTACTTCACTTGGGTTTATAGTATTCGAATATTTTTCATTTAACATTGTTCTGTTGCTAAAAGTAACATCTGGATCATCCAGAGCATTATTTGTATCAAAATCCCTAGTAACAAATAGTGTTTTATCATTATTGGTAGTCAGTATATCATCAGTATTAGAATCAATACTTTTCATAGGACTCTCAGTATTAGCAATATTTTTGGCTGTATATTCATGATCAATTGTGTTTGTATCAGCCTCTGGTACAGGTGAATCACTAGAAAATGTCTTATTATGTTTTTTGCTAGATATAAATTGTTTCCTTCTTTCACATTGTGTTTTTCTTCTCTCATTCGCTAATATCTTCTTAGGCATTTGAGTTTGATCTACGTTCATATTATTTACAGTCGATTCAACATTATGATCCACTTTTTCAGAAGTAGGTGATGTTTGATAATGGGTCTTAGTTGAAAATTGATTTTCTGTTTCATCAAAATTAAAATTATAACCTTTAGAAATAATGGGTGGAGAACTAGAAATGATTATTGTAGTATTTGCATCTACAGTTTGCAGAAAAGTTTCAGGATTTTGATCCATGGCAAGTTTATCTAAATCTCCCGCTACGGATACATATGGACTATTATTTTCAGACAGAAGAATTTCCTCTTCTAATGTAAATGTATCTAATTCGCTTATGTTCTTATCTTTATCTAAAGGATCAGTATAGACGGTTAAATTTCTATCTATACTTATTTCTTTTATTTGTTGTGTATCTGAATTAATGCTGTTTGATTTTTTTTCTATTACACTATTTATATGATTTTTTTCATTAATTGTTTGACTATAACTGTAGTCTGCCACATTTTCTTTCATTGGTGTATTCATTTCTAAATCTTCTGTGTTGTCAGTATGCAGATTTATATCTGAAGTTATAATTTCATTGACAAGCAGTTCATTAGAGTGTGTCGCATTTGTATATTTACTTTCGTTTTGAATTATGTTATCTAATTGTTGTTCATTTGATGCTGCATCGGAAACTTGCTCCACTGTAACATTGTGATAGTTTGTTACAAGTACATTTAACGAATTTTCATTATTAGCCTGTATATCTGCGCTTTTTTCTACAACTGTATTATCAGAGAAAGTATCAGGACTTTCATTATGACTACAGACTAAATTTATTTCGTTAGAATCATTTGTCTCTATATTTTGAACTGCTTCAGTGCTAATTGAATTAAATATTTGACTTACTCCCTCATGGTCTTTATCATTTATTTCTTGCCCTTGCTTGTTCATTTCTGCTGATAATAGTTTATTATTTGTATCTTCTATTATTTCTATTTCTTCCATTTCTTTAGTGTTGTTTAATTGAAAGGACATATTTTCTTCCAAAACCTCTTCTCTATTTTTAAAATCAAGTTTAACATCACTTTCTTCTCCAATAATAGTGTTTCTTTCATTATCCAATGGTAAAATGATTTTATCTTCTTTTAAAATATCTTCAGTTTTAAGTTCTGTAAGAAACGTGTTTTCATTGACATTAACATCCAAAGAATCAATCATTACAGGAAGCGATTTATCACATTCTGTATTTTGCGGTGATTCAACAGACAAGTCTGTTACCAAGACGTCTACTTCACAATCTAGATGATCTTGATTATAATTAAATGTATTATTATTTTCTATGATTTCAGAAGAAATGTCACCGGAACGTTTATAATTATCTAATAAATTACTGGGAACTTGTTTGTCATCCATTAAATTTTCTTTTGTTTCCAAGGCTGTAATTGTACCTTGTAATACAATTCCTTCATTTAGATTACATAGTTTTAACTCAGTTTTATTTTCTGTTATTTGATCAGATTGACTTTCTACTGCCATATGATCTATAGCTAGTGATTCATTTTGAAGTTTCATGCAGTTTTCATATAATAAATTCAAACTTGTACACTGGTCCATTGAATAGTTCAAAGTGATTTTATTTTCACATGATCTTGAAGTATCAAGATTATCTAAGAACTCAGAACCCTTATTTTCTAGCAGAGATTGTGTCATATTAACATTGTTATTTTCAAGGGGGGAATTAACAATTTCTTCACTTTGTATTTGAATGGTATCTATATCTTCTTGTCTATATACAATTTCTGTGTTTAGTGTTTCAATGATTTCCTCATTTTTTATGAAATTTTGGTCTTCCCTCTCCGTTTTTGTCAAAGATACATTAGAAATAACATTAATTTCAACTGTCTCATCTATTGAACCCTGTACTTCAGTACTTGCCTCAATGGTTTGATCAAGTAAATCATTTGATATCCTTTCCTTTTGAGTCCTTTCAATTATGTTCAATTCTAATTCATTATCATCTTCAGAGGGTAATGGAATTTCGATTGGTAAAGATGTAGTTTTACAATTAACTAAGTTTTCTTCATCATCACTTTTCATTTCCTGTATAGGCAATTTATTAATTCTGGCAGTAACTAAATTTTCATTATTGTGAATGGTGTCTATATCATTTGCTTTGATCATAACATTATACTCAAGAGAATCCAACTCATATTCTGTACTAATACTATTTTCAAAGTTATTTTTTGAAATTAAAATATTTTGTTTGTTTATACTTCTCTCATTATCCAATGGTAAAATTATTTTATCTTCCATTAAATTATCTTCAGGTTTAAGTTCTGTAAGAAACAGTTTTTCATTGACATTAACATCCAAAGAATCTACCATAACTTGGAGTGATTTATCATATTCTGCATTTTGTACTGATTCAACAGGTAAAGCTGTTGCCACACCTTCTACTTCACAAACTTGACAATCTTGATTGTAATTAAAAGTTTTATTATTTTCTAAATCAGAACTGAGTTCACCAGAATTATTTTCATTTTTAAATTCCTCTTTTACATTGTCAATTGTGATAGTCTCATCTTTGATAAATGTTGTCTCACAATCCAAAAATTCACTATCTGAATCATTACATACATTATTTTCATTCTTGATGGTATCTTCCTGTATATCAGTCATAGTTTTATCTCCCATCATAGGTTTATTATATGGTACATCTGTAATACCAACGGTTGAATTTAAATTATCATGTATTTTGTTTTCTACACAATCAGTTTCTTTATTAACATCACTTTTTGTTGGAATTGCTTTCAGCTGCTGAAAAAACAATTTATGGACGGGAATTTTTTCATGACTAAAAATAATTGTGGTCTCATCTTTCCATTGTAATTCTTTTTCAAGATCATCGTTAAAGACAATACTTTCTTTGTATGGACTACTTCGTTGTGAACCATTTCTTTCTTTTAGTCTGGGTGTTGCAATAGGAGTTGAAGCCATTGTTTCCGGTTTAAAATCTGAATTATTTGCAGATTTTGTTTGAAAAGTATCAACAGGAGTTAATGTTTCTTGCTTATCAACAACAGGAATTGTATCAGCCGGTGTTATAGGACTTTGTGATGATCTGAACATATTAAGAACACTTTTTAAGCCTCTTAGTATTGGAGAACCACTGTCCGTTTTTGGAATTTCTTTTGTCGGGGTTGTTGCTTCTGGGGTATGCAATACTGATGATGTGGTACTGGATAGTGAAACATCATCTATATCACTGGTTCCAGTGATTGTTACATTTATATCATTACACTGAGAAATTGAAGATACTAAGATGTCTTTATCAATTTTTTGATCAGTAGATATTGTTTGGAGAGGTAAAGTTTTAAGAGATTTTATTACATTATCATTTTTAGTCATAGTTGAATTCAAAGAACGAGTCAGATTTGATTCGTTGAGTGTATAGTTGAAGGAATCGTCAGAATCAATGCTTTTGTTATCGGTGCAATTAGTAAAGCTTTTAGACATAGGCGAGTTGGTTGGTGTAAAAGAATACCTCAGTTTCATGTTGAGCTCGGACACATCCAACTCTTCGTACCCCTTTTCGGTACACGGCAGCGCATTGTTGTGGTTGAAAGTATTTTCTTTATTATCAAAGTCACTATTTATACAATCTATATCTACCGGCTCAGCCTGATGAGCCATTTCACTGGATATTTTACTAAAAAAAATCTAACACTCGTCACAAAACTTCCTACACCATCCACAGTTCAAATCAGGACCGCGTTACCAAAATCTTCACTGCATGTCAATCTGAAGATACAAATAAAAAAAATCAGTCCAATTTTTACAGTTAACCGATTACAGATAGTTTCACTAAGATTTCTAACGCATAATAAATATACGACGCGGTATGTGTGTCATGTGAAAACAAAAATGCCTGTACTGTGAACGTGCAACTCACTGTAGAAATCTATTTTTATCCTTTTTCTGGTGTGCGCTGTACGGCATTCATTCTACGTTACGCGCGCGCCCGAGGGAATCTTGCCAAACTTTTTAAACAACAACACATTCACAAAGCGTTATGATGCGAGAATTGAGAAACCGTTTGAATCCGGTAACTTTTTTTAATTTGAACTGTCAACCATAAACAACTGTCAATTGTCAGTGTCTGACGTCTGTGATCTATGTCGGCCTTGACAAAATTAAGGCGATTATTTTGTACTAGTTGTTCTAATTATATTATTTCAATAAGTAATTTATAAATAAATTGAAAATAATTTTGTACCACCATTATTTCTAATAATGTACAACAAACCATTGTACAATAGGCCTAGAATTATAAAAGATATAATATACATTGTTAACAAGTAAAATACAAATATTAAATGAGTCTTAAATTATCATATTATTCAACTTATATTCTGAATTACATACCTACTTTACCATATATCTTTTTTTACTATCAGCTTATCTACCATATATATGAAATACTGGTATAACATAGCCAATAGTATATTTTGATCTGCAACCTACTATTAATTGTTCAATATTTCTTGCGTTGACTGGGAACTATTCTACGAAAATATTGAAATGTAGTCATTTAAAAATGGTTTCTGTGAACATAACTAACTCAATATAGATACATAAATTTATATATTGCGGCCTGCCAGTAAAATTGTCACACGCTTTCCATTAAACACAATTTAATAAGAAGTTAAGAATATATAACATAACCAACGAATGTTAAACATAAAATTCTACTCTGGACAATTATTTTCACCAAACAGAGTAGTGAGTTTTAAGAAATTGTGAACAAGTAAAAACAAGGGAAAGTTGCCTACTGACTTAATCACTCATCTCTTAACTACATACAAAATTATATTTAAAGAAAAAACATGATCAATATTAGTGTTATTTATTTATTTTAAACTCTTTGGAAAACGTACAGCTAAACAATTAAATTAAATTACGTATTTAGACATGAACGAAGGTCATTTATAAGTTTCCGCATCTAAGTATAAGAAAATATAAGAGTACAAACAAGAAAATAATAAAACTTGAATTTAGAAAACATTTGAGCTTCTTTAGGCTTCTGTTGAATATATCTTCATTAAAATCGCTAACCAATTTATTTGTACTATTACCTACTCTAATAAGGTAAGAATTTTGCCTGTAGATCGCCGTAACAATCAGGTTATAAAATATATTAAAGTTTCTCTAGGTACGACTACTGATACGCCCAAGTTAATTTTATTCAGTAATTCCAGCACAATCTAGCACAATCTATTATACTAGTAAGTATATATACCTATATATCTATTTTTCTTCGTTCATACAATAGGAGCATATGAAACTTTTTACAACGTGATTTGTAACTTGTAACGTACGTTTTATAGATACCTAAATTGTAAATGATGAAGAAATCGTTTTTGTAGCTGTTCAATGCAAGCGTTATATATATTATAAAAAGAATTGCAAATTTGGAATTAATATTCAAAATGACTTCGGACGAAAAAACAATAAAGAATTTTAAGGGGTTGATACGCTTAAATTCATTTGTTAATCAGAGTACAAAATCGAAAGATTGTGAACTGCTTTCTTCATTCCGTGATTGTGAAGGTCTTTTAATAATATTATCATATATTTATCGAATATTAGTTTAGAGTTGAATATGACCCAAAAAATTTTAACAGTGCTAACTGTAGTAAATGTGGCATTGTGAAGTTTAAAATTATATAGTATTGTTATAGGTCTACGGATAAATGTTAATACTTGACGCGTAGCAACATTCAAGACAGATATACGAAACTTTCAATGGCTTTAATCACTACTGTCAACTATTGTAACTGTTGCCAAGCCCAAATTTCCCCTAAATCAAAAGCGTTCTAAGATTATCGGGGTAAAAAAAAGGGCAAGGAAATTGATGGGTTTTACATATAGATAATTATCAATGTAGGATTGGTTCTGATTTGTATAAAAATATATAAGTACTTCTATAAAAAGTTTCTCTATTTAGGAGTCTTATTTCTAGAATTTAAATTTTACTGGAATATGGACTTGATTCAGGGTGAAGATAACTCAGCCATCTGGCAAGTAACAGTTAAATCAAAAATATATTTTAGGTAGATACCGTAGATACCTACCTATAACGTAATGTCAGCTGGCTATTATATGTATGTACAATTGTAACCTCACCAAAGGTTACAGAAGTTTTCTGTTATAATTATATCAACGTATTACTAAATATATATATCTGAAGAATACGCATAACCATGGAGTATGTATTGTTTTTATTTACTCATTCTTCGCCGTGACTAAACATTTGCTAATTGTAAATTTTAAAGAAAAACATTTCAAATAAAATACCTTTGTTACTTTTGGTAAAGTCTACGTAAAAAGTTGTTATTATTCTAACAATTTCCAATGGGATATATAATGAATTTTATTTTGCAAAACCGATGCTAGCCGTGATATAGCGGTATGTTTGCCAATCATAAAATATATCGGAGTCAGTGTGTGTATGAGCACAGTGAAGAGAGGTTGTGTTTGTGAAGTACTCGAGTTATTTCTCGCAAATATTTTGGCACATGAAAACATTTTATACATATAATTTTAAATGTGTTATTTCATAAATGTAAGTAATATTTTACCTATCTTGGCAAGTTTATAAGGTTCACATTTAGAAAGTTATTTTTAAAGTAGAGCAAATTCAATAATTGTGTAATTAGTAATTTCAGTTATTATTTTCAATAAGGCAAGACATGTTTAATGACAGGAAACTTATTGGTTTTTTTTAATAGAGAAAAGCGTTTTAATGTTTTATTTTTCATTAACATGTTATAAATTTTTATTGCTTACAAAAATATGCTCTAGATTTTTTTTTTACTAGAAAGTTCTAAATTTTTTTTCATTTAATGTATTTATAGAAAGCTATAGCTGGCAATTTAGGTATTATAAAGTTTACCAGTCAAATATGTGGATTTAGTATTGTCAGAAAATCATACATTACCTGTGACTATTAATTTAATTTTACATTTTGTAATTAAACAAATTTAATAAAGCATAATAAAATTAATTCTTATTTTTCCTGATATGTTTTAACAGTAGATGTTTAAGCTGCTGAAAGGCAATGATTTTGCAACAGTTTTCCTTAAGAATTATGTGTCATTCATTTTCCATAAGTTATTTATTATCAATCAAATTAAAGAGTCTGTTGTTTGTCCTGGCTAATTTCCAAAATGATTGAAAAGATTTTGATGAAAGTTACTAAGTACTACTACTTACCTAAAATGTATACAATTATTGTGATATAAAATTGTAATGATAGATAAAAAACACCTGATAATTCATTTGCATGTAACAATAGTTCCCAAGAATAAATAAAACTATTGTCTCATGAAAGAAAGTAATTTTGGAATTAAACATTTACTTTTTCATTAATTCAGTGGAAACTTACCTTCTATTAATGTAGTGGTTTGCTAATTTCTAAGTAGCAATATTAAAAATATAAAAATAATACCTAGTTAACCCTCAAGACAATTTCTTATTTGGTGTTTGTTTTTTTATCCGGAGAAGAAAAACATTTTTAGGCTATTTTATTTTATTATATTATAGATCAAAGGTATCTTTTATATTAGACAATAACAAAAAAAAAAACCAAGGGGTTAGTAGGGTTGGTGGTGGACTATAACTATAACTAACCTTAGTTCTAGCATTATTAATGTCAGTTTTCTCAGTAGGATATAAAATAGGTAAAGTCACAGAGAAAAACACAATAACTAGGTATGCTCATAAAAATATGGCACAATCATTTATATGCAATATTGTTTGTATTTACTATAGAGAAATTTACTAAAGATTGACAGAAAACAGTTGTTTATTGTGCATAGTTCATAATATTTCAATGTTTTTATATTTTCCTACCATTTTACATTAAAAATATTAGGATACAGATAACAAATCTAGATCATCAATATAATACTATGATATTGAAATCTAGAGATTTGAGTTTTTTTTTTGTAAGCAGCTTAAGATTTGAATAATTATCATGAGGATTGAAATGATTTTGAGTAATTACAAAATTTAGATATTTCAGGCTTATATCTAAAAATATGAAGGTAATCTAATTGTAATATTTAAACACATCTGACAATATTTACAATAGGTTCCTATGAAAAATTCAATTAAATTGAGTAATGTAGTAAGTTCACTAATGTTTTTAAAAAATAGTTAAGACTAACTAATGCTGTAAATGTGATAGGGTGTTTGTTTATTAAATTTTCACACTTTAACCACTCAATTGATCATCAGGAAATTCGCCATACATGTTGTCAGAGAGACAGAAAAGCAGATAGAGAGTACCTATAATCCATAACAAATGTACAGTTCCTGAGGGTTAGATCAAATTTACGATAATGCTAGCGAAGGAGTGTGCAAAAGCTGGTTTTTCTATGGAAGCAAATCATCATAATAGGGCATAAATGTAAAGGAGATGTGTTCCTTTAAAACTTGACTATTTTTAAACAATATTGGCCCGATGGAAGTATATTTGAATAACATGTTGATTGATTTAAGTTCGGATTTGCAACGAGCCGAGGTTTTTAGAAAAGGAAAACATGATAGTAGGGTTTTTGATACATGGTTGTTTAGCTCCCAACCTCAAGATGAAAATGTATCACCTAGCATTTAGTTACTATAGATATCAGCAATTCTAGACTCTAAAATAACCTTATCATAACCTGCTTTTATTAGGGAAATCAGAAATCCTTTAAGAAACTATATAAAAAAATGTATATAAATGTATACGAGCCGTTTGTCAGTATTAATGTCTCTGCTCAATACACCAGACCATGTCATGACTGTATCAAAGAATGTGTGCATGGTGGTAGAGCTTCTTCTAGCACTTCTTCTAGCTTCTTCTTCTTAGTCTTCTTCTAGCACTAGCACTAGCCACTAAATGTATACTGGCAACGGTATTTGAAAGCAAGTCCTTCTCATGGATTAGCGTATTTACTATCTTAGGCCACATCAGCATTTAACTTCAAAGTGAGGTTGGGGTGAAATGTTAGAAGGCCTATTAAGTAAAAAAAACAATTCTATAACCATTCAGAGATAACATGACCTTGTAATGGTAAAGCTACGCGTTTCTCACTTTCTCTTTATTATATTAATTAAAAACAACTGATAAAACATTTTACAATGTTTACTGTCTTACATTGTGGCTATAAAAATACAATGTGCGTAGGTATATCTTAATATGAATTTATTATTTTCGATAAACTATTGTATGAATACGTGCACATAAAATGCAAATTAACATTTTATTATGTTTATACAGATAAAGTTATTTGTCTTTCATATCATAAAGTTTTCTACTCAGATAATAATTATATCAGATATTATATATCCCATTATGTTGTGCCAAACATACGTAGGTGATATAAGGGTAAGAAGATGATCTTTGTTATATATTCCATTAGAAAAGATTTATTTGTCTCTCTTAAAATTTTTGCCAAATTTATTTGCTTACAAATTAAAATATATAACTTATTTTTGAATATATACCTAACACTGGATTTTGCTCGTGGCTCGTCTCGCGTTAATATAGGTTTGGTATATCCCTCGGGAACAGTACTTTTTTTCTCTGTACGAGTATATTAGGTACCCTATATCCATTTTTGTACCCCTTACATACACATTGTATGTAAAATTGTATGATTGGTTGAGTATTGAAGACGTGAAAGCGTGAAAACAGACAGACAAATTCACTTTCGCATTTATAATACTAGTTAGGATGTGTTTAATTAATCCAGACTTAATATTATACATGGATAAAGTAAGTTTGTCTCTTTATTACTTTATTATGACCAAGCATGAACCAAAAGCAATGACATGTTTCATAAAGTTATCGTAAAACCTAGAGAAAGATAGATGTAGTTTTTGTTATGAATATACCGAAATAGATGTAGACGAAATCACAGGATAAGATAATAATAGATAGCTAGTTGGATGTTGGTGGGCTTTTTCTAAGTCCGCCTGGCTAGACAACTGTCAAGTTGAAAATCTGTCGCCAAGCACCTGTTGGTGTGTTTCGGCAGCTACACTTGAGAGCCAGTTTCCCTTTGGGCTTAGCATTACTATAGTCTTAGACCACATCATCGTTTAACATCAGTTGAGATTGTGGTCAAACGCTAACCTATATATATATATATATATGAACAAGAATAGTTTTTAATATCTCGTATCCATAATTCTATACATATTTTTAAATTTGCAGTATACATGAAATATGGAAATTGGCCATGATGTTACAGTGAAGTTATTATTCTTTGCACGCTCCAAAGAGTTGGCCGGGACGAGGGAGTCCACTATACAACTCCCTAAGAAGATAAGCTACCATCAGCTACTGAACATAATCAGTGAAAACTATAACTTGGGAGCAATAAAAAATAACATATTATTGGCGAAAAACGAAGAGGTCTGCGAACAGAATTTTGACATAGAAATAAAAGAGAGGGACAATATTGCTGTCATACCTCCATTAAGTGGTGGCTAAATGGATACATTCCCTATAATAAGTAATAATTAAAGTTGTGAAAATAACTCTTAATATCGGTTTAAAAGTAATGTACACAGTGATCTGATAGATCTGGCTAAAAAAAAGGAGTAAAGCAGAGAACAACATGGATTATCTTAAGTTAACAGTGGATAAGTTATCAGTTGACGTTATAACTGATTTAGTGACAGATGACAGTTGCGGAGCTGTTTCCATATTCGTCGGGACCACGAGGGACAATTTCGAAGGGAAAAAGGTATGTACCTTGTTATTTTTGTCAACTGTTCAATTGTATACTTGTTTAACAAGCGGGGTCGGATTTAAAAGAGGAATTAGGGCATCAGCCCTAGGTCCCACACGTGAGGAGTCTCCACAATATGGTCTTTTCAAAATAAGAAGTAATTTGGGACATCTGAAGTATGCATTCGGTGTTTTAAAGCCTCCAGACATCCATATCAAAATTATTTAATGAGGCCAATTTTCTTCCAACAACTAATTAGAATTTATGGACGGTCTTTTTATAAAAGCAAAAAAAAAATGTATACGTCAAAGAAATATTATATTCACACTTTCAGACTTAACATACGCAATTGGGAAAGTATCTGTCTTACTGATTGTTACCTTTTCACGAATAACTTAAGACCAAGATAACTCATTTCAACGAGTAAATTCATACTTGTATGAAGGGTTTGGAAAAGGAACAATTTTGACAAATTCCTTCAATTCTTTTTATCAATAAAAATACTAATAGATGCGTTACGCTGAAGCTATTACTGGTTTCAGCATGAATGGGTCGGCTCGCCCGGGGTAGTACCACCCTCTTACAGAAAACCGACGTGAAGTAACAGTGCTTGCACTGTTGTGTTTCGTTCGGTCAGTGAGAGCGCCGGAGGCCCACATATTTAAAAGGCCGGCAACGCACTTGCGACTCCCCTGGTGTTGCTAGTGTTTATGGACGGCGGTGATCACTTACCATCAGGTGACCCACCTGTTCCATTGCCCCCTATAATATAAAAAAAAATACTAGAAAAAGCCTTATCACCAATGCGTATGCGTTCTAGTTTATTCACATAGTTGTTAATATCTGAATTAATCAGATTTATTTAGGCCTGGAAATGCCACCGGTTTGTTTTTAGGACACTTACTTTTTCGTAGAACGTTAAGATTAGTAACTTCGCCGGTTCAGTGACACGACGCAACTCGAGGGCTGTGAAACGAAGAATCTTTACTTCTATTGTTTTGTCTTCTATCCACGAGATAATTTGATAGGCGCATAAATCCTTCCCGGCCATATCGTTGCGGCGATGTCTGAGGGCGACAACCGGGTATCGACCAGCCGGATGACCCCGAATGGTACCCTTCATGTGTTACTCTTCCGTTATCTTAAATGACACTAGTCTACGGAGAAGATTCGTTCGATACGATACTGCTATATACGGTTGAACGGTTGAAAATTGATGGAGATAATCGCGCTACATAGGGGTAAACATGACAATTTGAACAGAAATTAAACAGACATCAAAGAATCTTCTCTAAAAAAATGCACCCGAACGTTTTTAAACATCCTTATGTAGGTACTTATGTAGTTTTGATTGTCATAAACCTACCAATATCTAATCACTATATATTTCTTATTGGTTTTTAGGAGTTCCCTCGTGTATTTTCGTTACTCAAGGACAAGTGCCTATTTCAATAAAAAAAGGGTTTTTCAAATCGGTTCATAAATGACAAAATTCTGAGGTAACAATCATTCATCTTCTCCCCCTTAACCCAGTCAAGTAGGGTCGGCACAACATGTTCTCCTCTTCCACTCTCTCCTGTCAGACGTCATCTCAGTGTTCAAACCTTTTATACACGTATAATTCTTCACATAATCTATCCATAACATTTTCGTTCTTCCTTTACTCCTATATCCGTCTACCTGAGGTAATAAACATAAAAAAAACACAACCGAATTGAAAATCTCCTCATGGTTGAACTTTATTAAAAATAAAGCATACCGTAGTGACAAACTCATCACGTTGACCTTTTTTAATATACAGCGACAGAATACCAATCTCTCATTCGTGGTTGTTGTTTTTAAATTGTGCTGTGCGTAACATTAGTCCCAGTGACGTCATTATGACGTGATGCTATAAGAATACTCTTTCAAGACTAGTTAACTCCTTGACTGTTCAAAACTATTAAGGGTTATGTTCCATACAAACGAATGCAGACCTCATGAGGCACAAGTGAACAGACTGTTCGGAGCATATGCTTAGAAAAACACCAGATTTATTATAAAACTTAGAAAAACTACAAATGATGTATTGTAAAAATATATTATTTATGTAAAATAATTTTTTGATTTGTACGAACTTTTTTTTACTAAATGATGAAATTTACAATGTACGATTTAGTGAAATAAAACGTAATGCGTCATTTTGGGATCTGGGGCTTAAAAAATCAGCCGAGGGCTTAATAAAGTATAATAGTCTTTCTTTTGTTTAAATATACATATCACTTTAACACAAGGACAAATAGGGCGTCGTTGTATACTCAACGCCATATTATTTCATCTATATAAATAAAAATAAATTACTAAATGTATGTAAGCGATTTAAATCAGAACATCTGCACCTATTTGGCTTCATTTTATATTGTTTACTAGCTGTTGCCCGCAGCTCCGCATGCGTTTTTTTTTATAATTGTAAATTTATTCTTATAAGATCAGCTATCTGTTGGTGAAAGTTCCGTGAAAAATAGTTCAAACGTTTTGGAGATAGTACTGCAAACAAAGCCATGGGTAAAAGCTAGTCCAAAATAAAAAAGCTTTAATTACTTTTTATAACGTTAGTTATCTATCAGTGAAAGTCCCATGAAAATAGGTCCAATCGTTTTGGAGATAGTACTACAGATGAAGCCACGGATGACAGCTAGTCTAAAATAAAGTAGCCTATGTCACCCGCGGTAATTTTAACTATCCGTCAGTGAAATTTCTGTCAAAATCGGTCCAGCCGTTTCGGAGATTACCCGGAACATACAGTTAGACAAAATTTTTTAAAATTGTATTTTTGTTATCAGTATCGTGTATATGTTCATATCCAATCAGTAAAAAGTCGTTATTTTGATATTACAAACAGACACTTCATATTTTTATTATGTGTATAGATGTAATTGTCAGGACTAGGCGCGTATGTAAGAAAATATTGGAAAAATCGTTCGAAAAAGTGAAAAAATCGGGTTCAAAAATCTCCCTATAAAAAAAGTGAGTGCCACAGAAAACACTAGAAACATTAATAGAAGTAACAGATTCACGTTCAATTGTTCAGTTACCATTTTGTACTTGTAAAGGGGAAGGTTTGGGCTAATTTTCTTCTACAGTTCTCCCGTACGAACCCGGGGCGGACAGTTAGTTTTAAATATATATATCTCACACAAACAGATTTAATATAATATTTGTTCTATTTTTATCTACGACATTTGATATATCAACGTAAAGGATACGTTATCAGGACAGCGTGCAAACAGTTATGACACGAAATTAGGTAACGTTATCATCACAAACAACTTTAATGTCGAAGAACCCGTGTAAATTTATGTTAATGTCGTCATTGCTATGCGCTATACTGTTACGTATTTAAGAATCAAATTGCTATGAACCACCGTTACACCTATTTACGCTAAGAAATACCGTTATCCGGTGTGAACTTACAAACTCGGTAGGTACTCCGGGGTATGTAATCTCCGATTTAATCGCAATGTTGGCTGAGACTTTACATTTAAAAATGTCTTCGGTCGCATGACCTTCGTCAAGAATGAAATTCCTAAAGTAAAGTATAGTATCAAATAAAAAAAAATAACTCTTTTTCACCGGCAACGGTCAGTAACCTCCCGTTCTAATCAGATATCAACTAAGGCCAGATTAGCCGTATAAAAGTTAAATGTTCCGGGTACTACCAGGTACTTTTTCTATTATTACCTTAAAAGAATAAAATCGACTTATTGAATCAATATTTGGGACACACTTCAAGGCATCTACCCTTCTATAGACGGTAACGGTAGGTAGTTCCCTATCCTGGCGGGCACCAACTAGAGCCAGATTAACCATAATCTATGGACCCCGCGTTTAAAGGAATAAGTAAAATATGCTTAGGACTGTCAGGTGGAACCTTTTTAATATTACCTTAATAACATGAAATCGATTTTTGAATAAATCGATATAATTAAATCGACATTTGGAACACACTTCAAAAGTTTTGCTCTTTTACGACCAGCAACAGTAGTTAGCGTCCCCATTCGAGCGAGCACTAATCAGTACTGACTTGGCCATAAACTATAGATCCTGCTCCTAAAGACCGGAATGATCTAAATACTAGAAACTGTGATAAACTGGTCGTCCCATATTCCGACTCAGTAAAACCAGTAACAGTTTTTTGGTAAAAGTGTTAGGTTTTATAACAAAGTCCCAAAGCATATTACCGATTTACCGGACTGTAAGTTTAAGCGACATATCATGCGAGTTTTAGTGTCGAAGGATTATTATAGAGTGGATCAATATGTGAACGATGGTGATGTCTGGAATTGACTCCTCTCTGTGCATCCACTAAAAACGATTGTAAAGTGTAATGTATTTTAAATATACACCTATATACGTTAACCCGTTCGAGTTTCTTGCCGGTTCTTCTCGATGACCGGGTTGTTTTCCGAACCAGTGGTAATTCTGACGTTCATAAGCGCCTTCTTAGGACCTACATTGAATAAAGTATTTTTTATTTAGATTTTTTGACAAAGAAAAAGTAAAATATTAAGGGAATGTGTGCATGGAACATTTTTTTTCGTTTCGGCTTGGCAGTATATTAAACATAGACCAGGCCAGATTTAATGAGTGTAATGACAAATAATGTCGAATATGGAAAGGTTCACTGATTCATTAGTGAATTAGCCTTTTCATTGTCAATGTAATTGTATTCAGACCCTACTATATTAATATAATTTTATTATTAATATAGATCAATTGTTACCAATTGAGACAATTGAGGGACGTTAATGTCCCAATTGTCAACAATTATATATTCATCGTCACGCTTTCACAATTTATCGTTATATTCACAGTGCATCTGTGTCCACAGGTGGTCAGGTTGGAATATGAAGCGTACGAGCCGATGGCGATAAAAGCCATGAAGGCTATATGCGAGGAGGTGCGTGAAAAATGGCCCGTCGTCCACAGTATAGCAATGTACCACAGGTAATTAACATTTTGTAATAGATAATTTTTTTTTTCTTCAACATTGAGCTAGACATTAGATCAATCTACTTCTTATATCCAAGGCACGTGTATATTACCTAGTTATAATTAAGGGGCCATTTATAAAATGCGTTTCCACTTAGGAGGGGGTGTCGCTTAGTCGCTTACTGTGACAAGGGGAATCGGGGGGACTTAAGGAAACGTGCCGTTCGCATTTTGACGGGTATGTTTGTATATGGATGGAGGTGGATCAGCTATTGGTGACGCAATATTGATGGAAGGGTGGGTCTGAGAAGTATGACAGCATGGCAAATAGGGAAGGGGGTCTAAAAAGGTAAAGTTTTGGGTGACGTATTTTATGAGCGGCTCCTAAAAGTGTAGTGATATACAAATATTATCTTGGAAGCAAAGACAAATTATATACAATTCAGAAAGTTGACACTCGACCCTCGAATTACCAAATAACCAGAATGATCATAAAAATGGGGTCATTTAATCTATCAAAGTTACAGTTCGAAGTTATAAGTATGATTAGGTTTGTTGGGAAATAGGGTTGGAGGTGCCTTAAACAGCCAATCGTAAACGATAGTCGGGGCAAAGCGGGCGGAACTTGCTAGAATGTTATCTCATATATAAGAAAGTGTTATCTAGATCACATATAATTACGATTTGGCCTGCATTCTAAGCAGTAATAATAAAATTTAGCAGAAGTAACTTAAAATCGCCAATGATGTTAGGTATTATAAAACGAAATTGTTTTTCGTGTCCGTCTGTATGTTTCCTTAGTTGTACTAAATTATGCAACGGATTTTGATAGGATTTATAGTATCCTTTAGAGAATTTCAACCGGGAAGTTTTAAAAAAATCAGAGAGAGAGAGAGAGAGAGAAAGAACTCGATATATTCTAGTAAAGTTATAAAGAAGTGTTTTCTGGTACATACATTATTGGAGCTGTCTTAACCTTGTGAGATATATAAAAATAACCACGACGCTCTACCGAGCGCTTTTCACTTTACCCTTATTCCGCAGCCGACTGTAATGCGACATGCGACAGATGGACGAATAAAATTAGAGACGATGTAAAAATCGGAACAATGTCTCCAGAAATCTTACATTGCTATTTCTTATCCCTACATACCTACAACCTACCTACCTACTATAATCTTTATTGTTCCACATATGCAAAAGAGAATTGGTTATCTGCGACGTTATTTTGTTTAACATAATATAATTCTTATTCAATTAAATACTATTACGTTGTGTGCTTAATACATATATATATTAATTTTCTACAAAATAATCAAATTTATTATGGGTTTTTATCGATAAATTAATATTTTTGAATACTTGCACTGTGTCTTAGATATACGAAACGTAACTGGCTATAAGAGAAAGAGAGAACGAAAACGTGTGTTCGCACCTCTTTCTCTCTTGCCCCTGCAGTAATATACGAAACGTGACTCTCTCTCTTTCTAACTTTAATAACTTATATCTCCCTCTCAACTTTCGTTCGCCTCGCACGGTCACACTTTTCATAACGCTCCCGTCACGCTTCCACCAGCTTACTCTCCAAGTCAAGCGTCCGTAAAGAAATTTTACTTCAAAAACTTCATGTGAAAATTTTTATCGAACTCGTATTGGCTTTAACCCCCCGGAATGTCCGAAAACCATAAAGGATTAAGCACCATAGAAACGAATGTAGATCTTATGATGCAGGTGCATCAACAGACTGTTGGCAGCATAAGTTTTGAAAAAAATACTGTATTTATTATAAAATTTAGACAATAAAACAATGTGTAATGTAGAATTATAATAAAAAAAAATTGGCTAGATATTTAATAGCATGATCCGCCATTTCGAGATCCGCGGAGGGGTTAATAAACTGTAGATGTAAATTCAAAAAGTGGATATAAATTATTTTAAAATACCTACGTAGCAACATCAGTACGTTTGCACCCATCTGAAGCTGAGATAGCTGGTAAAAAATACAAGTCATTAGTTTTTGCTCGCGGTTCTGCTCGTGTTAATATTCATGTGACTTTCCCCCGTAAACTACTTTTCTCTGGATAAAAGTACCCTATTTAAAATACCTAGAGAGCAACATCAGTACGTTGCGCCCATGTGGAGCCGAGATGAGTTATTGGTAAAAATAATATAAGACATTAGTTTTACTCACGGCTTCGCTCGTGTAAATGTGACATATCCCTAGGGAACTACTTTTGTCTGTGTAAAGAGTACCCTATGTCATTTTTTTTGTCCCCATGCTAACGTGTATTCAAAATTGTACGATGATCCAGTTGAGTAGCTAAGGTTTGAAAGCGTAACTAAGAAACTCACACATTTATAATGTTATTTGTATGATTTCACAATCCATATACATAAAATACGTAATTCCCGAGAAGTAAATATGTAATAAACTCTACGTTATATATATATACATATATATTTTGTCTGCTTAAGTTATCGTAATATTTTTTTTTCCGATTGCGTTTCACTTATCAGTTGTTTATTGTTTTTAATATAAAATGTAGGTTAGTTCATAGAATCATGTAATAACAAGAAAATTTTACGCAATACGTGCTTAGTGTTGATGACATTCGATTATCTATATATATATAATAATGAATTGCTGTTCGTTTGTCTCGTTAAAACTCGAGAACGGCTGGACCCCGATTTGGCTAATTTTGATCTTGAAGTATTTGTGTAAGTTCAGGGAACGTTTAAACGGTAAAGAAAACTTAATCAATGAGTAATGGAATATACTAAAAAAACATTTGATGGATTTTGTCATTTTAGAAATATTTATGTCAAATGTCAAATATTTATAGGTGCGTTCAGAAATTTGTCTGTTTCATAGCTGTAGTATGAAGTCCGATCTCTTTGGTCTGTTTTATCGGAATAATAAACATTTATGTTTCAAAAATGAAAATAGTACATGAGAATACTTTAAATTCATTTAGTGCATAACCGTGTTGCATTTATAATGTAAATCATTTTTTTCTATTAAATTTTGACCAGATTTTACGCAAATATATGTAAGTGATACGAAGTTCACCGGGTCATCTAGTCTTATATATATACTACATATATGTATATAGTTTGATAAACCTCAATACAGTTTGCTCAGCCGCTATAAGTTATACTTCTTTTGGCGCGTTTGGGAAAAACGATAAGAGTGAATGTTTAACTGTGACACCTAAAAACGACACCATGAAGTTAGTTAGTAATTGTCTGTCAAGTTTTCGTGAGAATTGATAACTATTTTCAACTTAGTTATCCTAATATATATGAATCTACGACACGTGTCGCCGTATATCAGAGGAAATAAAACAGTGTATTAAATACATAAATATACATGTGTATTTGTATGTGGTTTTTAATTATTTATGGTTGTGAATGATAATTTATTTTTAGTACTCGTGATAAAAATAGTTTTTTATGTCGTAAGCTTTATAAAGTGGGTTTATAGATTTGAGGTTAACTGTCGGTATGTGCTCTTTTTATTTGTTTCCATTATAAATTATTATTGTTTTTTTATAGAGAACGTTTTAAACTTATGCATTGCTAACTATTGCTCGCGCGTTCACCAGCGTTAATACTGAATTGATCTATTCCTCAGGCACTAGTGAAGAATCGAAGATTTAAGATTTTATTTAAGCTAATACTTACATTTTTCTTTACATAGCTAACTAGCTTTTGTCCGTAATTTCGCTCGATTGTTTTAGATGAAAATTCGCGTAGTGTAAATTTGACCTAACCCTCGTGAGAAGTACTTTTTCCGGGATAAAATGTACCCTATGCCCTTGTCTGTGCCCCTGACAACGTGTATGCAAAATATCATGACAAATATTTGAGTAGTTAAGGCGTGAATGCGTAACAAACAAAATAAGTCTTCCAGGCATTTATAATATTATTTTAAGCATATCTCAATTCCCAGTGTTCAATTTAGCATAATTCTATTAAAATATTTAAAAAGATCTAGAAAACGCTAAAATAGGATATAGATTATGAGTGAAAGAGAGAAAGATAGACAATTATAAACAACAAAGATATAGAAATTATGATATATTCTCAGGTTGACACGTTAGTACAAAAATGGTCAATGAATTTTTAAAATTATTCTTGCATAAAATGTTCGCTATTTAGGTTTGTTTTAAGAAAAAAAACCATTAAATTGTATAGAATAGTGCAAGTACTATGCTGATTATTTCCTTGTACGAATCTGGATACTTCGATGTGTTGTTGCACGATACATTTGCAGAGTCATCGTTATGTTGCAATTCTGCTAAAAGGCAAAAAATGATTGGCTCACCGTGTATGTTCTAATGCTAATAAAAACTCGTTAACTTTTTTTTTTAAATAATCAATGTTGAAAAATGACATGACGCTATTAATAGTCGGTAAAATTATGAAGTATCCACTACATAGTATAAAACAAAGTCGCTTTCTCTGTCCCTATATCCCTTTGTATGCTTAAATCTTTAAAAGTCAACGCAACGGATTTCGATGCGTTTTTTTTAATAGATAGAGTGATTGAAGAGGAAGGTTTATATGTATAATAACATAAATTAAATAGTGGAGAAATACTGTTATTTTTGAGGTTACTCCTAATTGAACGCGTGCCTAATTGATTTTAATCATTTTCTCAGTGAATGACATAGGCTATATATTTTATACCCGTGCGAAGCCGGAGCGGGCCGCTAGTTATTATATATTTTATAACCTATATAATTAATCTATACATACAAATAAACTCTATATAGATAAGGAATAATTTTGACGACACATTCACTGGCACATATTCGTTTCTTCAAAGTATTTTATAGGTTATAAATCGTTGTTTTTGCTTCGGAACTAAGTATTGATGATAGAGACGAGTAAGTAAAAATAGCAAAATTACAATTGAGCTAATAAAATACAACTAATAAAATCTCGTAAATACATAATAATTAAGAAATTCATTTTCACGAGAACGAAGTCGCAGGGCGTAAGTAGTCTCAAAATAATCTTATATAGATAAATAAAATGTTAGAAGGTTTGCCGTTTGCACGTACCACGCAAAAACTATTCGAAAGATTTCTGTCAAAATTTTTTGGTTTCACTCCTTAGATACTTGGCCCTTACTAAAATATAACCACAACACCTTAATTTAATACGAACTTGATAATGTTTTAAGAAACTACGATTTTTTCTAAGTGTACGCGTTCAACGATGCGTAAAGTGGGACAGGCGGTGTGATGCGCATACGCAGGAATGGAGAAATAAATATATAACCTTGTTAATAAGAAACGTTGTAAGCATAGAATATTTTTGCTTTCAATTGTTTTTCTCGATATGCATGAAGTATATTGTATAGATAATAAAGTCGCGAGTATCGCCTAATCGTAAATGATATTATTTGTAAATTTAAGTTGTAAAAAATTTTAAAGAAATAATGTCCTTTGAATGTTGTGGTATATTTAATCCAATTAAAAGTAATATTAATTACATTTTTTTATTGCTACGCTTTCGTAATCTTTTCATTTGTTGTCACAAAAAAAAACAATAGATGAACAGATTCAAAACCATTTCATTTTTACGACTTTATCTATTATCACTTCTTATCAATTATTTTCATTGGCAATACCGGACTTTAGAGGTTATGAATTTATCACTGATTAGATTTATAAATCTTAATATGTAATGTACAAATGATATGAACGCGAGGTAAAACATCCCATATTATCAAGTCTACGTCATCATACAGATAAATGCGCTAAGGCCAAGGCTCCGTGTACACGTATGTGAAGATAATAACAAAAGTGACCTATTGTCAACCAACAGCCGTTTAATTTCCCATGTTGCAACTTCAATAATTCAATAATTCCGTAAAAGAAAATTCAGGGAAGAAAGACATGAATTATTTAGCATAGTTACTCTTTTACTTTATATACTATTGTTCAGATTATAAGTAACATAAAAAGTTTGTAATATACATGCAAATAAAATACATTCGAATATTGAAAAGTATTTAGAATAATCTAGAATTCTCTACAAATGTCACAAATAATACCGTAGTAACAGATAAGATGACGTGGTGACTAATCAATGCACGGGAACACACACAGTGTTTATCGCAAATTCAATCGATTATAAACAATCTACAAAAATAGCACCCATCGAAATGACGAACGGCCTTCTTTTAAAAGTTGTTGGCTTCGTAAAGAAATGTTAATTGATTTCTAGAGATTTCCATCCCCTTCTTTGTACTACATATATAAGCGCGCCGCTATCCGAACTTTGACTTTCCTTTCTGACGTTTTAAACAGAGCGTGTTCGCGCACACGCCCGCGAATCTACCGATCAAGCCACCGTGATGGGACGGTCAACTTCGCTCTCACATATTCGCCGCGACCCCCCTCGGCAGTATCTCAAGCCTAGGTTCGATCCCCCAAAGTGGATCCTTCGAACATACTGTTGGCGCAATACATTGACACTGCATTCAGTAGTATAAGTACAAACTTACACAATACGTGCATAGATTCTGTGAGGGACCCTTTTTCTTTAGCCAAAATTATCAGACTTGAAATACGTATGAAGGTATGCATATGTGTCTCACTAAACTATACGGTATATGGTTAGGCTAGCGCGCATGGTTAGTATATTTCGATTCGCGTTGTTACAATCAAGACAACAGCCCATGCCGTGGTTCGGTCACTCTGGCACCCTTGAGCTTGTTTCCATACGGCTGATTGTACTAAGCGCTAGCCCTAAAAACCCGGTGAAATTGTGAAAGCCATTAGGCCTACAGACCGATTTTAACGGGATTTTGACTGGCAGGTAATTGGTGTTTTAGGAATAACTTCTATTCTAGAAAAAAATTAAAGAAGCGATCTCCAGTATCACGTGAGCCCCATGCACACATTTACGCTGAAAAATATTTTTCGCTAAATTCCACGCGGACGAAGTCGCCGGTAACAGTTATTTAAAAAAATAGTTATTTATTTAATTTTTTTAAGTTTCTACTTTTAGTGAAAATATTCATCAATATTCAATTTTTAATAAAATATTGAATAACCGATTAGAATTGACCCAATACACAACTGCATACGAAAATGTGCAAATGCGTCTAATCCGGGCCTATATTACATGTTTAACTAATTCATTAATCCATTCATAGTGATGGGAAATCTTAAGGTCACAACGGACGATACGATAAAGGTCTCTTATCGTTACTGCATAGATAAATTCCTTATCAGTATTTCACTTGCCCCTCCTTCCGCTTTAGTTTGTTTTTATTAAATCTCAAGTGGGAGGGTTTGATAAGAAGCTGTAAAAAAAAACTATGTAATAGTTTATTATGGAGAAATACAGTTAGTGAGTATGTTTGTACGCGATGCATGTGCTGGCTTTAAAAGGTTATGTAAATGAATGATTAAAAAATGATTTTTTTTTTGTAACAAAGATGACACTTGTTCATACTGTCTGTTGTAAGTGAAGTGGTTTTTACTGTTTTTAGCATACATTTTGCAATTTATAGACAATATATTAAAGATAATATCTTAGGTTTTTAGAGAATATACTAGGTTATCTTAGATCACGCTATAACCTTTAGGAGTGGAGCAATGACCATATAACATATAAGTCAGAAAGTTTCATACGAGAAAGATGTAAAAGTGCAGGCGGGCTGTATGGCTCCGCTGGAGCCGAGCGCGCGATGACAACCCGACGAGAACCGAACATTACCGAAAAGTGACGAACTGTCACTGCATTTATTTCGACGAGGTATTATGACGCGCGGATCTGTCGTGTAGTCGGTTCCCTATGCAACGGTCGGTCGTGTTTTATAAGGCATTTTGTATGCTTACCCATTTTAATTGGTTCTGAATATAGTTCAAGCATATCGCAATACATTTAAAAGTATTCTTTTTTTTATACGAACAACTATAAATGACCTTATTTAGATCCGGTTATAGCGAAAACTCCGATATAGTTTTAGAAAAGGAATAAAAAAATTTTTTTTTTTTTCAGTAAATAAAAATTAAACGTGGGTGACACCGCTTGACGTCATTAGGGAATGAATAAGATTGTTTTTTACACTACGTTTCGCTAACCGTGCAAACTCGTTACAATATCGGAATGACATGACGCATCGGATCCATTAAGTTGGCAATTTGTTCGCGCAATTATTTATTTTTTTGCATTCAAACGATTGCATTTTGTTTTATACTTGACTTGTATTATCGTAACTTGGTGTTATTTTGATAGAAATATATACATATTTCTTTGCATCGAATGTTACGTTTGTCCTAAAACAAAAATATATGTCAAGTAAGAATTCCGTATAGGTACTTACTGGAATCATACAAGACTGACGCTGCTTAATTTAATATTGCTTATTACTTATCAGTTTCTATAGTTACTCAATCGTACTGACTTACTTACTACGTTCTTATTGATGTACGATTAATTTTAATGAAGTTATAAATGGGTCTGAGTATTTCGTCATTTATTTATTGTACGCTGTTATCGCTCTTAGAGTTAAGTCTCGACGTGTTTGTGATGAATTCAGTAGAAAATCTATAAAGGAACGTACTGATGATGAGTACGTAGGTTTTTGTAGTGAAAACCTACTTTAAACGCGTCGAACTTTGAACGAAATTGATTTGTCACACTCGTGTCTGTGACGGTGAATCGTGTATATTCGGCTCCAATCGCCATCGCCGCGTTTATATTCGGTTCGGTCGACGAGTGCCAACGTTCCAATAGCGACGTTTTTATTATTGTGTATTAGGTGGCATAGACAAGGACGTGAGGAATAGGATAACTGCAGGGTGGATGAAATGGCAAAAGGTGTCTGAGGTAGCTTGTGACCTATGAATGCCCTTGAAACTCAAGGAGATATGGAACTATTATAAGGCCAGTTATGCTGTATGTATTTGAGTGCTGGACTATGAAAGCGACAGATGAGAGAAGACATGAATGTGTCATGTAACTAGAATGGATAAGATTAAGAATGAGTATATCAAAGAAAGTTTGATAATAGCACCAGAGATGGAGGTGTTGAGTTGTTGTAATAGGTTAGCATGGTATGGGCATATAATAACGGATGTATGGACGGATATAGGAGTAGAGGAAGCCCGAAAAGGGTATGGATAGATTGTGTGAAATATGATATGTGTATAAAAGGTGTGAATACTGAGATGACATTTAACTGGGGAGAGTGAAAAGGAGAACATGTTGTGCCGACAATACTTAGGTAGGATAAGGGTAAGAAGGTAATGATGAGTAAAATAATATTATGTATGGTTTTTTTTGTATAAAATACAGTGTATAGTCCATTTAACCACAAACCCGGGAAAGTGTAGAAATTATTTGACCATGGTTGGTTTGCCTAAAATTTGTGATGTTATTTTTTCATCTCTTCAATTAGCGACTACTTTCATTAAAGCCATAGAATATACAATTCCTTAAGTGTGGCTATACAGAGTTTACACTCTATGATAAACTCAATAAGAACGAAATGGAAACGCTATTAGACAGAGATAGATATATGTGACTCATTTATCCTCAACATAAATATCGCATCATTTAAGGGAAAATCAAACTTAGGGAATGAATTACATATTTATTAATATAGGTGTATATTATGGAGCAACAAAAACAATCTTATTGTCGGCGCTGACTTAACTATTACAGAGCGCTAGAGCGAATGTTGAATTCCGTTAGTTAATAATTAACAGTGTAATTATTACTTCATTTAATTGTATAATAAATTACAGTATTTTAAAATTATTAAATTTCTTTTCCCACACGCGATGTGAACAAAACTTATTTTACCCGTCTCTTTCTAACACATGTTTCAGTACAATTTTTAATAAAAAAACGTGTAAAAAGGAACGGCATTTACACTACTCGTCCGTGACGTATAAATATCTGTTCTCATTTACTACATTTACAATTCTAGTGCAATTTTTTTATCGATAATTTATTAAACAGAAAACTATACCTATTGTGTGAGTAATATGGAATTATGCTCTGGCGTAACAGAGGATGTCGGTAATTGTGAGAAACTGGTCATAAATATACACGATATTAAACAGCCTTGGCGGTGACGAGTTAATGCGGGGTTGCTTGTCATGCATACGTTTTTTTTAATAGATGTGTAGGCAAACCTTTGCATTTTATAACAATTTTAAATACTGTAAATGGAAATGCACTAATAGTGAAATTACCAAGGTGGAGTTAATATAATGTAATGAATTTAACCTTGCATATGATAATAGGAGATCAACCACTCCGTGTCTGTTTGTTCGTTCCGCGTTTGTAAATTTATAAACTCGAGAACTAGGCACTGACAGAAACTAAAATCATTGACCTATTCTTTGCAATTAGAGGACAAAAGCTTCGAATAAGATCAAGTAAAACTAATATAAGTTTTTTTTTTTTATGAGATTGGTAAGTATTTACCTTACAATAAAACGCACATTAATTTAGCTACTTCATTCGAGGGCTTAGTAATTTAAATTCTGCTTGGTATTATTCGATTCAATGGAGTAAAAAGATGGCGTCGCTTCGAACGCGCCATTCTGCCATGGTGGGGTGGGACAAGTGAGGTACTTGACAGGAAGTCAATTATATTTACTGTCAAAGTGGGCACGCAGGTGGGAAACGGAAGTGCCTATCTAATTCTAAATACAATTTGATACGCTGTATTCCCATGTACTGGCAAATTACAGCAAAAAAAAATAACAGTAACGTTATCTCTGAATTAAAAATTTTAAAGTATGTCTACGCATACCTATTTTAATGAGATTGGTTAACGGATGCAGTAATTGGTGAGGTCTGTGGCAAACAAATGCCGAGTTGTAATAATACTCTTGTTAGCATGTTTCCTCGTGTTAGTATAGTTTGTACCCATCAATCGGAAACAGTACGTTTTTTTCTAAATCAAATGTACCCTATGCCCTTTTTTGTACACCTGACTAGATAGCTCCAAAGTGCAGCTACCGAAATTAATATAACCTGTAGAAGGTGTTAGCTAGCCAGATGGATTTAGAAGAAGCCCTACCGCAATGCTAAATTTACATCACTTTATAGACCGTTATAGAATGTTCCAGTTCATTTGCAGGGATTCGACACGACGTCGATCGATGTGGTGTCCGTACACGCTAACGACTGAACCATTATCGCTTCAATATATCAATCTCAGATATATGTATATAATCTATTGTTATGTAGATAAACAAATGCTAAATATCTCTCCATCTCTAGTCTTTATACATAATAACTTTTGTAAACTATACATTGTGCCTCTAGAAGTCGAGACCAAAGTTTTCTAAACTATTAAAGCCACTAAACACTCGACAAAGGTATGGAACCATTAATGATGACAAATTATAAACAGTTCTATATAAATAGGCAAAGCCAAAACCAATTAAATACACCTTTAGTAAATGTTGACGAACTTTAGTGTTATCTAGAAAAAAAAAGAAACATAATATTGGATTTTAAAAAATTAATAAATTATGGTCGTATTTCGAGCATTAGTATAATTTAAAAATGTAAAATTTACAACAGAAGAATTATTAAACTGTCAAAGTCTAATTAACATTCAATGGCAAATGGAAGCGATTCGCGGAATCCTAATGACTACAAATATTAACTTAAACAATAAATTATAAATAAATTTTGTAGGTGGTAGAGCTACGCTGAAGCTATTACTGGTTTCAGCATGAATGGGTCGGCTCGCCCGGGGTAGTACCACCCTCTCACAGAAAGCCGACGTGAATTAACAGTGCTTGCACTGTTGCGTTTCGTTCGGTCAGTGAGAGCGCCGGAGGCCCACATATTTAAAAGGCCGGCAACGCACTTGCGACTCCCCTGGTGTTGCTAGTGTCTATGGACGGCGGTGATCACTTACCATTAGGTGACCCACCTCTTCGTTTGCCCCCTATAATATAAAAAAAAAATTATATATTTTAACCGTTAAATTTATATAGTACGTTTATAAAAATGTTGAAATGAAACGAAAAAAAATGCAATACAAAAAACTAATTCTACATGGACGCTTAGATACTTAAATAAATAAAAACTTGCTCTAGAAAAAATAATAAGCGGTCAGTACGGACTTGAATTTAGTATGGAGAATCATTAATAACAAGTTTCGAAGGGCACCTTAATATTGTTTATAAAAAGACTTGTTTATCTCGTCTAAAGGTCGCAACCCATTGCACCGGTCCATACCACGAATTTAACCGTATAGATGAAAAATGTTCTTTGAATAGACTAACATAAAATGATACTCACTAGCTCTTTCCGTCACCGACTAACACCGTAGCTTGCCATGCCCGGACTATATTGGTTAGAGCCGATTCGTACCGTGCATAGTATATACAATATTAGCAGACCGCTGTGCCCGGGCGCACAAACGCGTTCTAACCGCGTACGTCCACCGTTCTTAACGCGTTGCGTTATCTATAATACGTCACCGCTTCGTTCACTGTTCTACGGGAGAGGCGTATGCAGAAGGACGCTTCATAAAATGGGAGGTTAAAACATGTGTTTATCTTCAGTTTACAATTATTATATGGACATTAAAGAAATTGTATATAAGGATGATTTAGACATTTAATACGTTGAATTACGGGTATGATACGGTACGGTTACCGCACGCCACGGTGTTCGGCAATGATTTGAACGGTATACTGGTCGTTGTTTCATATTAAATTATACAAAGAATATTTTTTTTTCACATATTACTTTTATATATTTTAACAACCGGAAATGCCAAAGCCAAGCCAAGTCATGCAACTACACCACCAGCCAGTAGTTCCATCTAGTTATGGCTTCACCCGCCAGTAGCGCCATCTAACACCATGTAGCCTCGCCTTACGGTGGGGTAGGGGTAGCTAGGTATAAAAGGCCGTGCGTGCTTCGACTCGCGGCAGTAGTCCGGTGAAACTGTGAAAGCCTAAGAAGCTGGCAGTGTAGGTCAGTTCGAAAAAAAAATAAAAAAAAACGACTCGCGGCAGTCTTGCACATTACAGAGCGGAAGTCCTGCCGTTCCATACATTAGTCTAATCAATCGCTCGCCGTTAGAAAATAGTGAAAGCAGTTATATAATTAATTAATAGCACTATAAGTGACGTTTGATTTACATCGTTTTACAATTTAATAGATTTTTAGCATTTGATTACAATTACAAATTTTCAACTAGAGGGTGATAGGTACTCGGGCTGGTTTTGAAAAATCCCTACCGCCATGCATACCTGTTTCGCTACGGTGACCCGGTGTAGTGGGTCACGAGATCTTAATACTGACAGACGGATAGTAATGACGCATTATTTCTAGTACAATTTTAATTCTATAAAGAGTTTTGGTATAATTTGAACTAGGTATTAATTTTATCTAGTTGGATTTTTTTATATAAAGTCTCTCGGGGCCTTTCCGATTTGTTCTGATAAAAAGTTCAAAGATCGTATAAAGCAGGTTGTGTTGAGGTTTTTTTAGAGTCGATAATTACGTGAATAATACGGATCAGAAAGATATACAAAATCTTAATAATGTTAATTCTATATTAATCTCTAAAGGCTATTACAGGGCGGATCAATATGTGAACGATGGTGTCGTATGGAAATGACGCTCTCTCTGTGCATTCACCAAAACCGAATGTAATTAATTATAACTGTTTTAAAAATAGGAGTTATAATATGTTTAATGAAAAGATAAACCCGATCCTTGCCGGTTCTTCTCGATGACTGGATTGTTGTCCGAACCGGTGGTAACTTTGACGTTCATATGCGTATTCGTTAAGCGGTAGTTAATGCGATGTGCTGCAGTACCATCTAGTGGTGATTTATAGTAAAAACGAATTCTATGAACACCTTTCTTCATGAAATAACACATAGAGGTGGGTGCCTACTTTCATATTAATTCATCAAACGGTGTGGGGGTTCATTGATATCAGATATAGATACCAATATCCATTGTTATATGCATACTAGTTGTCCGCCCCGGCTTCGTACGAGTAAATTAATAAAGCAAATATGACCAAATTTTTCGTTTTCATCACGACTATCTGATGAAATAAAATGGCAACTGTATAATTGAACGTCATCAATCTGTCAATATTTTGTTGGTATTCCTCTTGTCTTCTATCTCACTCACTCACCTTATTATTATATGGAGATTTTTATTCAATTTTTTAATTGTTCCGTACGATTGTCTGAACATTTTCTATCATAGAAACCTTATCCTGACAATTACACACATAAAAAAGAACTAGCCAAATAAGCGCAGCCGTTGTGAAATGATGTGCTTACATATATACGTCAATTGACTTTTATTTATATAGATATATATATATATATATAGAAGACAATGTCGGTTGTTAGTATGTTGGATGAATTAATAGAGAAGCGCTGAAACGAGTTATATGATTTATTAAATCACAGATATATTTTTTACCAGCTTTTAGAATATGCTGTCAAAATGGGTAATATACAGAGCGAGTTATCGAGATGAAAGTAAATTAAATCGAGGAATTTTTGTCTTCAAATATATAAAAAGTTTTATTAAGAAAAATATATTTTACAACATTCCGTAGTTTCTGTGAGTGAAGCCGCGAGCAAAATTAGTCTCTCTTCTATAAGTAATTATCATGTATTTTATTATGCTACTCCCATAACTTCATGACTAATCTTCAACTTCTTGGCGGGTTAAATAACGTGTATTATTACAATAATTCGAAAGTAACATCTAATTCCTATGATGTGTCCAAAAATTGTACATTCTCTTATAACTTTACGTTTATCGTCACGCGTGACGATAATGTCTTCCCTCACTTGTATTTACTGCAACTGAAGACAAAACTTCCTAGCGATACGTGTGGGTATGGGATTAGCATTATACAATGGGTACAACAGAAGTTGCTTTAATGAAATGCATACTCCGTCGAGTTTCTCGCAGATCTTTCTAGACGTTTTGATGTCCGTAAATATCCAAATTGATTTTTTTTATACTCTATAGGTTTTTAACATTTGACCACGATCTCATTTGATGGTAAATGTTGATGTGGTGTAAGGTAATAAACACACTAAACCTAGAAGATGACCAGCTCATAAGTACATGGGCCGGAACGCACCAAGAGGTACTTGGTGACAGTTTTTCAATTTAAGGATGGTAGACAGCCAGACGGATTTATAAAAAGCCCTCCCACCATATTATGGTTTCATCACGATGTCTTCCTTCACAGAAAGCTCAATCAAAAGACTCAGTTACAAGGACTCAAACCTACGTCGATCGACTCGGTGTCCGTACACTATGAGCTAGCCACTATCGATTAAAAATTACGTTTATTCCTCCAGGTTAGGTATCGTCCCGTGCCGCGAGTCATCGGTTGTGATAGCGGTGAGCAGTCCCCACAGGAGAGATTCTTTAGATGCCGTCTCCTATTGCATCGACAGGTTAAAAGCCACGGTACCGATATGGAAGAAGGAGGTGTACGAAGGCGAACCGCCCCTCTGGAAGGAGAACGTCGAATGTGCGTGGTCTAGTAAGCGAGCTTGTAACGGGCAAAAGGTCTAATGATAAAGGACAATGCCCGTTTGTGTATATGGAATCATTTAAAAAAACGTGTTGTGGTCTGGAGATCTTCATTAGGAACTAAGTTCCTTACTCTTCTTCTTCGCCTCCGAATATAATTCGATATCGAAATTTAGATTGTTTATATTGCCGTCACGTAAGGTAAAATCGTTATACCCTCTCCATACAATTCTCTTTTTCTCTCTCTATATGTGTAATCTGTATATGCACGGACGGAGAGAAACAAAATAGTGTAACGCTTTATCCTTATGTGATCATTTCTACATGTTAACACATACAGCAGGCCGCATTAAAGAACTTTGTTCCAAACTATTTTTTATATAACAATAACGATACAGCGAAACTACTCGCGCGCCACCTGTTGTTAGATAGTGTACTAATTTAGAAACATTTCACGTCACACCAAAGTGTCGTCATATTGTGATCGAGATGAACAGTGTTGCCACGAAATTGACTACTGAAGTATCCGACAACTGGACAGGAACCGGCATTGTCCTTTTATGGTATTTCTCGGGTGTTTTATTCTATCGGATAATACTACATATTATTTAAAATTGCTAATAAATAAATAAATTGGTATAGAAGGATATTAAATAAGTTTTCGATGGCTGTACCTATAATGTATATGGTTTTGTTTTTTTTTTCCTAATTACGTTATGAATGCATTACCAGGTCGAATTAATAAATATTTAAAACTGCTGACCTCCCTAATTCAAGATTAAACGTCCATCGGCCATGTTTTAAGGTTAAATAGTTTTAAAATGGTTAGTTAATTAGGAATCGTATCGAGTCTCGTTATTGTGTATTTCCATGTTATATGGTCATAATAGTGTCGTTTTAAAAAAAAATTGGTTGTCTGTATAGTCGGTTTACGGGCGATAATTTTACGTGATAACGTCGTAAGAAAACAATGATGAAAAATTGCATACTTGTATGAATTGAATTATAATTACTAACTTACCGATAGAGTGGAAGACATATAGATGCGTCACAATCCAAACCCTTAAGCCGATCGTGTCTCTCTATCGCTTGTTCTGCACTCTTACTCGGAACGTGACAATGAGCCATGCCTTTTTTTTCACAATTGACAATATAACAACGTTGTTTAATAAATCTTTTGAAACTGTTTTTGCTATTTACGTTTATCTTTACATATATATATGAAAGTTCGTATAAATTTTATATTTGTAATTATCCTGATGATTATAGTAATATATCTATAAAATGAGGCTATCTTTGTGTTTCGAGATGATTTTTATTAATTAAAAAAATCAATGTATGCCATAAATGTTAGAAAATATTACAGTCTTTCAAGTTAAAAATATTAAAGGGTGATATATATTTGTTTAATCTTATAGCTCCTAGTCTATTTCACTTTTAGACTCGACATCAACTTAATCTATTTCGAGTTTAGAAAATAAATATCAGTTGATATGTAGCGTGATATGCAGATGGCCACTGATATATACAGCTAACTTTTATTTTTACTCATATGTGTGTTACTGGTATATGTCTCTTAAATACTATATTTTTATATTTTAACAACATCCTGGGATAGACCCTTGCTGATTAATTACCCTCTTGATTAGGCGTGATAACACAAATGTTTGGAGAAAAATATAAAATAACTGTTACTTTAAAAAACTGAGGTTCCCATCTTTTAATATTAGTTTATTAAACACGTCAATATCCTGTGGCATAAAAAATTCCTTGACACATAATATCTTAACATGATCACTTAGTCTCTATATTTGGGAAATATGTTTGTACCTGGTATCCTTATGCACACTCATTTAATTTTCTAGTGTTTAAAAATATATTACTTAACAATAGTAAAATTTAACATGATTACTCTGCTTATTTATTTGGTAAATATGTTTTGATCTGGCATCCGTATGCTCACTCAATTAATATTCTGTGGTATGAAATATATTTCATTATATTAGTTAATATCTTAACATGATCTCTTTTCTCAATTTATTTGGGAAAAATATCTTTACCTGGTATCCCTATGCGCACTCGCTGAGACAAAAATGACGTATTGCAAATGTAAGACAGCTGTCACTCACGCAGGTGTACATAATTCGGCACAGAATTGTTTGTAGTGATTACCGGTGTATAGAGTAATTAATCAAAGGTAGAGTTACTTTTATAAAATAAAGATTTTTTATTATAATATTACTGCCGTTACAGGTGTATTTTTTAAAAGATTTCGAAATTAGTTAAGAGTGAATCCTTAATCGTAAATTAGTTAGGAATTGTTTGTATGTTCGTTATAGAGAATTCTGTTTTATACCTCCACTGGAACACCTGCACAGTTGTGAATAATATATGCAGGTAATTATTTCTCAGTTTTTGATATTAGCTTTAGATATATTAATAGGCATTATGCTTATTGAAAATTGCTTATGTCTATTGTATTTATGATAATGTAGCATGGAATCTAATATCTTTGTATTTGCAGTAGAACCTCGATAAGTCGAAAACCTCCCACGACACGAAATAGTTCCTTGTTCCCGCAATTCAAGCTCCAATATATGAAATATGAACCCTCGACAAGTCGAAATAATCGGTCTTTCTCTACAAGATCTTTCTGTACATAATTTTTGTCTCGATAACTCGAAAGGAAAAAAAAAAGTGAATTACGAATATTCGCCACAATGTGTATTATTATAGTTTCTTACAAATAATTTTTATCTTAAATATAATCGTTGTATTGTTCTTTTCATTTTAAATAAAATTTATGTACAATAGAATCTAAACTACTACAAGTCGAACATTTATCAATAAAAACTTTTAAGAGCCAAATTCTCACCAAATCGATTGATACCTCTAAATGAATTTTCTCGCGTCTCCCATTAAGTTCGATTTAATGAGGTTCTACTGTATATAGACGTTTCCCTCTTTTATTAGAATAAATTAAGCTGTATCATAGTAAATAAATATGTAATTTTTTCCAACACCGTGTTTGGATTTATATATTTTTTTTTAGTATTATTATTAAAAAAAAATGTCAACGATATGAGAAGAATATTCTGGAAATTACGTTTTGATTTTTTTCCTTGGGGTGAAAGTTTGAAAATTGTTGTACATATTAGATGTATATTACTTGTAATATTTTTACATTATTTATAGATAGGTTGTTAGAGTTTTGTAACCACGATTTTTATTGCCAGAAGCAATTATAAAAGACTAAAAGAGGTGATATCTTATTTTTGATTAGGATTTTTTCATTGTTGAATATTTGTAATGAAATTCAAAAAATGTTTGTAATTAAAAAAAATTATAATTATTTTGTTTAAAAAACAACAAGCTTTTTAAAATTAGTTTTAGGTTTTAACTATTCGATGTGATGATTTTGACCCTTTTATTACGAAATTTGCAAAAACAAAGGCACTTAATGTGCTTAATTTTGGATTGTATAACGCTGATAACATATAGATGGCAGTAACGGTTATAAATAAATCTATAATAAATTGCGCTGTTGCGTTATTTAACGACAAATGTTGTTAGTTATTCTGCTGTTGGTTCATTTGCTGTTTTGTATAGTACTGCTATTGGTATCGGTGACATTGTAATAAAATGGTTATTCGTTGGTTGTTTAACACTATGAAATGTTTACTCTTCATACCTATTAGTTATCGCATAACGTTTGCCTTGTAATATTAATAACGAACAACGAAAAATCAATAGCAGGATAATTATAGCTTCGATAAATTGTATTTTTGCCCTTTTACGAAGTAGCTATCATTTGTTTTTATATATATATATGGCAATATAAACCAAGTACAGATATTATTTGAATAATTAGTAATAAAAAAATGTAATGTTGAAAAAATCAGGTCTTTGGTGGTTTTATTAGTTAGTACCGTTCTATTTTTAAAAGCGATATTATATTTGGTCGAAATTTTTTTTTTATTATAAAATCTGTTGTTGATGGTTGTGTTTAACTGTTGTTTACTTTGTATTTAAATTTGTTTTATAATCAAATAAACGTGAAACGTTAAGATAGTTTTATTTTTACGAATTATAATTATAAAGCATTTAGAATATAATAAAACACCAGAAATAACTTACTGTAAGCCATCTGTATGTTGAGGATTTCTTTGTGGTATACAATCTCGGCTGATGGTGACTGTTGATAGACCTAATATGAACGTATTCCCTAATCATTATAGAGGAAAGAATACCACACGTCACTCGGTGACAAATAAAAAATGGTTATGACTGTTGAAGGAAGATCTACCGACAGTCATTGCCGTCACGCAATCCTACGTTTACCACTAGTCAGTTTCTGATAGGAAGTAATGCTGTGCACACACATTTGAAATATTCAAAGCCACCATGAAAATCTATAGCAACTACATATTGGTTATTTTGTAGAAGTAGCCAACTGGTAGTCAGATACCAAATACACATATACATTCGTGAAACATGCATGGTCACACATGCATTTTTCACGAATTCATATATGAGTATTGTATGGATAGATAGCTTAGCTAGCTTAGTTAGTTCGGGAATCCGGCGACAGCTCAAGCCGAGGTGCACCGAGTGCCCTTGAGATGTTTCGCCTAAAAACAATCGGGTGAGTGCCCTAAGCGCTCCCCTTAGTAGTCCGGTGGAACTGTGAAAGCCTAATAAGCTGGCAGTGTAGGTCAGTTCGAAAAAAAAAAAAAAAAAAAAAGTAGCCAACTGGGTAAAAATGTTTAGTGGGAATATTAAAGATAACTTTATTCTAAAATATTTGGAACAAACTAATTGGGCTCGTGATTTCGCGCGTTTTTTCTATTCTATTTTAAGAAAATATATACCAAAAAAGCGTTCTCCATAAAAGAAACGGGTGTGCGAACTTCGACGGTGATCTGTCAAATGGTATTCGATTCTATTTTAGACACACAGACATCAATTTTGTTTTATATATATAAAGTAATATGTATATAGAATGAGAACTCATAATCGTCTGAATGTGGATAAACTGTTTTATAATTCTATTATTCGACTTTGAAAATGTAATTTATCATTCGAATTTAAATCATGTGGTGTTGAAATAAATGTTTTAGCTGCTTACACCTTTTATTTTAATGAAATATTTTTTTAACCCTTAAATGGACAATGTTGTTTTTAAACAACATACTAAACATCACAGATAAAATTGACCTTCTTTTAATTTTTTGTTAATTTTGACAACTAGTTCTTATTTCTGAACGAATTTTGTACTTTTTTTAATGTTGGCAAAAAGTATAGTAAATTCATGTCTAGATTTTTTTACTCATTTTTTCCTAGACAGTAATACATGTCTATTACACAAATATATTTTTTTAAAACGTGAAACAAAAATCGTCCATTTAAAGGTTAAATTAAGTTTCATTGTTCTAACGTAGATAATATACAAGACATTAGAAGACTAATTACTTTTAAAAATAAAAGACTGTAGTCGTCTCTTAATTGGTTCACTGATCATCATCATCTTCTTACCCTTATCCTACCTAAGTAGGCACAACATGTTTTCCTTTTCCACTCTCCCTTATTAGATGTCATCTCAATATTCACACCCTTTACACACATCATTTTTCACACAATCTATCTCATACCTTTTTCGGTCTTCCTCTACTTTTATACTAAACACTTTTCTAGTTACATACGTTTCACATCTCATCATGACATGCCCATACCATGCTAATCTATCACCCCTCAACTTCTCTGTCACTGGTGCTATTTTAAAACTTCTTCTGACAGAGGTACATATTTTTAATATTATCTGTTCTAGTTACAGCAAACATCCATCTTAATGTTTGCGTCTCTGCCACATGTAATCTTCTCTCATCCGTTTTTTCTCGTAGCTCTGCAATCATATCCATACAGCATTACTGATCTATGATTCACTGATGCCATACTTAAATAATGTATAGGCGTATCAGGTAAAGAAGCCTACCAAAGAGATTAGAACATAACTCTTCCTTTACGGAATCATGTATAAAACTTTCGTTTAATTTGAATTCCATATTATATGCCGAGGACAACAAAGAACCCAAGTCAGAAAGATCAAGCCGATTTTTTTCCCAATTACTGGAGAACGTACAAAGTTATCAACTAAATCAGAATTACAACGATTACTATTCGATATTGTCCTCTTGGTCACTTAGCGCTATTCAATTGCCAAGGGATATATCGACCTTTTATATATTAATTGCTGTTACCGCTAATAAGACTCAAATACAATCAAATTTACAAAATCTAAAAACGTAAATATATACGTAAAAGAATAATTGACTGACGTAGCAATGAACAGCCCAAACTACTAAGACTAGGGCCTGGCTGTAAAAATTTCCATGTCAATGCATTTTATTTTATAGGCTTATAAGGCTGTGAAAAACGGGATGAAAGTTTATATATAAATCCGTCAATTTTCCATCAGTCACTCGGTTATTATTTTACGTATAAAATAGTAGAGTCGAAAATAATTTCTGTATAGAAAATGCGTGCGAAGCTGCGGGAAATTGCTAGTTTGTATATAAAACATTTAAAAATACGACACATTCCAAGAGTACATATAAAAGATGATCATTATATTACAGGCCCACGAGTCTCACCTCCGCCGCGTAATATTGAACCCATAGACAAAAACCTGATCCAAATCAACGTGTCCAGTGAGGAACTGCAACAGCGGATACAAAACTTTATAGAGAGAAAGAGAGAGCAGGTTAACATAAACAACATACACGATTTCATACCGGGTAAACGAGAGAGCGAGACGGAAGATCTATCGGATACGTGCGCGAGAGTGAGAGCGCAGTTTGTAAAACGGAGCGATTCTAAAGGCCATCTGAAAAGTAAGTTCAAGAATACTGTGCAACGTATAATTTTATTTGAATGTATATAATTACATTCATTTTTAAGGTCATCTCAGTATGACGGCTTTTGAATTTACACATCTATGCATTGTAGAAATAGGCAGAGATTAAAGGGTTCAGTACCTTTTTCCCCCTTTATTTTTAAACCGATTTTCTTTATTGTTTTTGTTTAGTATCTTTTGATAATATTAATGTTATTAATAAAAAAAATTAGGAGACTCCTCTTTTCGCAGTTGTAGCCTTTTTTTTGTCACATTTCATGATACTTTCGTTTATTAATCTACAATATTTACGGTACAGTACAGTTTTAGAAAAAAAAATCTATATATCAACTTTGTACCTCATTACATTATAGTGTATGTAAACAAAATTGACGTATCTGTTATTTGTTCGGATTAATCACCGAAGAAAGGGTTGAACAGATTTATACGAAATAGACAATTTTTCAAAGTATATTCTAGATTACAAAGGGTAAAAAAGGTTTTAGAGTTTAATTGGTAATGAAAATAGTTACAATAAAAAAATAAAGTTAGGTTAGGTATTTAAGACAAAATTGTTGATATAAAAAAATTGGTGATCCATTAAAAGGAAATGGATAATTAATAACAACGTAGATTTGATATTTCGCACAAAACTAATTATTCATTTATAAAGAACATTTGACATGAGTAAAAAACATTTTTTTTTTGACTAGATAAATTATTTGTAAATATATGTATTTTTTTAGTACGTAAAGTGCATAACGAGTGGGGTCCTCAGACGGTGAGCTCACTACCTCAATCAGACCTCAGTGGGGATAATCAAGGGTTGCCGTCATCCATCGCCGAGCGCGTTCTCTCTGTCGAGAAATTCCTTAACATAGCACCTGTTTCCAAGGATGTATACAAACGGTTGAAAGATATGGAGGACAAAGTGGCTCAGTTACAAGCCGTGTCGCCTGAATACGCGCATTTCTGGGTAAGTATCTTCATAATACTCGTTGTTATTTGAACATGTTAAAATAATAACAAGTGAGTACCGTACTTAAGTTTGTGTCTCCAAAAAAAAAAATGGTTAAACTTTAAAGGGTTCTTTTTTTAAGCAACAGTAAATAGATAACTGAAATTTAAACAAAGTTTTGTGGTTATACTATTTGTGATTCTACTATTTGTGAAAACTTGTAAATGGCCTTCATGTGTCCTATTCTTTGTTTTATAATGTTTATTTAGCTGTAAGTTTTCCGAAAAATTGTAAAATAAAAATAAATAAATAAAATTATAACACATTTTCTAACAATAGTAAAATAAAAGTAAATGCAAGTAAATAAATAAGCCAATTTCATTGGACGATCGCATATTGCCGGCCATTTTGATATCTACCTTTGTACCATCGACTCTCGAGCGCGCAACTAAACGATAGCTGTCACCTAAAGTAATTTCAATAAAACTTAGAAACTTTGAATCTGTGGTGCTTTCTTAAGTGTCATGTACTCACACCTGTTAGTCTGGTGAGTAGGGGTGATTATCTAACAAGGGGCTTCCCGTACAAGAAAAGTTTTTTTTTTCCGTTATTTTCTTTCGCTCTATCGCAGTAACACCTACAAGTATTTCAGCAGTAAGCTATCAAATTCGTTATAATTATAGTAGAACTCGAGCTTATACAATCCCCTACTGAATGAAAGAAATATCAATACTGCATCGTAAATACATAACGCATATATTTTAATTTGATACTGAGACGATTATTATTATTATTCATGCAATATCGGATTAATTTAAAAATCGAGTTATAATTTAGAAAGATTGGCAACACCGTGATTTTTCGTACTAAAGAAATTTATCTGAAGTATCAAGGCGTCGAATCGTGCTGTATAATAATATCGCAGACTAAGTGTTACTTCAAATGTTTTTCAGAAATCAAAGAGAGAATCAGATGATATACAGATGGAAAATTTAAATGACTACGCGTTCTCTGCTGACGACATTGCGCGAAAGATTGAACAACTGGAGAAGGCTGGCATGTGAGATAATATTGAGTTTTACATTAAAATGGAAATAATAAACAATGAATTGTCGCTAATTCAATAATGTTCATTTTATTCAGGTTTTAATGCAATTTTTGTAATGAACAATATATTTTAAAATAAATCTTTTTTTTACTATTGTGTTTAATTATACGTCCTCATTCTTATTTCCATGTACCTACCTAATGGTTGATGACTTATTACCAAAAGTGTGATATTACGGGGGAAGGAAGATAATATTATTGTTGATGCACCGGGGGGCATTTTGTAGAAGATAGAATACAAATTAAAACAAATAATAAACTTCAAATAAAGCTAAGTATAATATATAATTACTGTAAAAGTGTAAATGAAGCCTTTTCCATTTGAACGCCTAAATAAGAGTGAGGTATTGTTTGTCATATGTCGGGGAGACGAAAGAGGGGCTAATATTTACGCTACACTTTAGCCTCTGTCAATGTCACGAGAATTGGTTAAAATGCCAATCTAGATTGTATCACCATTAACTTGTTAATTTATCGCTATAGACACGCTTGTCCTGGTAAACCCATCCTGTTAATCTTAGCGACATTTTGAATCACATCCACAGGTAATAACGTCAGGTGACACATTACCTTAAAGATTTCATAAATGACATTTAGACCAAGTATAGTCTATATTAATTGGCTTCATACCGTTGCGAATTAGTCACACTCTGTATAAGAAAATAGGGTTCATTTTAATGAAACAATAATAAATATTCATGTAAAACTATATTTCCTCACAGTTCGTTATTTACAATGGACGTTATCACTTAGCGAAACTATCTTACAAGGAACTCACAATAATAATTATATCGCCCACAAACAAATAATTATCTACCAATATTAATACGGACATTTTATTTCTAAATTTCAATTATATTAAGCATATTGTTTGAAGTTTTGTTACTTAATATCCCATGGACTACCCAAAACCATAAAGGTTTAAATACCATACATACGAATATAGACTTCATGAGACACAGGTCAACAGACTGTTCGCAGCATGAACTTTAAAAAAATCCTGATTTATTACAAATCTTTGAAAGATAAATCGTGTATTGTATATTATAATACAATGTGCGATGTCGTGAAATAAAAAAAAATCATAACATAATTGGCCATTTTGATATCTTAGTCTTAAAAAATCAGCCAAGGGTTTAACAATGTAATGGATAACAAACTTGTTACAGACACAATTATTCTCTGCTGTTGATTATCTGTTGTTACAAATGGCAATAATCTGCTAGTATTACCTTCACGTGATAACAAACAAGCATTGTGCTATAACCGATAGGTGTAAAAACACGAAACGACGATAATTCATCTTGTTATTACAAATTGTAATACTATACAAAACAACCAATTGCCTGACAGCAGAATAAGTGATAACAGTTTATAAAAATAACACAGTAGCGTTATTCACTGTTGACATATAGCCGTTATTGGCATCTATGGTCGAGATAGTCCCTACTTAGTAAAACCATAACTAATTCGATAAACGTGGCTCTTGAAAATATTGCTTATCAATTTTAAGCGCTAATTCAAAAGTATAAGATTTTAGGTTATTCTAATTATATATATATATATATATATATATATATATATATATATAGGTATAATTTGATAAATTAATGAACTATTAAATCATATGTTGTATCAAGTGTAACTTCTTTGGGTGAGACACAAAACATCCGAGTCGGAATTTTTGCAACGTTTCTGGCGTAAAACAGCTGAAGATACGCACTTGGGTGTAAGAGAAAGAACTACATATTAAACTGAAATATATGACCGCGCTAGAATGAGACAGACTTATGCATATGCGAAATGAAAAAAGAGAGACGAGTATATAGCGTTAGAGGATTTGGGTTATTAGGTTTAAATTGTCACGAGTACAGACGCGTTATTTTTTCAACAACAAATTATTGCATCTACAATACAGTTGTCTTCGAGCAACTGTCACCGTTGTGAGGTGAACGGTGATCACCATTTACTTGTGAAATACTAATAGGTATACACTAGCATATTTTTTAAATGAAGTGTATAACCCAACGTTTATGATACGAGCACCAGATTTGGGTATGAATTATAACAAATTGAACACAAAATCAAAAGTATCTTGAGGTTGAAAAATTATTTCATTATTATGCTACTCCCATACCTGCGTGTATCGGCACGAAGTTTTGTCTATGGTCAGACTAAATGCAGATGTGGGAAGACATTATCGTTATGCGTTACGAACTATCGGACGATAACTGGGGCCGGGGTTTCTACACACATCAAAGGAACTTGGAGACGCTAATGCAGAGTTACTATTGAAATGACAACGGTGTGCAAACGTTATTCTACGCCTTTATCGGAATTCATTTTGAGGTTACTTTTTAACGGCACAAGTGACCGAAACTTCGTCGCGCAGGTATGGGACTAGCATAAGACTGTAAGATTCTAATATATATTGTAAAAACTACTGATTCATATACGAAGAAAATATATATTGGTGTACAAACGTGTCCTTTTTATTTATTTTTCTAAACAAAAAATATCCGGCTAACAAATATATACAATAAAATAAAATACAACAAACAAATAATAAAACAAATTTATTTACACAAAACATTATTAACAATTATTTTTCTCATAAATTACGGTGACACGACACTTTTGAATGGTGTATTAACTGAAGCATTCTTAACAAACTGAAATTTCAAGCGTTTCTATTTTCATCAATTTATTTGGGAGGATGAAAAATAGGGTCTACATTTGTAAATCATATAAAGGAATCTTGAATCTTAGTCTTGAATATTCACATTTCACATGTAATTATAAGTCACGTAACGAGTTGTGAGCACGGGGAGTGTCTAGAAAACCAATCACCGGCGATATTATTCGAAGAAAACTAGCAATCGACTATAATTTAAAGTTGTGCTGCTCGTCGACTCGTGACGGATGCTGTGCACCAGGGTTCGTTTGTGTCGAGGTCAATTCGCGGGCTGGAGGGTCTGTCTTCGCATGTACACGACGAGTCCGAGGCCGCCCAGCAGCAACGTGATCAGATACAGGTCCCAGTTCGATAGGAACATCGAATCACCTCCCGTGAGGAAGATAATCGCCAGGGGACTCTGCCGTACAGCAAAATTACCCATTATCATATTTAAAAAAAACTACTCTAAAAATATGCGCTAGAACGTTCTTTTGACCACAGTTAGATAAATAGGTAATCTATAATTTTCTATTTGATTTTGAGAAGTTCTCTCTGGTATATCTTCGAAATCCAAAGCTCAGTGCCAATAAAATTAAAATGGGATTTCCTTGAATATGTACCCGTACCAACAAAAAAAAAAACGTAACAAACATAAAAAAATCGAATTAATCGAAATATCGGTGAAAAAGACTCATATACATACATACATATCGGATCGATTGCTATTGACCTGCGTCCCGTACTATTGATTCGTACTAATGGAGGTATCAGCTGTTCATAAGCATCTTTATTATTATTGGCTATCAGCTATGGCTGAACTCCTTACGACCTACGACTAGTCACGGGCCTGTAGTCCGGTGAAGCTGTAGAGGTCTATCAGACTAATAACTTGTGTTTACGTGAATCGTCCTATATGAATATAGTGTAGAGTTGTGTTCGTGCGAGTTGTCCTATACGAGTATAGTGTGGAATTGTGTATGTCGAGTCGTCCTATACGAGTATAGTGTGGAGTTGTGTATGTCGAGTCGTCCTATACGAGTATAGTGTGGAGTTGTGTATGTCGAGTCGTCCTATACGAGTATAGTGTGGAATTGTGTATGTCGAGTCGTCCTATACGAGTATAGTGTGTAGTTGTGTATGTGCGAGTCGTCCTATACGAGTATAGTGTGGAATTGTGTTTGTACGAGTTGTCCTATACGAGTATAGTGTGTAGTTGTGTATGTGCGAGTCGTCCTATACGAGTATAGTGTGGAATTGTGTTTGCGCGAGTTGTCCTATATGTGTATAGTGTAGTGGTGTAGTGGTGTGGTACCTGCGAGAGGCGCTCGAGCGCGACGGTGGCGTGCAGCGCGGCGAGCGCGAGGGCGGCGGGGAGGCGGGCCTCGGGCGCGGTGTCGGCGGCCTGGTCGTAGCAGCGCTTGGCGAGGTGCAGGTCCCGCGCGAGCCCGAGCCCGCGCTCGTGCATGTACCCGAGGTTGAACGTCGCCTGCGGGTTGTGCAGTTGCTCCGACGCTATCCTGTACCACACGTGCACACACGTTAACTCGACTGTCTTGTTTGTTCGGGTCAATCAACGCAATGGGAAAACCGATTTTGACGGATCTATTATTTGCAAATAGAGAACTTATTAGAGTACATCTAAATAGTTACCACAAGCTTGCAATTAATAAAAGTAAACTATTCAACCAAATTTAACCATGGAATTCTAAAAACTGAACGATTCACAAAGAACCGTGAGAGCTTTCGCCGTAGAAAAACTACAAGACTGATTATTTCGGTTCAAAACTCTCTAGATAAAGTGTAAACTCTATGTTCAATAAAGAGAAACAAAATAAATATTACTTTAAGATAAACTAACTGAAGTCAGACAATTTCGACGTTTTAGGGAGTTTGTGAGGGAGTGACTTCATATGAGGTTTAGACTATGTGTTCAACAGATGTAGTTAAAAGTCATAATTTAATGTGAAACGATGGGGAAACAGCAGTTTTGACTGTTGAATATTGTGTGTAGTGGTGACCTGTAATGGTGCGCGGCCGCGTCGAGGTCCCGCGGGGTCCCGAGCCCGTAGTAGTGGTAGTCGCCGAGCTTGACCCGCGCCGCGCTGCAACCCTGCGCCGCCGCGCGCTCCCACGCCTGCAGCGCGCGCGCCTGCCGCTCCTCCTCCGGGAACAGCCCCACCTCGCCTGCCGACACCACACCACACCACTTCCAACAACAACAACGGCCCGACCATATCGCTCAATCAACTCTGATACTCGATACAACGAGCGAACAACACCGACCCTCTTATGCCCGGTTTCTGAAGCCGTCAGTTAAACTATCAATAGCTATTGATTCAATAACGTTAACATAAGACAAGCGGCATTTAACTGTCAATGCGTTTCTGAATACAGAATGAGACGTAGACTGACATTTCTCGTGTCATTGTGTGTTCAGAAACCCAATTTGACAAGTTATCGAACCGATAGCGCTATTAAACAGATAAACTACAGTTAGAAATGCTTCAGAAACCGGGCATTAGTAATCTAATATTTTTCACAATATTTTATGTCACTATTTGCACTTGCACGTCCGTTCCCGGTGGAGCACTAGACCCTGATGATGCAAAATAAAACGCTCAGAACGCGCCATCTTGGCGTGGTGGGGCGAAGTACTAGAACTACTTGACCGGAAGTCAATGATATTTACAAACAAAACTGGCACGCAGGCGGGACATGGATGTGCCTGTAAGCTAAGCTATTATACTAGGAACAAGTTCAGACAACACCATTCCTCATAGTAACCATGCTAGAGAAGAGTTCGACCCATATCGAGATCTTCTTACTAATGAAATATACTAGAGGCTAATTGAAACAATATCGAACCTCTCAGAGATAGACAATACTAGGGACAAGTTTGAGCAACACTGGCCTTTTCAGTAATCGACTATACTAAAAACAAGCTTGAATATTATACATCCTTTAAGTAATCAACTATAGGAGGGGCAAATTCGAATAATACCCACCCTCACAATGTTTAGTATATTTACCCCCACGAGCGAATTCATCGTTTCTTTCAACCGTGGATAACGTTACGTTATAGATTTTATCTTCTAGAAAATTAATTCTAAACAAAAATGTTAACATTTTATATCTTTTCACTATAGAAATCGGATTAATGATTTCCAATATGAAATAATGCAGAATATTTATTCGGTCCCCTGACTATTCTTTTTTTTTTTTTTTTTTTTCGAACTGACCTACACTGCCGGCTTATTAGGCCTTCACAGTTCCACCGGACTACTAAGGGGAGCGCTTAGGGCACTCACCCGATTGAGTGACTATTCGATAGGACCACGTATATAATTAATAGAACCCGGGATTTTTCTATTTTAGCATGGTATCGTGACGACACTATCTATCCTTGGCGTAAAGCACAGTAAAAATCTTAATAATTAACAGTAACGGTAAATATTAATAAGGATAGTGTGTAATAAACATTTGTTTTAGTCTGGTTTACTTTAAATTAATTTGAGTTTCTCACACTTTAGTCACTATTTTTTGCCCGAAAAAAAAATTACGTGATATTTGCCGAAACTCCTCTCTCCCCACGTGAAATTTAGTGAGATTCGGTTTGACCCCCGACTACTCCTGATCCTCTTACGATATTAAAGTACGCCCCCCCTATACACTAACTTTGTGTTACGGACCTTCGAGTTGTTAGGTGGAAAATATTGATTATATACGAAAATCCGGAGGTGGTGTTTCAGCCTAAAAGTACCTGTAAAGCAACAACATTATCAGATGTTATATTGGGATAGTACTGACCGTTGTCGAGTAGGAAGGCGGCGTTGCTCTGAGCGACCTCGTACCCTCTCTCCGCGAGGGTGAGGTACTGCAGGAACGAGGAGTCGGAGTCGCCAGCTCGGTACGCAGCGTGCGCCATCATCAGCCGAGCGCTCCCCGCACCGCGCTCGCACACGTTCTTAAACAACTATACCCCCCCAGCCCCCACACACAACATATTACCATAACATTAGACTTCACCGTTCACTTCATAAGGTGTCAGTATCAATAATATCAATCCAACGTCGGCAAGCTCGAATCCCGGCACGTATCAACTTACGTTTCAACCTAGAAATCTTCCCACCCCACTTGATATCAAAGATATAGTCCCTCCCTCCTATGGTGTAATCGTAATACCTCAAGGGCTCCATACGGGACGATAAACATTTAAAAGTAAGTAATAGTGGGTGAATGGTTTCACCGGTGGAACATCAGTCCCCCGTCTGCAGGCTCAAATCCTTCCTCTCTACTTACTATCAAAGGCATAGTCCCTCCCTCCTTTGATGTAATCGTAATACCTTAGGGGCCCCATACAAGACGATAAACATTTAAAAGTAAGTAATAGTGGGTGAATGGTTTCACCGGTGGAACATCAGTCCCCCGTCTGCAAACTCGAATCCCGGCACGTAACAACGAATTTTTTCCGAATTCGCGTACATTTACTAATTTAAATTGGCAACACTATCCGCTGACGGTGAAGGAAAACATCGTGTGGAAACCCGAACCTGAGAAATGTATATGGAAAATTATAGAACTATGGGTTTCTCGGAGTTTGAAATCGCTCATAGGTAGTGGACTGGTGCGGTGATTAAGTCCATACCTTCTTATTAGAAGAGACCTATGACCTCTTACAGGCTCATAATAGCATACCATAGGGTGATTAAGTCCATACCTTCTTATTAGAAGAGACCTATGACCTCTTACAGGCTCATAATAGCATACCATAGAAGAAGCATCTCTAGAACTAGAGTTTGTTTTTGGCGGGATCTTAGTGTGTCATGTAGTGACTTTTATGTTCTATTCATAATCTTGTGTTATTCGACTTTATATTTTGTAATATTGGTGGCATTTTACGTAATATATAGTTCGGATATTGTGCATAAGTAAATAAAAAATAATACCACGGAGTATGAACTTTGAGATTTTCCATGAAGGAAAGTATCGTGATGAAACCATAGAATGATGAAAGGTCTACTACAATGTATGCATTGTCGTATTACAGTGAAGAAAAAAAAATAACCGCCAATGCACCATAACCATTTTCCCAATAATATCAATAATCAATTTAAAGCGCATTATGTAACATTACCGAAATGGTGGCACACAGTTAAAGTTATACCAGACCCTTACAATTCCATTAAATTGCTTGCGCTTATGAAATTAAACCATCATGTCATTCTTCAAATACATAGATAGATGAAATATTGTATACATTAAATACTTTTTTACCCACGAAAAACATTCAAAAATCGAATGACATTAAAAAAAAATTACACTACATACACGAGTCGTCGTATATACGTCATATTCGATTCATATTCGTGCCATACACGTCATATACGTGTCATACTCGAGTTATATACCGAGTCACACACACGCCATACACGAGTCATACACGAGCCATACACGATTCATACACGTTTCAAAACGATTTATTTACGATTTATACGCAAGTCAACGTCATGCATGTGTAGTACACATATCATAGACGAGTCATCCGCGTGTCATGTACGAGTCACACACATGTCATGTACGAGTTATACCCGATGTAATGAGTCGTGGGCGTTATTACCTCGACGGCGGTGGGGCAGGAGCGCAGCACGCCGAGCCCCTGCGCGTGCATCTGCGCGAGGTGGTAGAGCGCCAGCACGTGCCCCGACTGCGACGCCAGCGAGAAGTACTTGTTCGCCTGCTTGAAGTCGCGCCGCACCCCGATCCCGCCTGCGCGACATTACCCACACGACCGCCAATGTAAAACATGAACACAGTGCCTAGCTAATTCCAAAGAGGGCCAAACCTACTGACAATCTCAACGAAAACAGTACTAACAATGAGATAATTATTGTATTTCTAAAATAAACGACATTACAAAAGTGTATGTTTACTTCTTCTACCAATAATTTTAAAAAGTGAAATAGACAACTTAAGTTGTCTATTTAATTAATTAAGTTGTCTATTTAATTAATTAAGTTGTCTATTTGACAATTTACTTTTTTTTACATTTTAAATGACTTTTAAAACTTCATCCAAGTGCGACTCTGTCAATCGCGATCTTACAGGCGATTTCTTTCCTTTAGTCATAGAAAAATGGTCATACTTATTACGCTACACTACGCTTCCAAACATTGCAAGGATTTTATTACAATCAAGAACAGACTACTTACAATCAGGTCGTGTTTTTAACACGCTCAGGTCGCATTATCTATCTGTCAAGATTACAGTCGAGCCAGAGTAAAAATGTACAATGGAATATTTCACATGACTGATATAGAAGTATTCAACTCTCTAGCTCTCTTCAAATATCAGAAAAGCGAATCGCATACAAAAAAAGTACACATTTCATGACCCTTCGTCAGTAGGTAGTGTTGGCGTTCTCACCAATATTATAAATAATCTTTTCCCCGTGAGTTTACCCGTGTTAATTTACATTTTACCTACTCACCGGGAACAGTATTTCTTTCCGGAATGAAAAGTACCTCCTATATCCTCTTACTGTACCCCTGACTATGTGTATATAAAATTTCATGACGATCAAGTCGAGTAGTAATGACAGTCGAAGTGTAATACACGTTGTCCGGGGTAGTACAGAAAAGGACATTCTCGAAGGATAGGTCTAAACTACATTAACGAGAGCGAAGCCTCGGCTAAAGACTAATAACTTATAAACAACATTTATTACAAAACTAGCTGGTACCAGCGACTTTGCTTCATTTATTATTTTAACAAACTTTACATACAGAGGGAATAAACATTGAGAAGCAAAAATACAGTTTGCATTGTAAGATCTCCATATAATCCAATTTTATCAGTTTACATTCCGCTCTCCTGCGCACGCGCACCACACCGCTTACCCCGGTTCACACATCACTGAACACGTATAGGTAGAAGATTAAGGAGAAAAATAAACTCACCAAAGAACATTAATCCTAAATGGAGTTGTCCTTCGACCCAGCCCTGGTTGGCGGCCATCGTGAAGTATTTAAACGCAGCAGTCGTGTCTTGAGGTACTCCACGGCCCTGAATAATAACAATATATAATTGTTAGTTTATAGTAAATCTGCAAACATACTAACTGTGTCCGCGGCTTTGCATGCCGTTTTTGAAACAATAATTATTTTGCAAACCCCAACTTGTATTGTAGTCATTTTTAAAGTCTATTATTAATTTTAGAACAACATTCCTTTTATACAAATTCCATTAAAATCGGTTATGAGTAAATGTATTAAATTTAATAAATAAATATATTTTTTAATGAATATTATTTAAACGGTAACAAATTTTAAATAATATTTCTGTATAATTAAGTAATATCTGAAACAATTTAGAATTTTCTAGAAACACCACGACCAAACTCGGGGTAACCGATAAGGCAGCGTGGTGACTCAACGATACGCGGAACATACAGAAATTGAAATTTCGCCGCCAAAAGGTTGCCAGCAGACAACAGAAAATGTTTCGCATTAACAATTTATATGAGTTATATTTATTTAAAACAAGCAGCCCGCCCTGACTTTGCACTGGTGTACTATTGAATATAAAATGGCAACTGAATGTCAATTCCATCAATATTATTGAAGATTTTCCTACTGCCTTCTCTCTCTCACTTATTCATTTACTATTTTTCTTAACCAACATTTTATAATTTTCCTTATGAATTTTCAGTCATCTCATTTAATAAAAACGTTACCATGATAATTATAAGCACATCAGAAATGACCCAAATGAGTACCACCATTCAGAAATGATACACTTACATACATAACGGCAATTAGATATTTATGTATATAGATTTGTATTAATGAACAAAAATATGTAAATATTTTATTTACTATTCCATCGCAATAAAACCTCTATTGAAAGTAAAATTTTAAAAACATGTATTTCAAAACTCGACCGGGAGAATCACAAATAAAATATATTTACCTGCAAATACATAAAACCGAGACCGCTCTGCCCAACGGGATTGTTCAATTCTGCCGCTTTCCTGAAATACCTCAAAGCGGTCTCATTGTCGGGTTTTATACCATCACCCCCCTCCAAGTATATCTGTAATATTAAATACATAACAAAAATATACCATAATCTATTCATTTCTTAACTGCATATTAAAATATAATTTACATTCCGATATTCCGGGTCGACATAGGAGTAATTCAGAAAAAACAAAGATGGCGCTGGTGCCGATTTAAACAAAATAGAGGGTTTTATACAATTTAGCAATATCCGTTGAATTTATAGGTAAATATCGATCTGGAGAAAATATGTAAGCCGAATATAATTACCCCTGTCTCTTGAGTATATAAATAAGCAGTAATAAAATAATTTATATAAAACTAATGTCACCCACCCCACTGTTAATTTATATAATAAACACAATTGTCGTTAGACAATAGAAGTATCATAACGTGAACGAAGCAGCGGACTTCATCTAGTATACTTTTAATGAAATGAGAAAATAAGTTCGCCGTCACGGGACGACCAGCAGATGTGAAACAATTAAATTATATATTAGAATATAAAATTAAAAACGTGTCAAGTATACTATAGCCTGATAAGATTGGTACGCAGCTCAGATATAGCTCACAAGAGCGATGGCGTAGTGAAGCATGACGACAAAAGAAAGCGTCATGCCGTTTCTCGTGACGGCATACCGGTCAATTTCACTGACACGACGCACCAATAGATGTTTCACATCAATATACGATAATTTTGTTAAGAGGTTAAGTAAACCAAAATTTCAGTATTATATAGCAAGTCCGATATAACTGTAGGTTCACGTAACACCGTTATGGTTTACTACTAACCTTCCCAAGAAAAGCATTGGCAACAGCGTTTCCAGTCTTCGCAGCCTGCTGGAAGTAGTGCAGAGCCTTGTTCATATCCAGTGTAACACCACGACCGCCTTGGAAATGGAGTTGTCCTAAACCAACCTGCAAGAGATTTAGAAGACATCTGAATATAATAAACTGCAAAAAACTTATATTTATCTGGGCTATTCTCCACTAGAGTTAAACCGATTTTAACGCCACGTTTAGTTGGTTTTTCAAAGTATTGTCCAAATAGAACATGTAGTCCTCATTTCCGAATCTATTTTTATGAGAACCCAAGTCGAGGGTATAAACTAGTCTATAATAAAACATTAATATAGATATAGATATTTTTTTATAAGTCTCTAATTCTTCAGAACCTTAATTATACTAATCTAAAATATTTGTACACACTTTGGTTAAAAAAAAACTCTATAATATTGACACTTAAAAAAATGATAAATATGGTGGAATTTCGTGCACTGGACGACTACTAGCTATTATTATTTTTATATTATCTCTATATATATATTATTCTCTAGTATGTGTGTATGTGACTGGACTCCTACACGGCATGGACAGATTTTGATGAAATGTTTTGGATGAATTCAATTAGATTCACAATTGGCCACGGTAGGTGGCGCTACAATCTGATTCCTGGATATTTTTTATTTTCAAAGCAGGACAACATCTGCTGAGCCCACTTGTGATATTAAAGTTATAACCGAGTACGCTCGAAGTTTATACCAACCTGGGCTTGTACGTCTCCCTTCTCGGCCAGCAGTTGGTAGTACTCGATGAGATCGCTCTCGAGAGTGCCGCCGGAGCCTCCGCCATCCGTCTCGTCTATCAGCCGAGTGCGGTGTATCGCAGGACCACCACTAAATGTAACTTGGCTAACCACTATAAGGGTACAATATTGTTTTTTTTTGTGTGAATCATCTAATAGCACACTTTAAACTTTAAAGTATCAACGCTCAAATGTGTTTAACGCCATCTATCAGCTTATTCCTTGTACCATATTATTAACTGCACATGTTTTAAATGTTTGCTATTACCAATAAATTGCCTTTTTATTTAAATTATAATTTTAATTCTACTAGTTAAAAATTACTATTTATTAATTCTGAGAAATAATAATAATGTTATGACTATATATGAGGATCTAATCAGTTTTATTTATCCAAAAATTTGTAACTGTTTTATTGATATACATTGATAAGCAAATATTTTAACACAGTGATAAGTTCTCAAAATTATATTTTCATAGGATACCTAACTACCAATGACTTCATCATCAGTCTGTAAGAGACCCACTGTAGGGTCATAAGCCTCTTTCCAAAGGAAGGTATAGAGCATAATCACCACGCCAGCCCACAACGTATTGGCGATTTCAAACTATGAGAAATCCACAGTTCTATATTTTTCCCACATAGGGTGGTACTACAAGAACATTTCTCAGGTTCAGGTTTCCTCACGATGTTTTTCTTCACCGTCAGCAGATAGTGCTACCAAATTAAATTAGTAAATGTACGCGAATTCCGAAAAATTCACTGGTACATGCCGGGTTTCGAACGTGCTGATATTGGATTGATTGATTCCACTGATCAAACCACTGGACCACCACGACTTATGGCCACCTATTGACTTATGAATTAATAATTATGCTTTTTACAAAATCAATCAAATCCAAAATACTTTATTCAATACAAGCCTTAAGAAGGCGCTAATGAATATCAAAACTACTACCAGTTCGGATAAACAATCAAATCATTGCGAAGAACCGGCAAGAAAGTCGACCGGCTTTATCTTTTTTACCACATTATTAACGTTACAATCGTTTTCAGTGGATTCACAGAGAGAGGGGTCAATTCGAGACATCATCATTGTGCACTCTATAATAGCCTTTAGACAGCAAAACCCTCTTGACATGGCGGATAAACTTACAGTCCGGCAAATAGGTAATATGCTTTAGGACTTTGTTGTAAAACTTAACACTATTTTATTGTGTATTTCGTAGGTGGTAGAGCTACGCTGAAGCTATTACTGGTTTCAGCATGAATGGGTCGGCTCGCCCGACGCGCGGGGTAGTAACACCCTCTCACAGAAAACCGACGTGAAGTAACAGTGCTTGCACTGTTGCGTTTCGTTCGGTCAGTGAGAGCGCCGGAGGCCCACATATATTAAAAGGCCGGCAACGCACTTGCAACTCCTCTGGTGTTGCTAGTGTCTATGAACGGCGGTGATCGCTTACCATCAGGTCACCCACCTGTTCGTTTGCCCCCTATAATATAAAAAAAAAGAAAAAAAACTATTACCTACAAAACTGTTACAGAAACTACATTTTTAATTGTATACAGATAAGAATCAAATAAAATAAAAAAGAATAGACCCTAAGAAGACACCTATGAAGGAAGAAACTCATTCGGGTTCATCTTCAATTTTAAAACAGTATAAATAGTTATTTATTACTACTTCAATAAATGTACTCGGAAGCAAGTAATTTTGAGGCATCATAACCATTGGCATAATGATCATAAACTTATTGCCCGTTAAGTTGGTCCTTACACTTTGGAAACTTATTCTATAGAAAATATATATCTTCAGCGTCAAGTTTACCTTTAGTAGCCACTTTCATATAAAGATCCATAGCTTTAGGACAGGAGCTGGGAACAGTGACGCCGTTCCAGTATCTGTATGCGAGCGCCATCTGTGCGTATGGGCTCTCACCGATAGCCCCAATAGTGTAATGGACCAGAGCTTTGGCCTGTGACACTGGGACCGATATACCAGTGGCGTACAAAAACCCCATACCCTAAAAAACGCCCATAGGTGTAATTTGTAGAAATCTAGTAGACGTTTGGGATATCTATGTAATGCTCTCTAATTCAACTCTGAACATGTATTATCAAAATTTTACCCTAGACTCGCCCCTGCTTCGCGTGAGTGCAACATACTAATGTAACATTGTTAAGTGTCTAACCCATAGGTCCCCTAAATTGTCCGTATGCACCCCAGGGAGTCGATTTCGAAATTCTAGGGTTCCACCACGCCAGCGAAAACAAAATGTGGAGGTCGACAATATTAAATTTCATTTAAGTAAGTTGTGACGAAACTTATAACTTTCTACAACTATAATAGTAAAATAGGATATTGCGTTTGTACTCACATAATAATTTTTTACAATAAACATATAACTAAATATTGCTAGAAGGTCAATGTTTATGGAATTTGAATAAGATATGGAGCTAGATTTACAGAATTTCATGATTACACACGTCCGTCAATCATGGGAAAATTCCTGATTGATTATGGGATGACCTTATAGAATTATTTATAGGAACTTTTGTTGAAATTTAATATGAATAAAATATTTTATTATAGATCAATTTCAGTTGATGTTGAGACGGTTCTCCTTATCTCTACATTCTATAATTTGTTGTGCAAAATTGTATAGCATTAATTTATGAAGTTTATGAATATAAAAAACGCGTGCGAAGCCGCATGAAGTTGCTAGTATACATATAAATATTCCGGAAGAACTTCTCTAAGCATTAGTGCTGGACCGTATCAAAATTCATTGCGTAGTTGAGAAGAACTAAGAGAACACACAGACAGACGCAAAAAGTGATTTTATTTTATAATTTTTATTATTATTATGTATATAGACTAATAATATTATCAACGAAATGCTTCAAAGTCGAAAATATTATGAAATAACTTGGAAAGTATAGAAAAACTATGGATCCCTCAGGTATTTTAAATCAACTCATGGTATTTCTAAGCATTTGGGAAAGATCGTACAAAAGTGAGACATCCACAGACTTATATTAAACACATCAAATATAGGAATATGCTGAGGATATATTTCACGAAACAACTGAAATATACTTTATATAAACTGTAATATCTCAGAATCCAAAATTTCAATAAGTAGTTAAGTGGTTGCAATAAATATCTAGATGAAAACCCAACTTACAGCATGAGCTTCGGCATTACCGTCCTCTGCGAGTTTTTCAAATATTTCTCTCGTTTTATCAAAATCCAACTCGACACCTTCTCCATAAAGATAAGACCAGGCCATATTGATTTTAGCAGGTATATAGCCCATATCAGCAGCCTGTTTAATCTGCATTATTGTCGCCCTCATGTCCGGCCAGCGTCGCTTCAGTTTCTCCACAGCAGCATCATAAATTTCTTTGGCTGTAAAGGAAGCTGTATTTATAATTTCTGTATAATTCTAACTTCGTAACTAATGTTATACCTAAGTAATATTATACATGATTTTGTGATTGTTTGTATGTTTGCTACACACTTTTGTAATGTAAACTTAAGTTTATGACTGCTTCCTAGCAATTTTAAGTAAAAGGCATAAAAACAATTAAACCAATAATATTTTTAAGAGTAAAAGTGCCAAATTCTAAAAGTATTATAATTTTAGCTCATTTATCTAAAAACCGTCCTGGCCTCAAAGAGAAGAACAAAACACTTTTCTCAACCCAGTGCAGTTTCTTGTCAATTGTTGGCTGAAGTTTTTTTTTTTTATATATATTATAGGGGGCAAACGAACAGGTGGGTCACCTGATGGTAAGTGATCACCGCCGTCCATAGACACTAGCAACACCAGGGGAGTCGCAAGTGCGTTGCCGGCCTTTTAAATACGTGGGCTTCCGGCGCTCTCACTGACTGCACGAAACGCAACAGTGCAAGCACTGTTACTTCACGTCGGTTTTCTGTAAGAGGGTGGTAATACCCCGGCCGAGCCGACCCATTCATGATGAAACCAGTAATAGCTTCAGCGTAGCTCTACCACCTACAGTTACACGGTTCTTATTCCAATGTCACACCAGCAATAAATCGAAAAATTACCCAGATGAGGACCAGGTTTGATATCCCAGGTATGCACTATTAATTACTTGACCTTTTCTAATCCTTGGTAGGTGACCAAACCAGTGAATTGATCGGAGTCTGTTCGTTTAGGAATAATGAATCTCTACTAGTACCTTGCTCAATCTGAGCATTCTGTGACCCATAATTTTTAGAAATGCTTCAAAAGCCACCATCAGGAGATAATTTCACACTTTTTGCATTCACATCCAAGCATCAAACTAATAACAGTTCTTCTATAACTGAAGTTAAATAAAAAAATTGTTTCTTAGTTAATAAATATGACAATTAATTTCTACCATACCTTCTTTAAGCTCTGGTGTTAGTTCAGGTTCCTCTTCCTCAGGTAGAGGAGGTAGGCTGTTTAATATATCTAAAGGGTTCTCCTTTTCCAACTTCTGAAAATAAAATTTAAATACTTTTTATTCGATAGATAAAAAGTATGCATGTCATTGCCATCATAATAATGTTGGTTGAGACTATGCGTAACCCAGAAAGTAAAATCATTCACTATTCAGTAAGTGTGTTATTGCAATAATAATAATGGTGGTTAAGAAATGAAGAAATAAATTCCTTTATAAAATACTAGCTGTTGCACGCAGCCCCGCATGCGTTTTTTTCATAATTGAAAATTACTTCTTATAAGATCAGCGCTATCTGTTAGTGAAAGTTTTGTGAAAAATGTTTCAAACGCTTTGGAGATAGTACTGCAAACAAAGCTATGGGTGAAAGCTAGTCTAAAATAAAGTAGCCTACGTCACCCGCTGTAATTTTAACTATCCGTCAGTGAAATTTCTGTCAAAATCGGTCCACTTGTTTCGGAGATTACCCGGAACATACAGAGAGACAAAAGTTATAAAAATTGTATTTTTGTTATCAGTATCGTGTATACGTTAATATCCAATCAGTAATAATCCAAAAATCCAGTCCAATCGTTATTTTCATATTACAAACAGACACTCCAATTTTATTTATATGTATAGATTGTATTATTTTACATGAAAAGTACTTTATATTATCTAAGTTTTCTACAAATAAATATTTTAACACAGGCGTCAAACATGTTTCAGTAGAATATCCCATTCAACAATTATACCATAGGCGAATTCATTGTCAGAGAGCAGTTTTGTGCATTATCACAAATTATATTTCCAATGAGCGAAATTTGCAAGACATACTATTGACATGAGCAATTTTTGCAAGGTAACCTTAGGTATGTTTAATCAGCTGTACAATTCACACAAGATATGTTTATTAAGATAGCGAGACTAGTATGAAATGTTTTTCATAAAACATTGAGATACAACTCACATCATAGTCACTGCTAGAGTGCTCAGCATTTTTTGTACTTCCAACCCAGTTTGGCTCCGTATGCCTAAGGAGACTCTTCTGTAATAGTTTCAATGTGTACGCCATTTGTGTCAGATGATGTTCTACAAAATATACATTACATAATAAATATCCAATGTGAGATTATTTCATTTGATTAATATTCATGACAAGCATATTGTGATTTATTTTATTTTAAACTTGCATTGTCATTTAAAAGCTGTTACTGTGATTTAAATATACAAGATATATATCAAAGTACATTTTTGAGTAACTCCTTTTTGAAACAATGGTATATTACACTATATATAGCGATGATGGCTCAGTTGGTAGTGTATTTGGACACAGTGTCGAATCACGTAGATTCGAATCCTAGCAACTGAGTAGGACCTTTCGGTGAAGGAAGACATTGTGATGAAACTATAGCATGGTTGGTAGGGCTTTTTCTACGTCCGTTTGGCTAGCTACCACCGTCATGTTGATAATCCGTCACCAAGCGCTTGTTGGTGTGTTCCGGGAGCTACACTTGAGAGCCAGTCCTCCCTCTAGGTTTGGCGTGACTCCCGTCTTAGACCACATCATCATTTAACATCAGATGAGATTGTGGTCAAACGCTAACCTATAAAGAATTAAAAAAAAAGAAAAAATATCCATTCATATTTAAGTAACATATCGCAACAGAAAGCATTTATGTCAATCATAGATATTTAATGTCAACATAATTTACTTCTAAACTCATCATATCAGATAATTCAATATCAAATAAAAATACAAAGAATGACTTTTATAAAACTTTTCAGTTACTATAAGCTATATTTAAGAAATAAATTAACAAGTGTAATCAGAGCTTCTTTCAGCAAGTATTTTTTACAGTGTATTGTAGTTGGACTGGTTTACCGAGAAGTTAGTGAATTAAGCTTATGTATGCGAGCCGAAACATAAGATAACTTGTAGCGTATTTGATCAAACATATTTTATAAATATTTTGTTACATAAACTACCACACTATAAAAAAGTACATTGTTCGAATGAAGATAACATACAAATAACTTTTAATTGATACTCATAATTGTATTAAATTATTACTATTAAAGATTTATTTCAAGTACATTTGTTTTTATTTCTATTTAAATATTATGAGATTATTTTAATATTTATGGCTAATAATTTTTGTTCTACATCGAGATTGGCGTTTTAGATCCAATTTAACCAAACGGAGGATTAATTTGATAAGTAAAATTTACCTTTATTTGTGTCCTCATCTTTGGAGTCCGTTTTAGACGATTTCATGACATCTGCATACTCCTGTAATGTCATGATCTCCTTGTTAAACGCTTCCGTCAGTTCCTTGATATATTCTGGATCGACGCGAGGTTTGTTATCCAAACTTTCTGAGGAATCATCTTCGTCATCGGTTTTCTCCGATTCATCACGAGCCTCAGGTCCTAGCAGCTCAGAAAATGATAGAGCAACGCACAAACAGAGTATGACTACTTCAAAACGATTCATGTTTACTGCGTTGGTAACTCATTCAAACAATATAATAGCACTTACGTGTCCCTAGATTTTGAATAAATAACACTATTTTTGACAGATGAATACGGTGCGGCGATCGAGTCGAAACGTTTTTACCACCGGTAATATTCGAACACGTGTGCTATTGTTATAAAACATTAAATATTTTGGTAATAATGCTTGTATTATAATAAATTTTTCGATAATTGTCCAGCAAAACTGAAGTCATCTTTTGACACTTTTCTGACGTTTTGGGGTTTCGCTTATTTTGACATTTTTATATTTAATATACTTTGTCTCTGATGTTCAAATTTGAGAATTATCAAATGATTGCCACCATAGACAAATAATAGGGCACTTATTTGCACGGAATAAAGCAAATACTTTCTTCCGTGCTTATTTGTATGCTCCTGCAGCAGTATTTGCGAGTCAATTTGACATTAACTCAGATTTTAATAATTCACATTTAATAATATTATAATAGTTGATGAAGGAAACCTGGGGCGTGTAAATAGTCCCTGGAATGGTTTGAATAAGTGATTTGTGAGTATGATGGTCATTGGGGGCTGAGGCGTATACACACATTTAAAGTAAATTAATTAGTGGAACTATAAAGTACTCACCGAAGGCAGAACACAGCTGTTCCTGTTGTGGTGGTGAAGCGGATTTTCTTAATTTACGGAGCGGTGAGGTGATTCTCTATTTAGTGTCTATGAACGACGTATTACAACCACGAACAACAACACACGTTTGCGGCTATTAGTGTTTCACCGAAATTGTGTCTGGAAGAACACAGTGACGCTTCGTTGCGCCAAGCGGCACTCAAAATTCCACATCCTTTACCGACGTTGGAACTCTAAAACCTTCCCAGGTGCTACTAAGTTCTAGCTAATCACACACTCTAATTACGTTTTGCGCCAAATCCATAGTAAACGGTAAGTACTATAACATTAAAATTAATATTTAGTTTGTTGTTGTGGTACATCTTCTTCAAGGAATTTATAAGAATATGTACCACAACAACAAAGTAAATATTTTATTCGAATAGAATAACCTATGAAAAAATGCAATAATGTTTTTTTTATTTGATTGTTGTAATTCTCCACTGTTTCTTGAAGTTTTGCTTGGCAACATTGGGTATGTTTATTGTCATTGCTGTTGCTGAAATTTTGCAAATTTCGTAATATTTTGTATTATTATTATTTCAGTCAAGGCAATAGAAATCAGAAATTTTTGTAATCATAAGATAATTTCATAGAATCTTTAGTTGTGGGAAACATGTTTCGGGCACCCGTCAAGTGTAGTACAATCCAGCGTAAGATTTGGATACGTCGAACATCTTCAAACACCATACGTAGTTCTTTTTTTGAATATTTCATTAGAAACCATGGTCATAAACATGTAAAATCGAGTTCGGTAGTGCCCTTATGTGACCCTACCGTTCCATTTGTGAATGCCGGAATGAATCAGGTATTTATCCAAATTTGTAAATTATAACTTCTACAATGCGTATGCCCATGAACTTAATATTCTAGACATTTTAAATAGTTATTCATTTTTCTGAAGGCACACCAATCATAACATATCCTAGATATATCTTTAGTAAATAACTGTTGCCTGTTACTTCATTCTCTTAATTAAAATGGTTGGTTGCTTCATAGTAACTAATACCCGTTTATACCAATGCGCGATGAATGCGAAATCTCTCTAAGTTTTCACTTAAACATGTTTTAAATGTCCCTTAAAGTTACGGAATGTTGCTGAAAACAGGCATGAGTTTTTTATATGGGTTATTTGTGCGCTGTGTTTTATTTTTTAATGAAGATATTAACCTGGGCAGACTCTCTTGTCTGTATTTAACATTTAATTATTTTATATGATTAGTTAAAAAGATATCTTTCTGATTAATATCATGTTTAACATTACTTACAAATTTTTCAGTTCAAAGGTGTCTTCCTTGGAAAACTCGAAGCACCTTGCTTAAGGGCAGTTAATTCACAGAAGTGCATCAGAGTTGGAGGTAAACACAATGACTTGGAAGTTGTGGGAACAGATGGCACACATCACACATTCTTTGAAATGCTTGGTAACTGGTCTTTTGGAGACTATTATAAGGTGAGAAATAATTAATGTACTAAGAATATTGTATGGGGAATGTTATGCGGAGTAAAATAGTTTATTTGCACACAAACGCAAAAGCTCAACAAATATATTCTTAAATTATTAATATATTAAAGAAGAGGGAAGTTTTTAATCTTCCTGTTTTTAGAATTTGTTTTGAATGTTTTTACCAATATTGTATCAGTGTATGCAGATACCTTGTGAATTGGTGTTATGTTTCTTTTTTATTGAGTTCTAGTTTTTTCCAGATAGTTTTTTAATGCTTGAAAATATATTATTTTTTCCACATTCACTCAAACTTTCAGCAGGTAGACCATACCACATTTAATCCTTGAATCCTATTTTTTTTTTTATTGAATTGCTTTGCTTCAACAACATTGTCTAGTTTGTAATGAAGTACAAGAAAAATGCATATTTAGTGTTTAAATATATTTTTGAAACAATTGAATGACCTATGTGCATACATTGACCAGGCGAATAAAGATTACCATTTGATATTACTTTGGACTCTAATTTACAATACAACATTTAGTGAATCTCACATTATCCACTCTTGTTAGAAATAATTCTTTCAAACATTCAAGGTTTTTGTTTCTGTCTACTAAACCATATTCATGAAAAAAACAATTGCTTGACAAAACAAAATTACAATTTATTGATATTATAATGGTTAGAAGAAAGGCACAAACTGGATAAAATAAATAAGATGACTCGACTTCTATTGGTATAGATTGGTATGACACAAGATGAATAAATTCAGATTAAATCTTATTAAATTAAATATTTATATGAAATGAAATTATTATGGTCCATTTTTTCAAAAGATTTTTATTTCAGAAAGAAGCATGTCAAATGGCATGGGACCTCCTCCTGGGACCTTACAGACTGAAACCGGAAAATCTAGTTGTGACCTACTTCTCTGGTGACACAGTTATTGGTCTCCCTGAAGACAGCGAATGCAGAGACATATGGAAAGGGATTGGGTATGTTTTTGTGAATAGAAACGAATTAGCTTTTAATATATGAATTTTTACTACAGAAAAATGAATCCAAATATTTTTTACTCATGTTTTTTTTTTTCTCAAATGATTAAACTGAAATGTGTATAAATTGAATTGTAAATACCTATTCTATTTTTATTGTCTTTCACAGATTTTCTATTGTTTTCACTTCAGTAAAAACATAAACTAAAAATAATTTAAGAATGAACCTTTAATTGAATTTAAATTTGATGTCTTAGAAGATTGTCATTTTTTGCAACCCATATCAAAATTAGGTTGGACCATTTTTTATAGTCTTTTTCAGTTTTTTTGATTACTCAAAATATAGCCATACGTTGGAGCTTGTGCATAATATAGTCAAAAGCTTAATACAAAATAAAAGTTAAAATATTATTTTAGGAATCTAACATTTGCATTTATTTATACTCAAGTTGTTTTGATGTTGTATATATAAATATAGAATGTGTGTTAAGTATTTATATCTAAATTTGTTTTTGACACAACATTTCTTTTTTCTATATTCAAAACGGTAAAAAAGTTTGGCGAGATCTATTCCTGGCTTGGTCTCGTTGTAGGATTATGTACGAGAATCATTATAGAATTTAATCTTCACAAATAATTTTTTAAATCGTAAGTTGTATAAAGAACCTTGTCAAAATAGCTTCTGTTAGTTAAACTTAATAAAACGAAAAACAAACATGGCCAATATAACACCATATGTCCATTTTAATGTGGAATAAATAATTTAAGAAAAGACTTTATTTATGCAAATGTATGAACATACATTGTGTAGTATAGGGGAATGAGCGGTATTTTGGTAACTTTGACTAAATACATACTGATGTATAGTATAGGTGGCAACCATCAATAGTCTAATTCGTATAATTACTTGAATAAATAGGGAAAAGCTGTGATAGGGTTTTAGTTCTAAAGTTCTTGTGTAGTATATACACATAAATATAGAGTACATTTTTTGACAGTGTGCTATCGAGTCATCTCAAAGGGTTGGGAGCTACGGATAACTTTTGGGAAATGGGTGCAACGGGTCCTTGTGGCCCATGCACCGAGATACATTATATTAACCCAGATGGATCTCTCACTGAGATATGGAACATTGTTTTTATACAGTGTAACAGGTAAACTCTAAAATAATTAACATACTTTACTTTTCGAAATTTGTAATATTGTTATGATCTCGATTGTTTGGGAAACTTTTTGGAGACAAATTTTTTTGTATTATTGTTTTGTTCCTCCAAGAATGTTCTCGAACGGATGACAATGAACAATGTCATAAAATAATAAAACGAAATGTAAATAAGGTAATACATTCATAGGTAGTCATCGGTAATCGCTGCTGTCATGCCGATTTGTAAGTTCACGTCTACAGGATTTACACTGGCTGAGAAAAGAGTCACTAAGACGGGTTTACTATATGCGTGATGATACGGATAATATCTGGTGCAAATATTTTAATCACTCTTCTCATGTCCCTATAGCTGTCGCACTCTCTCATGTATGGTAGTTACAATCCATTAAACGCAATATCATTTTCAATATACTACATCATCAGAGAAATAATTCAGTATAAATTTGTCCAGAGAAGCTGACGGGTCAGTGAAACCATTGTCTCGTCAGTATGTTGATACTGGGATGGGTTTAGAGCGTATGGCCACTCTACTCCAGCAGGTTCCTACGAACTACGACACTGACCTTTTCCAGCCAATCATACGAGCTATTGAGAAGGTAATATCATTTTAAAAATAAATATTATGTTATATTGAGTGCCATGGAAAACTCGGTTGGAACGAAGTTCCTTTCGTAGTCTATTATTTTTTTTTAGTCTATTTGTTAATTGGCTATAAAAAAACAAGAGAGTCGTAATATAACAATTTTAGGTTAAAAATAAATTATTCACGTACTGTTGCACTTTAACTCGGACACTTACCTGACGTCATTTTTATTATCTTCTAAGGCATTATCACAATGCGTTATTGATGTATATTTACTAATAACAAGAGTTGTTATTAACCAACAAATTTGTTTACAAACAATTCGCAAGAGGTTATGCAGCACGAGTTTTGTTAAAAATAAACATAAGTATAAATACATGACTACACACATTACCCTACGAAACAGCTGAGGCGTATGTCCTGTATAAACTATACCTGCGAAGCCGGTGCGAACTTATTGGGTGCTTTGAACCAATAAGCGCGCACCTATGACCGGGCATAGCCAATAGCATACGTGCTATAGATAATCGTATACACAATAGAAATGGTCGTGATGGAAAAATCTTACACTTTTTTTCGCCTAACCCCCATCCGCCATGTCCGTACAGTATGATAAGGAACTTCGTTCCAAAAAATTTTTCCGGACTATAAAATTCTAACTAATATTATAAATGCGAATGTCATTTTGTTTGTTACGATTTCACGCCTTAATTACTCAACCGATAACAAATGTTTGAGATAATTTCCAGAAGAAAGTACTATTTGAAAAGTATAGGTCAAATCTACATTAACGCGAGTGAAGTCGCGTACAAAAGATTTATATAACAATATTTTTTTAAATTCTATACATCGGTATTTCGTCCACTTGACATCATCATCAATTGAACTGTGGCGTAGTACAATTAATTTGCAATAGATTGCGCACAAGTCGTTTCGACATATTAGTGTATTTCATACAGTGTTTTGTATGTAGTTTTCAATACTGTAGTTCAAGGTTGGGTCTGAGCTACGTTTTTTTACAGTAATTAAAGTAATAAAATTATAATCAAAGAAAAGAAAATGTAGCCCACTCATAATCCAGAAAGATGTACTGTTTCAGTGGAATGTTAAAATGAATTCCCACGTGAGTCTTGGGCTCTGGTTTTAAGTTAGTAGTTTTATTATGAACTGATTGTGAGTTACCTACTGCGATTCATTCAACTATAACCAGAATTTATATTATTATATTGATACTTTTTACATGTAATGTTAAAGTCTTGGCAAAACTTCTGGCAAACGATAACAGAAGACGTCCTAGCTAGAATTTCAATGCTTATAAATTAGAAATGTGATATTAGGCAATTTAAGGAATTAATCGAATCGAATATATTGAGTAATACAATTGAATGTTTAGTCGTGGGGGTGGCAATCACCACACCCATGCAGGTCGGGGTATCTAGCCTGAGGAAGTGGACTGTATGTTAAATTGGCTGGAGGTAGATACCCCTTTGAAATATTTGTCGAAATGTTTCGTTATAACCGGGATAAAGGCTCACTTACCTAATAAGTCTTCTCAGCCGCCGATGCCGATGTTTTGTTTGGGAGCACCAGCTTTCCGAATATGCACAAAACACAAACACAAAAAACAGTATTTCTCGCCGCCGAGTCGATAACGAACGACAGAGTCAGAGTGTGCGAGAGGGTTCCGGGCAAGTGACCGATCATCACCAATTTTTGACTTACATAGTATACAATAATTTTGGCTACCCACCAACTAATTTATGCCCGAACAAGTCGACTACGTGAATAATTCCAGCTATTCGAACGGTTTCACTTTATAGAATCGAATAACTGCAATAATTCTAATATTTTAAAATAATGATTATGTTCATATTCATTTTAGAATAAGTCAAATTATTCGAATAGTCCGAATATTCGATGAAAATTATAGGTTGTTAATGTCGATGTTCATTTATAGGTTAAGAATATATCGCTAGCTTTACCTTTCTAGTAATGGGATATTATAGCGGTTGTATAAACATTAGAGGGGGTACTCAATAAATCTACTAAAGAGGAAATTTGCAGAACAGCAGAGAGGTGTCACCATACGGCGGTAGCTACAACAAGGATGCTGTACTGGATTGTGCTTACCGTCGACTCGCAGACCATGCGAGGATGATCAGCATCTGTTTAGCTGATGGAGCTTTTCCTGCTACCAGGTAATTCCTCTGATACTATATTTTATCATTTGACTAAGATGATACCTGTTAATAATTGATAATGGGACTAAATATGATAAATAGGTTTACCTCTAGGTTTTCCTAAACCTTTGATAGCACTCAAGCAGAAGTGGGTAATTTAAATTACTATCTATGTTGCTTGAATATGTACTTGAATTGTACTTTGTAATGAACGCCACAAGGCATTTCTTTAAGTTATCCATTGGTTCATGGAAAAATGGATATTATAGTTTAAAATTTTTCATGAAGACATTAGAAAATACGACACAGAACCAAGTCATGTTTAATGTTTTCATTCATGAAAAACGTTTCAGTTGTAGAATTAGAAGTTGTATAATTTAATTGGCTGTAAATATATTTCTATCTATTTTTTCAGTCTAAACTTGAAGCAAATAATGCGCAAATCCTTTAAAATATCAACGGATGTCTTCAAGAATCCTAAACTACTTAGTTGTTTGTATGATGAAGTAGCGTCGACCCTCGGTTCCACATACCCCGAGTTGATAGCCAAGGAAACTGACTGCTAAACTCATAATCGAACAGGAAGGGCAAGCATACTCGAAAATGCGTGTAGGATTGGCTAAGAAGTGGAAGGAATTAGTGACTCGGTATCCAGAAGTGGAAGTGATGAGTGACGTGGAATTTGGTGGTTTCACGCTCGGTTACAAGGAATTTAAAGAGGTAATAGTGATTATCAAAAGTACACATAATTGCACTCACGCGTAATAATAATTTTTCAAAAATCTTTCCATAATTTTATCTCACCTTTTTTACCAATTAATATTAAAAAAACAAAATGAGATGGTTACAATTTTATAAGGTATAATTATGTGTTCGATGGGATTTTCCATCATTATTGCATAGATAATGCTATATTTGATCCTCATGGAGGATAAAATATTTCAAAAATCCTCCTATGTTTTCATCTCCCCTTTTTATAATACCAACCAATATTCTAAGAAAACTAGATGGTTTAAACTTTATAACGTATAATATTACGCTCTGTGGGATTTTCCATCAACATCTTAGAAATCTTGTTATTTTTGGCGCCATAAATGATAAAAAAATTCAAAATCCTTACCTCACCTTTTTATGTTTTGAAGTATAAATCAAGGATGCGGTCCACCTGTTGGTCAATGGTCACTGCAGTCTATAACTATGTACCTTGTACAAGTTCTATCACTGTTATAATATAGTATAAGAAACTTGTCTGTAAAATTTCATAATTCTAAACCCATCACACTTTTATACTATAAATTGTTCATCAACCAATTTTAAGAATTATTGTTAAGTAAATATTCAGTGTTATATTCAATTGTTTATCATATTGAATTGAATATAAAAGAAAATGTTACCAATGTCCTATCTTTACACATTATTAATTTAACCTTTCCGCTGTTGATATCACAAAAGATAACTGCTTATATTGAATTTGTAATATCTATTTTACTGTCTTATATAAATATAATTATGAATTACAGTTTGACTATCTTTGTCGTACTATTGCATAAATGATAACAGATAACTAACTACAAAACTATAATTTTCAGACAATGTCTAAGCAGCAATCTACGTTAATACCTGGTGAATTGGTGTTCAAACTGTATGATACACATGGTTTCCAAGAAGACGATATACAGAGGATAGCGGAGCTCAATAATTTGACAGTAGATAAAGAAGGCTTCTGGAAACTTCTATTAGAACATAAACAAAGGCACAAGACTGCCTTCAAGGAGCAATCTTCTAAAAAAGGAATGTTGTTTGATAAAATAATAGACAATTTGATGACAAATGATGTAAAACGGACAGATGATCAATATAAATATAACTATAAAACCATAGATAATAGAATAGAATTTCCAGTGTTAAGGACAAAATTGGTAGCTATAGTGAATGAAGACTCTGAGTGTATAGATTTTCTTGATCCATGCGAGAATAAACCTTATTATTTGGTCACTGAAGATACGAAATTTCTATTGTGAAGAAGGTGGACAGACAAACGACCGCGGTTCTATACGGGTTAATGAAAACGTATCTTTCAATGTGGAAAATGTGTTTAAAATACGTGATTTTGTGTTCCATAAAGGATATTTTAGGTTATCTTTGAACGGAAACAAATATATAAATCGTTATAGTGACGTTTTGTTAGAAATTGACAGTGTTAGAAGGTTGAAGGTGATGAGGAATCATACGGCGACGCATTTATTGAACGCGGCTATAAAGAAAGTGTTGCCAGCTAGTGTTGTGTGTCAAATCGGTTCTAGTGTATCGGATAATGGACTGTGTTTAAATTTATCGGTTTACGGAGAGAAGTTATCACAAAAAGTCATTTTAAATGCGCAAGACTTGATCAGGTTAGTTTTTTTATCATAACTATGTAATAATAATTTTGAATAAGAGCAATGCATATAAAAATAATCATTTCTTGGCTATAAATGTTTTTTTTATTTTATTCAGATAATATTGTTGTATTCCTTACCACCCTGCAAAGATAAAAATACATGACATATATTTTATCCAGGGAATCGATTATTTCTAACTCTCCCGTGGACTCTGTAATTATGGACAGCGTGCAGTTGTCACGGCAACCGCCAGTGGTTACCGTTCCAGGTGAAATCTATCCGGAGACAGGCCTGAGGCTTGTCACTGTCCAACCACCATTACTCTCCAGGTAGGTGTAAAATTAAATATTTTAGTTGGCTGTGCTAATAATAGCGTATTCGGGTACCATGTCGATAAACGTACTTTTGAATCCTACAATCAGTCTGAGCTTTCGGTGTAGCATAACATAGTGACGAAATCACATATTTTATGTTAAAAGCAGTAACATTGTAAAAGAATTGAGAGCAAAAATATGCTTTGCTTACAAAGTGTCTTCGTAAACTTTGTTATCCACGTACTTACCTTCTGCTGCGCATGCGCACCACACCGCTTGCTTCACATCGTTGAAGGCGTAGTGCTTATAAAAATCGTGTTATCGTAAAACTTTAGTAACTAAATGTTAAATAAAGATATGATCATATTTTTTTTTCCATAAAAATCAAGTATCCAAGAAGTAAAATTAAATAAAAATGATCGAAATGTATCCCATGGATACTATGGAGCATGAAATTGACCTACTTACCATGTACTTGAATTTTTGATGACTAAATCTGATGTGTCCGAGTCATGGAAATAAAACAAACAGGTCAAATCATTTTGGTGTCGGAAATATTAAGTTTCGATGACACATATGAATTGTTGATTGTTGTTTGTCAGGGAGTTATGTTGCGGTACGCACGTACCCTCGACCGGGGTGATTGGGGAGTTCTGCATCACGCTGGTGAAGGGCGCCGGGGGGAACAGCCCCGCGGTGCATGCCATCACCGGTGATGCTGCTAAACAGGTGCTTCACTGAATATGTATATTTTTTCCAATAAAAAACACAGTTATTCCATCATTTTGAGTTGTCATTTCTGTCGGCAGTTCTTGTGACTGCCTCGATTTTTTTTTTAAATAGGAAGACTTTTATAAAGGCGAATGCAACATTAAGAAATTGTTTGTACTTTGTCTATATATCCTGATTTAACTGGCAGAGGACTTAATCGATTCTTATGAAACATTATGTGCTCGAGAAGTTTATCATTCCAAAGTTCTTGTAATAACTTACGAAAATTACTATCACAGTAATAGTTTTAAAAATCGACTTTACTCAAATTTTTAATATACAGACAAAACAACAACAGATTTATCGATTTTATTTTATTTGATGGGTAGGTCCGCGAACTTTTCTCGAGGGCACAGAAGCTGGGGGACGTGATCGAGCTGGTGGACGCGGACAGGCGGACGGAGGAGTTCACGCAGCTGAAACGCTCGCTGCGAGACCTGTGCGGAGGAGGGGGAGGGGGAGGGGGAGCGCCGTACGGGGAGTATGCCGAGTGCCTCAACTATATCGAATCGCTGCAGAAGAGGCCCATCGACAGGAACGACATGGCTCTGCAGTAAGTCACTAACATATAATTATTTTCCGGCTGGTGATCTTCTGCTATAATGGAAAGCATCTTCCCAAATATTGTTGGGGCGAAAGAATATTGTCGTTCGAGTGTATGTATGTATAGCTATTCCTTTGGCAATTTCTATAAAAGTACAATTACCTTATAGATTTCACCACACTCTTTTCATTTCTTATTCTCATTCTGGATCATGGTGAATCCGATTTTCTCTCATTTTTACATTATTTTTTGTCAAAAAAAAATTACTTGATTTTTGACTAGACCCTCTCCCTCTCAACCCCACGTGAGATTTAGCTTGAAGCCTCCTTCCCTAGGATCACCTAAATAATAAACACCCCCTTTATTGCCTCCTTCTTTGGCTTAAGGGTTTCTTATATCCAATGACCAAGCGAAGTAATATGATTGTAGGTAGTCACTTTGTCCTGTTTGGATGTAAAAAAAATGACTGAAGTAATAAGAAAATTTAATTAAACTGGTCGTATTTGTTCAGCGCGATAGCCGAGACCGAAGTCCGTGAAGCGATCAGTCAGGCGACGGAGGAGGGTCGCAGGTTCCTCGTCCACTTCCTGCGCTGTTCCTACCTGATGCAGGGAGAGGGGCTGGCGAGGGTGTTCGCCGCGACTAGCCCCTCGCCCCGGACCCACTCGCCCCCCACCATGCTGCTGGGCTGTGCTGGGGGAGTCATATTGGCTGCTTGCTCTGTACCTCAGGTAGGATCTACCCATCGCATATATATTTTTTATTTTATTGTATAATTAAATACTTTAATTTAGTTATTAACTGTGTTTCTTCTTTACTTGCATTATTTATCACACATTGATCGTATAATCAGACTGAGTCGATTGTCATATTTATAATAACATAAATGTTCTAGAATTAAACATAGGCCTAACAAGAAACAACTCCAAAGGGCGATAAATTAAAATTAACATTACTTTATAAATTAATTAGAGTTACATACCATTACGTAAATATTTTCTTTATTTAAAGGATTTTCAAGGATTTTCAATTTATTTGAAGGATTTTGTATATATTTATTTAACAACAGTCTGTGATCAGTATCACCATACATTAAACAAAAATTAAACTACGTAAGAAAAACTAATAAATACAATATTGAATGATATAACAATTTTCAATACGGCATAAACTTTTTTAGAGACAGTTTCAGTACAAGAGTATGTAAAAAAGAGAATGAATAATAACTACTATATAAAGTAAATATTAAATAAAGCCCAGAAAGTATAATACATTTTATATAAAATTATTCATTTGGGAAAAAAGTGTCATAGTGAATGAAGTACCTGTTTAAGGACCACAAAAGTTTTTATTTTCATAAAAAGGATAAAGTTAATATAAAATAGATAGTTTGCTAATGTTAAAAGACAGCAAAAAAAAACAGACTTTATAATATAAAGATAATGCAAACTGAAAATAGTTATTAGTTATATAAAATTATTTTGGAATAAAATGGAAGTCTGACAGCCATAGAGCAATTTGAAAAAAATCATGGCTTCCCCAGTTTTAGTTTTTTACAAGGAATCATGAAACGTCATCGACGTCCGTGTATAAGTTTCATTTGTACAAATTTATCAACACAAATGTATTAAATAATCTGAAACACTCAAAACGCAAGTGCATTCGTCTTTATACTGCACTAAAACAGTAAGCCACTATGACTCATATTCCAATCGATACATTCAACGCCGTTAAAGATGTCCAATATATGTTGTTGGATTCCACTCGGAAAATTGTTGGTCTTTTTTATTGGATCTATCAGAAATCTGGTATCAAGCTCTGTGATTGAAGGTGTTTTTTTTGTTGTCAGGAGTTAGTGACTGAGAACTTCGATGCTCATCGGTGGATGAGCTGCATCCTCCCAGTGTTCAAGGCGGATGTGATGCAGCCGGACGGGAAACACTCCCCGCTCACTTACGCCGAGATGACAGCCACTAAGGTAATTCACATTTTTATTCATTTACTACATTGTGTCTAAAACGTATGTCAATGGTACGTAACATGGCGGCCGTTCAAGTATTATATAAGGAGAATTTTAATCATATTTGATTCCTCCACCCCCTTCCCATCGTCGGCGTAAGTGAGCAAGTCTTACCCCCTCGTATACTTACGCGATAATTGGCGTAATTTTGTGCAAAACGTGTCTCAATTTTTTTTCGTGCTAAAAGAAGAAAAGTAAACGAGTGAATATTGCTGACGTAATCACAATTCAGCCTAGAAATCCCCCCTTGCAATCAAAAGTAAGCAAAGCGTAGGCCTCCCCCCCCCATGTTGGTGTATATTAAATAATTATATACACCAAATACCGCCGTAAACACCTTATATATACATAAAACTTTAAAAATCCGTACATGATAATCATAATATTAAAAATAAGTCGTAATGGCCGAGTGTTTCGACCGGTGGAATAACAAATCGGATGTCCGCAGTTCCGTACCCCGGCATATACCAAGCAATTTTTCGGAATTCACGTACATTGCTCAAGGGGAATTGATAAAACTAGTGATGGTGAACAAAAATATCGTGAGGAAACCTAAACCTGAGAAATATTCTTCTAGTATCACCATATGTGGGAATAAAATAGATCTGGGGATTCTGTGAATTTTTAGGAGTCTGAAATCACCAATACGTCGTGGCTTGGCATTTGTGATTATGCCCATCCCTCCCATCGGCAAGAGGCCTATGGCCCTGCAGTCGGTTTCTTACAGGCTGATATTAATTATGAATAAAAAATTTGTGCATAAAAACTTTGGTACTGAAACTTACTCAAATTTAAAAACAATTAATTAACATTTCCTCGCATCATAGCAATTTTGGAGTTTATCCTAGACATTTTTTTTTCTCATATTCATTATCTTTTTCCTTTTGTACATACAGAATTAAAATAGTGAGCAAAAATATGCGTCGTGTGCCATAAAATATGTTAAAAAACCACCATGACTAGTTCAGATATATCTTTGTACTATTTGCTAACAAAATGTGCTTAAATTTACAATTATGTTATTAAATTGAAGGTGAGCTTAATTAACTGCGAGCAACTAGTCCAAGACGCGATGCGAGTCGCGATAAAGTACGCACAATCGCACTTACAGAAGACTGACAGCGAGAAAAACACAAAAAACAGGCAACAGAACTAAATAATATTTAGAAGAATCTCGAACATTCTTTTCTTCCCTCCACTGGAAGTTATTTCTAATTATATTACCGGTCGTATTTTAATAAAAATCAATTTATTGAATTGTTGAAATAAAATAAATAATAATTTATATAATCTTCTAGTTCTTTGCTTAATTAAGCTTAAAGTATTCTTTGTATATTTCAGAATATGTTTATGTTTTATAATATTTTGATTGAACTGTACTTATGGACTGAAGGTGTACAACGAGACTTCATTGTTAAATAAATATATATAAATAATATACTGAGTTTATTTATTTCTTCGCCTCTGTATTTAGAACAACAACAATCGTATATATCTTTACAAATGCGGTAATAATGAGTTTGTCAGATTGTTACGCCTTCATGCGTTAACTATAGAACGAATAGTCCTCGAAATTTGCCATACGTATTGTCAAGGATACAGAAATGGTCAAGGAGTATCAGTGGAACATATATTTTTTAATTGTCACAAACTATCATCATCTTCCCTATATGATATCCTTCCTGCTAATATTCCCCGTCCTACTAATATTAATACATTGCTTACATATGTTTATTCTGCTTTTATTGAAACATTTACTGCTTTCATTTATCGTAATAATATAAAACTGTAATGTCATCTATCTTTTTATATGCTATATATAACTATGCTATGTATTTGTATCTATACTTCCAACATACCATTATATTTTATCTCTGTGGTACCCATATCTAAAAATTACTCTTCTGTGTCGTGCCATTTTGGATTATTCTACTTTATACTGAATATTTGGCAATTAAGTTTAAACCGTGTATTTGTCACACTCGACACTGGCGAAATTGCCTACATGGGCAGATCTCATACGGAAAAAAAGGAGTACCTTTCATCTAGAAAAAATGTACCCTTCCCAAAAGATTAAAAACTAGTTTTCTAATATTTCCTCTATCGGTTGAGATATTAAACAACTTATCGTTAGGAGCAGCGAAAATGAAAAGTAATTATATGAAATTCCACTTCTATTTTGCTCTAAATTATATGAAATTTGCAGCACGCCATCTGTTGAACATTTACGTGAACTATTTACGCTTCGTCACCACCGCCGTTTCAGTCTCCGACCGTTTTATTATCAATAGTATTCTTATGCACATGCACGTGACTATTGGAAATATATGGACTTATGACCGTACCTGCAGCGGCATTTTCCTTAGTAAATTGGCTGTCTAACCGTTTACAAGCGTACAAACACGAGCATTATTTCTTTTCTATCCGAAATGTCATGTGTGCGACACATGACACATTTTCATGCTTCATGCATGACGTACTATACACGTTAGATTGTTATTCATAACGACCATGACGAGGTAATCTGAGATGGTAAACACGCTAAGAGGGACTAGCTCTAAAGGGGAGGTGCCTAATCACACCGATATAATATAATTCGAAATAATAAATACCAAGTAATTTCTTAATGTTTATTTAATAAAAAAATCATCTATATTTACAATCTTACATAAATAAGTTTAAAAAAAAAAAACAACTCCACTTTAAACTTCATCGCATCGAGAAGGCCAATCAACGTAACACACTACTATGGATTTCATTATTAGAGTAATTCATAAAATTATTCTCCTTATATTTTGAAACTAAAAAATAAAAAGAATAAGTATAGAAAAAAGTATTCCTTTACAATTTTAAAAATAAAACCCTTCAATATTTCCGTAGAAAATGACCGAGTACATGAGAAGTTAAAAACGAACCGTGGTCTTTAAATTTTTGAAACAAATTACTTGATTTTGTACATTTCATAATCAACCTATTTACAATTTAGTGGTTATCCATATATTGCAGTTCGGATAACAGTAGAACAGTGTTGGGCAGAGGCCGGGGCTGCGGGGACAGTATTGTTAAGACCTGACGTTCCATATCCACTGCTGTCCTGTTGGCAAAGGTGTTGAATTAAAATACGTGGTACGCTTACCAAGCCATCCATAATCATCAGAGTAGAACAGCCACCACTAAAAAACTGTCGTCATCATCCTATTGATCTGGTGTGGTAGCTGAATATAAAGAGATTTATCATAAACATTCAGCACTGAAATTACTCACTGTTAAGTGTCTTTTTTTTAATGTGGGTGTCAAAGCATTTGCCAGTATCAATGTGACATAAAAAAAAAAAACAAAAAGAATTATTTTTTGAGCATCAAATTGTATTTTGAAAATAATTTATTAAAATGGTCATTTTAAATGGCCTGCGCAAACAAGTCAGAAATGTTTTTTTTTATTGCACAATAGTCACAATGAGTGGATCGGCACATATGTCTACATCGTCCCTTTGACCCAACTGACAAGAAAGTTGAGAAGCCTTGGTTTAGTCGATCACGAGTGGCTTTTAAGTCGATATCGAGAAGAATTTGCCGATATAGAGACCTATTTACAGATTTTGTTTTAGTACGTAGGACACTAAAACAAACAATAAAAATTTGTTTGATTCAGAATTAGGCCAGAATAATCCTTCATCACGTACTTTTATCGAAATAACCCCATACTAGCGACATCACACATACTAGCAGCTACTCTGAAAGAGTCGATAGACGATCGATCGTAGTCTAAAAATATTGAGGTGGATCGCGAGCAGTTCAAGTCTGAGTATCTCTGGTTTAGAGTATTATGATAGTTACACGCATACGAAGCCGGCGAGATTGGAGTGGAGGACGTCATCATCAGGTCCCGCCGCGAAGGAGACCGCGAGGAGCCGGTGGTGGAGGGCGGGGGAGGGCCACACGCCCACCAGCTTCGTGAGCGCGTCCTCCGCCCGCATGCCCAGCGGCATGCACGAGTCCGGCAGCGACGGCGCGCCCACCTGCCGAGCCCCCATACACTAATTCTAACAGAGCCCACACTATACCACGCTTACGGACTATTCATTCATTACGTAAGCGTCCAGAAAGGGAGGGGATTTAAAAAATATGTACATGCCGGATGCGAGGATCGGGGAGGAGAGTTCAGAAGGGGGAGGGGTCAGAATAAGGAAAGGGGAGTGGAAAGGGGATAGAGTTATACCCATTATTACGTAATGGTATAAAGGTCGAAATTTAACATTACAAATCTAATTCCACTTCTCATGAAAAAAGGTTTTCTTCGTTCTATAATGTACACTTCGATGTATATCTCATTTAACAATATTGTATTGTTTATTAATATTGTCAAATTTTAAATGTGTTTAATGTAAAAAAATATATAAAATTTTTCAACAAAAAAAAAACCATAATTTATGTCAAACTGTGATTTTTAGTATAACTCATCCATTTTTAACAACATACTATCAGGAATTTGGGAACGCTAACTTATCATTGAAATTGTACACTCATTATTCCCTCCCCTTCCCTAATTGAAGCCTGTAAACATATAATATCTTTTTTTTATACCCCGTTCGAACGAAGTTTTTATCGTATGTCATGCAATTCTAATGCTACTCCCATATCTGCGTGACGAAGCTTCGACTACTTGTCGCGTTATAATTAACTTCAAAAATCATTCCGATAGAGGCACAGAATTCCCGATCCAGCACCTGTGTCTTTTCAATAATTTGGAAATAGCGTCCGATAAATTCCTTTGATGTGTGTCGAAACCGCGGCCTCAGTTATCGTCCGATAGTTCGTAACGCATAACGATAATGTCTTCCCACATCTGCATTTACTCTGACCATAGACAAAACTTCGCGCCGATACACGCAGGTATGGTGGGAGTAGCATAACAAATGTTATTATTTATGATAATTTATATCCAATTTTCCATCTTCACCTGAGTGTTAGCATACTGGCCGTGTAGAAATTAAATTGATTACCCAAAAATGATACAATGGTTTGAGAGAAAAAAAAAAATGTAAAATGTTACATAACAATGAATAGAAAGTTCGCAAATAGATAGATCATCTATACATATAATAAGAATTTAAATCTGACGTGTCTGTACTGTTTTGAGTAATTAAAAAAAAATTGTTGCAGGTGTCTTGAAATAAGTAATAGAATACATTTGAATCATTTTTAGAAATGTCTGTCCGTCTGTCTGTCTGTTTGTTTAAACAGGCATCACTGGTAAAGTACTAGGTTTCTGATAAAATATACAGCGAGCGTATTCTCGAGCAACATTTAGTCTTTGTTGTTTCATTAAAATCGGTTCACTGTATCAAAAGTTATTGTAATTTTAAGCGACTTAAGTACGAGAGGTAAAAGTATATAAGTGAATGGACTTCAGCCTCATCCAAAAACCAGGGTATTTTATAACAGAAACAAATGTAACTACAGTATTACATTACTAAGACATAGAACGAAATAGATATGGTTATACCTTATAAATCTTCAAGTCTGAAAATTTTACGTCAAACGAATGTGGGTAGTACGGCGTCCTCTTCCCGTAGAAATACTCGCGTATCCTCGAATCCCGCGACTCCGCCCGCTGTGCCGACGAACGCTCCACCACCTGAAATTATAAAATATATAAAATAAGCCACCTACCTATTTACTGTTATTTATTTAACAATTTTAAACTAAAAAAATCTTCATTATCATTAATGTAATTAGCATGTAAAAAAACAATATTTAGGATTGAATATAAAAAATATCAAACATTTAAAAAATGTACAACAAACAATGTAGTACAAGGGATGAGTGGACAGATGGCGTTAAAACAAATCAGACTATGAATGTAAAATCGATATTAATATAACCGACAGATATCTCTGAAAACCTACCAAAATATTATAATTCATACTAACCCCACCGCTTTTCGGTAAATACACAACTTTTACAAATTTTGGCATGTCTCGCTTCAATTCATTGTACAGTCTTTCGTTATCTATCACTAATATCACATCGACCTGAAATAAAAATGTAGTTTTTACTAAGGTAGTCTCTTCGAATGTAATACGATATGAAAATTTAGATTGTTTATATTTATATACATTCTTCACGTAAGGAACAATCATTATGACCATTCCCTATGACTCTCTCTCTCTCTCCCTGTCTATATATAATTTGCACATTATTTTTTTAGGTTATACAACCGGCAGCACACGATACTCGTATGCTTAAATTTCGACAACAACGCACAAGGACACACTCGTATACAATAGAAAGTGATAGAGTGAGAGAAACAGACATGTAGAGGGCATAACGATTTTTACTTATGTGACGATTTCTAATAATTAACTCATACCGTAAACTATGTTAAAGACCTCCTTTGCAATCATCTATATAAATGAATTTAGTTTTAAAATTATGTAAACACTCAAGAAGCTGTGTTCAATTCACTTATGAGTGTGTGATAACAGACATAGATTTATTGTTGATTTTTTTAAGTAATACTTCGTATGGGTAGACTGTTGAAAACAGCGGTTCTCGTCCAAGATTGTTTGATTGTTCTATTTTTTTTTTTTACTAAAATGTTTCCTTGTAGTACAAAAAGTCTCACTTCTATCTGTGTCTTTACGACACAGACTGTTTTTTTTCAGTATTATTGACAACAATGCTTACCTCAAACGCTTGTGCGGCATGTGTTAACACTTTGTAACCAGTATTCTTTATCCAACCGCACGTGTTTATAATTACTCCAGATGCTGCAGCTAAAACACATCTATACTTATAACAAAAGGGTATAGAGTTGAAATCTATTTACTAATGATATGTGAATAAAAATATTTTAAACAGCTTTAAAATCGATGACAGCATATAGTACATGTAACATAACATGATATTTGAATTTTTTTTTATCTGTGTGTTTGTTCACAGATTACGTATAAACTACGGTTTTCATGAAATGCGGTATGGTAATAACTTTACACTGGAGTAACATATAGGATATAGTTTGATGATAAATGGTGTTACTCTCAAAAAGTATGACTATATTCGACTGAATGAATTTTGATGAAACTTTACAGTAATAGAGCTTTTCATAAAACTAAAATACCTTTCTTATTGTTCTCGCATCTCTCTGCAATAACTTCGGCTAATCTTGACACTATAGTGTTGTAAAGTTCGACATTGTCCCCGGGTGTTGAATGCCCAAAGTGATAAACTAAGGGAGCTTGTTGGCTGAATCCTTCCTCTATTGAAGCTGGTCGCTCAACTAGCAAAGCACCTATAGAAATATATAATTATTTTACCCTTTTTATATTGAAACTAAATGGCTTTTTCATGGACTCTACATGTTATTTAGAGCATTGTAATTTTTTTTCTGTATCATAAGCTTATAACTACCGCTTTGCCCCTATAGAAAATTATAATGGTATGTAATATGGATAGTACTCTGAACTCCTGTATCTAGCAAAAACAATCTCATCTAAATCAATTGTCAGAGATTTCCTTGACGTATTTTATATTTTAGACAATTTTTATTTATCTATATAAGTAAATAGGCAGAGACACAACAGTTACGTACATCTTCTTCCTATTTTTCTGCACTGATTTTTTCTCTTTTTTTAATAGTTATTGACAAGGTTTAGTGTTACCAAAAATTATTTTTTTTCATTACATTCCTTAATATTAAAAATTCATGAATTATGGTCAAATTTTGAACACAGGACCAACAGACACATATATAAATTTGCAAGAATAAAATTGAAAATTATTAACAGACATATCCGATACCTTGAAAAAAAAGAACGTTTTACTTCCTTAATTGTTTTAATATATTTTAATAACCCTGAAAATAGACCACCTGGTAAATTTAGAGACTTTTTTGGACATGACTTTCATAAAAATAGTCTGAATTTGATCTCTTTTTCTGTAAGTTTCTGTATTTATGTGGTCTTCATACAAAAAAATGCTTCAAAAATATTTCAAATTTATTTTGTAAAGATTTTAGAATATCAAACACTAAATTGAGTTTTAAAAAATGAGTGTACCCTTTGATTTCATTAATTCTTTTGTGTTTTTGCTTCTATCCATTCCTCAATTTTTAAGCCCAATCCCGCAATGGTATCTCTAAAACTATCATTTATTTTCGATTTTAGGAAACTTGTATGTACTAAAACATATTTTAATTTTGAGTATACTAACAAAGTTGCTCAAAGCTGCCTTTTATTGCATATCATTTCAATGAATATCGGAAAAGATATCACAGTTTTAAAATTACATGTAAATACAAAAAAAATATAGATAAAAATGACAAAATAATGACAATTTACTTTTAACAACACAATTAATTACCTATAGTTCCTGGTACACTGATTTGTCCTTGTCCTACATCTAAGTCAACATATATTGGTCTCCTGCCCATCCTCACAGCATAGTTCAGAAGGATTCTTGTCAGTGTGGATTTGCCAACATCACCGGGACCAACGACCATGGTAACCGGACCTCTTGTGTTTTCTTGTTCTGCCGCCACTCTCTGTTGCTCGAGAGCTGCATGTACGTTAAGGTAGACAACCTGAAAAATAATAAAACAAATTTTGTGACTTTTTTTTAAGATGTATCTAATATTTTCACTGTCATCTAATTAAAAATTAATAAACCTGTAAGTAACAATTTATAATATTTAGAGTTATACACTGTTATTTAACATTTAGGAGCTTATTTTAAAAACTATCTGATGACTGCAACTTCTTCATTGTTTACTATCTTATGTTTGTAGTCCAGTGAAATTGCAGCGGCCTTAACAAGCCAAGTCTAGTCAATTCGAAAAACAATATATATATATGTTCAGAATAATATTATCCCTTTACTTCTCCTCTTCTGTCATGACCCACACTTCATCGTTGTAGAACATGTTGTTCTTAGGTAAATACCAAGTGTATAAGAATTAAAACTAAAAAAAAATGATTAAAACCTATCCAGTAGTTTTTGCATGAAGTGTACACAAGCCAGATCTCAATCTTTTTATTTATACAATTAGCTAGTACCCATGATTTTGTTTGCATTGTTTATCTTCAGATTATATTTAATATACATACACAAGGAGAAAAAAATGTCAATAATCTGTCTAGTACTTTTTGCGCACATTGTGGCAGACCTCTATTACTGTAATGATATAGTAGTGCAGGTGAAATAAAACTCATTACAATATGTATTTAAATTTCACTTCAAATATAATTTCCATTTCTCTCACTCACACAACAAGCAACAATATTACAGCTGTAATTACCTATAAAAGATATGCAAGTGCAGATTAATTAATTTTACACTTACCATAGGGGTCTCTTTAGCCACATAACTGACTTCAGTTCGCCCTCTTAATTCTATAGTACATCCGTGCCAAGTGAAAACCGCAACCTTTGCCCCCGTGTGAAACTCATATGGTTTACCTTTCACTAGTTCAGTGCCGAATAACTCCGCATAACCACTCTTAACCTGATAAAACAGATGCCACATCCATACTTAACCTCGAAAGGAATTTACTAAACATAAATAAAACGATACTATAGTTTAAACCCAAAAATGTCACCATCGATACCGTAATTTGGATTATAAGTATTTTTGTACCTCTAAAACAACTTTCTCATTTTTGGATTCAACTTCGAAACGTAGTTCTGAGTCAGGGTCTAGTTTGAACTCTTGTAATTGTACTTCGGTCATTTTGTGTATACAAAATACCTTTACTTGTTATTATATATTTTTTACGTAATTCTGAATTGTAAAATTGTACTTGAAGTAGATTAGAGTGCATAAGTATAACCAGATTGTACTGTTAGCAAACTATTGAAAACAAAAATGAAGCTTTGTGTTTCAGATCCACAATACACCATCAAAGGTTAGTTCTTGCTTTCTCACGTTTTACTGTACAGTGATGGTTAGGACAATACATTATGCTAGAAGTATCGATGTATATTTAAGAACAACGTTTTGACATTACAATGACAGTACACAACAGAAAAAAAAACAGTAACTATTATAAACATCGTTTTGTTCATTTATTTTATCCTGTAACTATTTTGTTTTATGGAGAGAAATAATTTATTATAATATGATTATCTCATCATCTCAAGGGCTATATAATTTTGTGTTTATACACAAAAAAATAAAAATCTTTTTATTTAAGTTTTACTATGTCCTGATATAAACTATTGAACGAATTTAAAAACAAAACGTTGAAAACGACATTACTGTTTTTGAAAAATGTTTCATATAGTAGTGCTTTATCTTTTAAAAGCTGATTAGAGACTTCTGTTGTTTATTATTTTGAAAAATTAATTTTTAAATAATGGAGAGTTCATTTTTTGAATATCGAGATAAGACTGCAGTCGACAGTGGTTCAGATGTAGATAGCATTGACGATAGTTATGTTGATAACAAATCGTTTTCTTTGAAAAAGAAGAAGAATCAGACAGTCTGTATACCCGAATCAGAAGAATCTAGCACAGATGGTAAGTTAAAGTTTGTCATATTTGTGCTTTTCTTTTTTCAAATAATAATATCTTGATGTTAAATATTGAAATAGACTTTATTCACATGTATAGTTGTCAGTGCTACTATTGAAAGACCCAATCGACAAGAAAAAATAATTCAAAAATAAAAATATAGTATGGGAAGAAATCTAAATTGTAAAATTATAAGGAGCAATAGAATTAAAAAAAACAAAGATATTTTACTTAAATAGGTAATTAAAACAACTTAACTTAAACGTTTATAACTAAATGATTGCTACAAATTAAGCTATTGTTGGACAGGTGAAACACAAGATGACTTAGATGAGCATTGCAAAACTTCAAACACATTTTTGAGAAGTAATATAGCAGATTCACATATAGTTTTGAGCAGTGATGATGGTAAGTTTTTAATTTTATTAAATTTAATTATACATTATTATTATAAATTAAATTTATTAAAGCGATGATGGCTCAGTTGGTAGTGTATTCGGACACAGTGACTAAGGACGTAGCTTCGAATCCAAGCAACTGAGTCGGAGCTGCCGGTGAAGGAAAACATTGTGATGAAACCATAGCATGGTGGTAGGGCTTTTTCTAAGTCTATCTGGCTAGCCACCACCCTCAAGTTGAAAATCTGTCACTAAGCACCTGTTGCTGTGTTCCGGCAGCTGCACTTAAGAGCCAGTCTCCCTCTAGGTTAAGCGTGACTTACCATCTTAGACCACATCATCATTTAATATCAGAAATGGTTGTGGTCGAAATGTATATCTATAAAGTATAATAAAAAAAAAAAATTAGAGTAAAAAAGTAAATTAGCCATGTATTAAGATATCATATATTTTATGCATTTTAATAAAACTACATTTTTATTCAACATTGTTGACTGTTGAAAAGTATTTAGAATAGTATCTGTGGAGATATTTCATAGTAAAAATTGTTGTATAGCAAATATCATTTAAGTTGAAAATTGACGCTATTTCCTTTAAAGTATCATTGGATATATATTCCCATGTGTCAAACTACATATCACATTTTGAATATTTCAACCAATAAGAGACCAGTGTTACAAGCACTAATTATTGCATGAAGATAAATGCAAGAAAATGTGTTAAAAAACAGTTTTTTCACTCCCCTGTAAAATTAATCAAATTGACCTGTAGTGTTTTTGCTAGGCAAGGAAATGTAGAAATAAAATATTACGAAAAATAGAAATCTATTTTTTATATTTTGTTATTGGAGAGCACATTTTTGGTTTAAGTTCTTTAACTATAATTATTTTCAGTTTGAAATTAATGTACTTAATACATATTTGCTTTATTAAATAAATCTGTATTGTACTTTAAGTATTGCATTTTATTTAATTTAAACGTAATTTTTTAAGTACTGTTTAAAGCCTACAGAGTTCCATAGTTGTATGTAGTCTACATAGATATTGCTTTAAGTTTAGTTAAGAAAACTATATTCATAACACTAAAACTGTATAAGTCATGCTCATTTGTCGAAAATGCTTGCATAAACTCACTTTTAATTCATATTATCAACAACAAGCATTGGTTTAACTGAATTAGAATTATTATGCACAAATACACAGAACAAAAACATAACTGATTCTATATCATTATTAGCTTCTTATTACAACCGGCTAGAAATATTATGTAATATAAATGTTTCAAAGTGTTATTTAATATTTTACAAATATATAGATGGAAGTCGGAGGGGTAGTTATAAGAGACAATCGAAAATATCTCACAATGAGTTTATTTTGCAGTCGTCAGATGATGAAGGTAATAACATTTTTTCTTTTATATTGTCATATAAGATTATTTGAAAAATATAATAATTAATTTTAAAGAGACTATAGCTTAGAAGCACTTGATAGCATATTCGGACAATATTTTGATTGATACAGACCTTGATTACAGTGACCTTGACCTTATGATGACGGAAATAATAGTGATGAAACAAGTTATTTATAATTCCCTTCGGGCAACTACCACACTTCAGTTGTAAATCTATTGCCCAGCAGTTAAATGTGTGTTTCAGGAGCTATACTTGAGAGTCGGTTCACCTTTTAGCTTAGTATCAAATATATGTCAGTTAACATAAAAAGTTCATGAACAAAATTGTATGAACTTAGTTTAATCAGTAGGCGGTTACATCTGTTCTAGAAAATATATGTATTACAAAATGCAAACAGAATTTTAAGAATCGTTTTATGGATATAATATTAGGTTCTTACGTATGAAATTGGCGTTTTGACCGAACTGGTCACTTTGATCTCGAATATCTGGCGTTTCGTTAAGAATTCCAAATTCAAATTTATACTTGTGTATCGAATTTAGTGATTGATTTGTCTAAACGCCATTTGATTTTCCTTTGACATCGTTATTCTTTTTTCGTTTTCGTGTTCGTTCTTTTTATAAAATGGGAAACTAAAAACATCGCTTTATTTACGAATACGAGATACACCGTGGCATCAGCGCTGTAGAGATACATACCACAATAGATTAATGATGTATATGGGGAAGTTACCGTAATATAAAGTATTGTATGTTTTTGGTTTCAACGTTTTCATTCTGGAAATTTCGACCTACGAAACAAACCTCGTAGACGACCGCAAAACTTAGTTGACAATGAAGAATTAAAAAGGTAAATCAATATAAAACGCTAATTTCATATGTAAGCACCTAATATTAGGGCAGATATTTCCTTGAACATTTCAGAAACGGTCTTACTTGTATCCATAATATAACTACAACTATCTACTTATTATTATTATTCAAAATTTTCCTCATATTTGTAGCTCTGTGTTCACAAACATAAAAGTAAATTAGTATTCGTTTTCTATATATATTAAAAATAGATAATTTTCGCATATAGATCCGCCATTATCTCCTGAATTGGTTCCAAGACGTCCACCGTTCACACCAAAAATATCTAAGGATATCGAAACAATGTCAAATATAAATAAAAAACGTATACTAATCGATTCCGATTTGGACAATTCTCTGGTCATGGAACGTAATCGAAATAGAAAATTAGTTTGTCGAAAAGAAACACCTTTAAAAATCGATAAAGGGGAATTCTTTCAATTCGAAACTTGGAAATAGAATTGTTTCTGGTAATGATTCAAATATGTCTATAAATAAAACCGATATTGAAGAGGACACTACAACTGATGATACTGATGATGATGAAAAATATGATATAGATGACGATAAATCATTTTCACGCAGAAGTAGTGAGCATAGAAATGATAAACTTGACATAACATCGTATGAGAAAAATCTCTTAAATGTTAGTCAAAATAATAAGACTATAGAATCTATTGACAAATTCGTTAAAGGAGATAAGATAACAGAGAATGATGAAAGTTCAGACGATGAACATTTGTCGCTCAGTAAAAGAAAAGGTAGAAATATCCTTACTGATAGTGATGACGAATCTGTTCTGAAATCAGGTAAAAAAGTTAATAGTCGTAGAGTGATTAGCAGTGACGAAGATGACGGGCCCGACGAGGATCAGATGGTAATGTCACGGGCGACTCGTATGAGTATCATGGGCATGATACCTAAGGATAATGATAGTGATGACTCTGACTTCATAGAGTCGGATGAGGTGAGTACTAATAATAATAGAAACATAGTTCTTTAAAGTTTTAATAGAGGGCGGTGTTCAACAGTTCCAAAGAACTTTGAAAAAAGAAAAAAATAATAATATTCATATTTTTTATACGAATAATTATAGATAACAAAAATTGTATCTTGAAATGTAATACTTGATTTCGATTCCAGAGTTTCTTTGCTTCTTCTTTTTAATGTTAAGAAGATGTGGACAATTGTCAATTGATATTTGGTGTCATTATCGTTTTTGCATTTTAGAGTCGTAGAAGATCGAGCAACGGCGGTTCAATTGACAGCCTTTCAGAATTACCTCCTATAGGTATTGAAACTACTACGTATGATAAAACTCCAGTCAAAAGCACAGAACCGGTATTGGAAACTTCTAGATTGACATGCTCCCCAATAGCGAGCCCGTTACGTGACGTCACTAACGAAGTTATGGATTTGACGAAAATTTCGCCAAATGTTAATGATAATAATAACACGAGAAACGATTATAAAGCCAAAGTGATGGATAACACAAATAAGTTTGGAAGGAATGAGAATTTTATCAAATATGATGATGATGTAGCGATTATCGATACGAAACCGGAGATAATCGATTTGAGCAGCGATGACGATGACGAGGTAAGTGATTCATTTAATCGATTTTCCAGGACGAGGGTGATGTTTTTCGATTATGTATACATGTGTGTCTATTTCTTTGTCGTTGTATTGTCTTTAGATTTGTCTTAATCAAGAAATTAGGGTAGACTGTAAAATTTACGTATGACGTCTGTTAAATCGAATAAGAGAAGTGTCGAAATAAGTTTGTTGCGTATCTATATTTAATCGAATGAAGAACTCGTTTCTGAATATGAATATGGACGTTTCTGTTTTTTATATGTATGTGTGTATGTGCACGTGTGTGGGGTGATCGGTGTTGTGTTGTAAAAACTAGTGTTTGTAAATTAATTCAGTGTCACTGTAGTCGCAGCAAGCAACGTGCTCGAGGGCTCTATTCCGAAGATCGGACCTCGGCTTGAGCCGTTGCCGAGGGGGGGCCTTTAAATTTCCTCTGATATACTCATTCGTAATCTTATCCATTCTAATTACACCACACACCCATCTTAACATTTGCATCTCTGCCACACATAATCTTCTCTTATTCGTCTATTTCATAGCTCAGCATAATTTTAAAATGTTATGTTTTTAAATAATAATACTTTAGGCCTATTGATTTCTATTACATTTGTCTGTTATCTAAATAATTAAATTAAAAAATAATTGTGTGCTATTATGAAATCACGATGCAAGTGAAACTTATTTTCGAATCGTAGCATTTTAAAAACTGAACACAATAATTATTTGAAATCATTGAATCATTTTGAATTGTGTAATGGGCGCCGTCATATCGGCATTGGCGGCTCTGCCGAGCGCTTTCACTTTGCTTCTACTCCGCGGTCAGCTGTAATGTGACATGCTATAGATAGACAAAAAAAAATTAAGTAGTAGCGTAAAAAAGTTTCACTTTAAAAATAAAATAAATAGTTACGGTGGGTCTTTAATGTCAATAAAATTACTTTTCCATCTTCTCATTTCGATGAATATCTTCTTACAAGAAAATAACAAATATTTAAAATTATACGCAACGTAACTTCTATGAATTTGATGAACTGTAAATATGATATCGTCCAAAAAAAAATAGATCTAAATCGTACATACACTTATGAACGCGACATTAGCGTATTGCACTCGAATGAAGCTCGCTTTATTATATATCAATTTATATCAGTAGTTTAAAAAAATATATATCATATATAAATATATCAGTAGTATAAAAAAAAATAATTTATAGTTTACGCGAGCGAAACCGCTAGAAGAACAGCTAGTTATGTCAGTTTGGTTTCCCGATTCGAAATTTAACATATATCTCATTTAAAAATTACACATTACGCTAAAACCGATTACCAATATACGTCATAAGTCTGTTAAGAAATGACCAATTAAATGCCAGCTTAGTAGCTGGTACTAGTGTACGTTGCAATAACTGTTATCTTGTTACCCCTTTGTAGTATAAAACAAAATGTCGGTATATCTAAAAACACGATCGGAGTCATTGTCGTTGCGTTGGAAGCGTTTAATTTGAGAGTTTTAATTATTTATATGTAATGTAAAGTGCTTGTAATTGGTTTGTTTTGAAATTGAAGTTATTTAATATTTGTGTCGTGTGATATGTTTTGCTCGGAAGTGACATACGATGCCTAAAAGTTCTAATATGTCTGTGAGTAATATACCACCTATGGTTATTATATTTTAAACTTTTACCATAATTAAGAATCTTAATGCTAACTCAAAATCAAAAATACTTCATTCAGTTTGGGCCCTGAGAAGGCGCTTATGAACGTCAAAGTTACCATCGGTTCGGGAAAACAACCCAGTCATCGAGAAGAACCGGCAAGAACTAATGCTGTGAATGTGAATGTGAGCTTGTTTATCACGCCTTAACAACCCCAACCGATCGTTATCAATAAAATTGTGAGTTCACGTGGTCAGGAGTACAGAACAGTACATAGAGTACAGTAAGAAAAATACCGTTCCCAAGCGATAGTTTAAATTGACATTGGATAGATCGGATACAGTTGCCAAAGACTACTTATGACTAGACATGAACAGCAGGAAAAAACTGTTCCCAAGGGTTATGTTAAATTGACTTCGAATAGATCGGATACAGTTACCAAAGACTACTTATGACTAGACATGAACAGCAAGAAAAAACCGTTCCCAAGGGTTAGGTTAAATTGACATTGAATAGATCGGATACAGTTACCAAAGACTACTTATGGCTAGACATGAATTATATATGATCAGCTAGATGTATATAATACTTTCGTGATACGTTTACTCGAATACAAAAAGTTCTATTACATAAACAGAATTAACGATATATATATGTTTGTTTATTGAGATGAAACTTTATCATAGATCGTAAATGTTGGTCTTCTTGACGAGATGCAATGATAATTCATGTCGAGAGATGATGAGTTATATCTGATATTGACATACATTCTTGACAATTTAATTTATGTTCGCAAAAACTTTGAACACCTGGATTTCGTAAAAGACCGGCATGATTTAAATATTGGAAACTGTGACAAACTGGTCGTTCCATGTTTCAGACTCAGTAAAACCAGCAACAGTTTTTTAGATAATAGTGTTATATTTTATAACAAAGTCCCAAAGCATATTACCGATTTACTAGACTACAAGTTTAAGTGCCATTTTAAGCGCGCTTTGGTGTCACAGGGCTATTATAGAGTGAATCGGTATGTGAACGATGGTGATGTCTGGAATTGACTCCTCTCTGTGCATCCACTAAAAACGATTGTAACGTGTAATGTATTTTAAATAGACACCTATATATGTTAAAAAGATAAACCCGATCGAGTTTCTTGCCGGTTCTTCTCAATGACTGGGTTGTTTGCCGGACCGGTGGTAATTCTGACGTTCATAAGCGCCTTCTTAGGGTCTACATAGAATAAAGTATTTTTTTTTATCTAAACACATTTTGGACAATACGAATTTTAAATTTCATTACCCAAAAATTCACCTGATAGAGTGATGGCAATACACGTTTTTTTTTTTTTTTCGAACTGACCACACTGACGACCTGGCATAATGCCCGTAAACTCACCTGATGGAGTGATGGCAATACACGTCAGCTAACCGTTGTCAGTGTTTGACTACAGTGTCATCTGAGATGTTTAGTGGTGATGTGGTCTAAGATGGTAAAGACGCTAAATCTAACTGAGACTGGTTTCCAAGTGCAGCTGCCGAAACACACGAACAGGTGCTTGGCGACAGATTCTCGACTTGAGTGCGGTAGCTAGTCAGGTAGACTTAGAGAAATCCGCCATGCTATAGTTTCGTGATGCTTCAATCTTATACCTAATTTAAATGACTCGCTATTCCCCTATAAATGTTTGACGAAGAATTTTCACCTTGAGGATGGTGCCTTTATTCTACAATGCCATCATGCTGTTTTTGCCAATATAAAGTCCCTTGTGGGATTGAAACCTTAACTCCATCGAAGTGGTGTCCGGTCACACTACAATAGTGTCGTGATCGCTTCAAGAAAATATTTATAATATCATTGTCCCTCACAGGCAAAAGGTGCGGAGATGTCAAAAATAAAGAAATCACCGAAGCCGAAGAGAAGTGACGCATCACCGCAGAAACCCAAGGATGGTACTATTAAGTCTTACTTAGCTCCCAAAAGTTACCCAAATCAGGGCGTTGTTTACGTTAAAAAGAATGTTCGCCAAGCCGAGATGAGTAAATTAAACGGTCTGAGAGAGGATTTACACAACATAAGGGTGAGTTTTAGGCTTCACTACATAGTATAAAACAAAGTCGCTTTCTCTGTCTCTATATCCCTATGTATGCTTAAATCTTTAAAACTACGCAACGGATTTTGATGCGGTTTTCTTTAATAGATAGAGTGATTGAAGAGGAAGGTTTATATGTATAATAACATAAATTAAATAGTGGAGAAATACTGTTATTTTTGAGGTTACTCCAAATGTATCGCGTGCGGGCCACGGGCAGTAATGAATAAATCAAAACTACTGGATCGATTTTAATCATTTTTTCAGTGAATGACATAGGCTATATATTTTATACCCGTGCGAAGCCGGAGCGAGCCGCTAGTCAATTATAAAGTATTTATTATAAAGTAGATGTTTAAACATAAACATTGTGTCATATACTCTGCTCTTCTTACATGTTTTATTACAACACTGCGAAAGATATTTTGTCTCGAGTATAATTGTATTTCTCCTCCAATTATATCCAGACCACAGCGAGATAAGAATTGTATAATTGTTGTATGATTATTTATTGTGCGCACAGAATCTTCTAGAAAACATGGACGTGGAAACATTACCAGATAGAGGGGTGAAGCTCCTCGAACGTTTAACTGCTCTCGAGGGCGAAGTGCATCGGCAGGGCGAAAAAGTTGCGAACATGGTCGTTGAACCAGGTACCAAATTAATTATTTAAAACGACAAGTATTAAACTTGAAACTTCTTTCATTAACAGGTACTCGAGTTTATAGGTAAAAAAAAAACTACGCGACAGGGTTGTATCCAGGTACGAACGGAAGGGGGACAGTTCTCCCTGTTTGTTTATAGGAAATAAAAACAATATTTTAATTATTTAACTCTTGATAAATATACAGTATATCCGAACTCCATCACACTAACTGCCATAAGATTATGGGGATGCGTAACCGCGTCAATTTCAAGATATTTAAACTATCATGAACTTTAAGAGTCCAATTACACTGATGTTTATTTGAGAAACAGGAGTCAGAGGACTCGTGATTCTACAATTTGTATATATAATTACCTTTTGCTGTGAATGTGTATATTTATATAATGTTAATTTTTATAAGAATTAACATGTAGCTTTTAATTACTTAACCTCTGGACTGTCTAAAAATCATTAAGGCCTTCAGTTCATATAAACGAATGTAGACCTCATGAGGCACAGGTCAACAGACTGTTGGCATAATAAGCTTTAAAAATACTCGATTTATTATAAAACTTTAATAAGTAATATGTTATGTAATGTAATTGTAAAATACTATTTTTTATGTAAAATATATTTTTACATTCGTATGAACTTATTTTTACTAAACCATGAAATGTATAATGTACGATGTCGTAAAATAAAAAATATATTAAAAACATAATCCGCCATTTCGAGATGTGGGTTCTAAAAAATCAGCCGAGGGATTAAGGAAAGTTAGTTATGTTTTTCACCTTTCGCTGTGATTGTTTATAGAAAATCCAACTGCAGATGACATAGCTAAAGATGGCTTCGAGAAAGGTCTGTCGTGGGATGATATACAGAAGGCCAGTAATGCAGTACAACCCAGGATGTTCGGGAAGCAAGGTTAACTTTTCTTTCCTATTTTTTTTTTAAATGTTTATAATAGACTTTATTTCTTAGTGATCCATACATTAGAAGACTGTAGATATCTAATTTCTTGGAAATTAGTACCGAGACTGTTGATATCATACATATGCTCATTGTTTCGGAGTAGTTACAGGTGTTGGGAACGACGAACGGATTTTTTTTTTCTTCAATTTATTTGCTGTTTACTCTTCCAATATAGGATACGAGACTTACATCTATGCCAAAAAATATTGCTTAGTATAATTACTGCGTTACTTATTTCAGGAGATATGCATAATACGTTTATTTATGATACTTTTCCTCATTTAAAACTCGGAATGATTGCATGATTAGAACATATGTCGATAGATATTATGTCTGAGAATACATTACAACTGAGCCTTAATTACTTCGAACACATTGTTACTTTTATTCATTTCTTACTTCGTTTCATGCAATTCATCCAGTTTTTAATTTTACAGTGAGAATAGAGTTTACTTTGAAATAATTCGAGACCGTTATATCTTGTTTGTTATCTGTAAGTATTCGAAAGAAGATTATAAAAAAAAGTAGGGATTATAATATTGTTGTTACAGGTTTTTTTGTGAATTGTGTTTTTGTATGCAACAGAGGTTAATTTTTAATTAAATAACTTTTCTTCTTCAATCAATTCTTTCAACTGAAGATTATTAATTACTTACTAACTTTAACAATGAAGTAGGTAATTATCACAACGTGCCCTTTGATGGCTTTAATTTTGTAACACGGTGGTGAACTCGTTGCTGGAATGTTCTATAGGAATATATTTTTTGTTTTTGTGATATCTCAGAATTCGTCATTAGATAAGGTTAATTTATGAATTAAATTAGACATGCTGCGATTTAGATATTTATCTTCTTTAAATGGTATCTAAATTAATTAGTTATAAAGTAATTATAATTTCGAATCGTAGCAACTGAGTCGGAATTTTCGGTGAAGGAAACTATGGCATATAAGACTTTTTAATTCCTAAGGGACAGTTACAAAGTTTGAAAATATGTTCAAAGAGTTGCAGTTCAGAGCTTGTTCCTCCAGGGTTAGCGTGTTAATCATTATGGACCATAGTGTAATTTAATACCAGATGAGATAGTGGAGTTATTATGCAGTTGTTATTGTTATTATCATGGTACGGGCATATTATGAGAAGAGATGATAGTCATGTAACAAGAAAAGTTTTGAGTTTGAAAGTGGACGGATATAGGAGTAGAGGAAGACTGAATAAAGGTATGGATGGATTGTGTGGGAATGATTGTGTGCAAAAGTTGTGAATAGTGAGATGTCATCTGACAGGAGAGAGTGGAAAAGGAAGACATGTTGTGGCGACTTTACTTGGGTGCGATAAGGGTAAGATAATGGTTAGAATTGGGGTGTATATAGCGATGGCAACGCATATGGCGGAGAGGAACTTGATCCTGGAGCGGCTGCGCGACCTGCACGAGTCGCTCGCGTCGCGGCCGCCCGAGTCGGAGCTGGCGGCGCCCCCGCGCGGCGTGCTCACGCAGCTCATGCCGCACCAGCTGCACGCGCTCGCCTGGCTGCGCTGGCGGGAGACGCAGCGCCCCGCCGCGGGGATACTCGGTAACTATACCGCTACCCACTATTACTTTCCTAAAGATCTCATTTTGACATTTTATACAGAGCTGCCTTGTCCTGCGCCTGCGCTCCACACCGCTTGCCCCGCTTCAACGTTGCTAAGAAACTTATGCTTGTAAAAATCGTAATTTCTTAAAAAAACTTTAACTATTTCGTAGTAAATGAGGATACCGTGATATTTTTCTAAAGATAAAAATCATGCATATAAAAAATTAAACCGATTGAGATATAACCAGTACTTTTTTGCGTCAAGCGCGCATAACCACATATTAATTAAATTAATTAAATAAAATTAATTTAAATTTTGGTAAGTGTACTTTTTTGATTCAAATTAGCCTTATGTATAAGACAAACTATTTGTCGCCAGCCGACGACATGGGATTGGGGAAGACGATAACAATGATAGCATTGATTGTCAGCGACAAGGAGAACAGAACCGAGGACGACGATTCTGATGATGACCTGCCTCCGAAGAGTAACAAACGTGAGTGTTATTTATTAAGAATCGATTCTTATCTATAGTTTATATATATATAGTATTATATTATCGGGAGAAATTAAGGATACAAAAAAAAATGTCAATTATACATTCCTATAATAATATTTTATGTTATGTATTAATTTCCAAGTGTACTTTAGGCTATTGAGAGTGAACTCAACTAAAGATAATGGGTTGTTTTGAATAAATGAATTTTTTACTTATTCGATATTAAATTCAGTCGCCAGTTCTAAATCAATAAAATCACTTGTGCTTCGTTCCATTGTTAATAAGAGACTATTTGGACACCCCGAGTCCTTCTGAATCAGTATCGTTCGGAGTTCCTAATCGTGTTTAAACAAGTGATAAAAAAAGAATAAACGAAAAATGTAAACAGAGCTTAATTTATAATAATACACATATGTACGCGTTAAATACGAACGCGCACGGCGCTAATGGGTAAGCCCGAAATTACGGGCGTATTCAGAACTGTGAAAAGTATTGAGGTGTTGTGGTAGTGGTGCGGGGCGGCACGCTGGTGGTGTGCCCGGCGTCGCTGATGCAGCAGTGGGCGGGCGAGGTGGGCAAGCACTGTGCGCCACACCGTGTCGCCGTGTGCCAGCACCACGGGCCCGCGCGCTCCACGCAGCCGCACCGCCTCGCCTCCCACGACCTCGTGCTCACCACCTACAACATCCTGCAGCGGGACAACGAGAAGGTTACTCCGCTTACATACTGTCCAACCGATAATATCATTATTGAAAATTGTTACAAAATACATTCATGAAATAAGGCAGACAACAAAACAGGTGGTGTGTGTTGTAAAAACACATGATGGAAGTGATAATTTTGTATTACAAAATAATTTTTGTAATTAAAAAAGCCAACGTCACGCGGTGTTCCCAGGCACCCCAAGTTCCTATCCATCCAAATACTGACCATGCCCGACGTTGCTTAACTTCGGCGATTAGACGAGAACCGGTGTTTTAACTGGAAACCTGACACAGTGTTTACCCCCACCACTTTTCAACACACAGAATGGTTGTCGATCAGAATTTCAAAATCCTTCCTATAAGAAATTTTAATTAAATGTATACTTAAAATTTATTAATAAAAAGTCTTATCTTCAAATATAGCAACTTTGTTATTCTCACATAACAAAATTAAAATATATGCGTGTTTGAAGGTACAAAAAAAAAATGAACTCAATTCTTATTGTTGACACTAAAACTGGCATCAATAGCTTCTAAAAAAAAAAAAAAAAAAATTAATTAAATTAATTCTAATAAAGTTTTGAAAAAACGTTTCCATAGCCTTCTTATTTCAATGGATTTATTTAAAAACCGCGGACTCAATAATCACTACCGTCACGCAGACAGATAGTTTGTAACACGTGATTATAATATGTTCCCACACTTGCAATTATTGCGAGCATAGACAACACTTCGTGGCAATAGACGCAGGTGTAGAGAGTAGTGTTAGTGTACGGCCTGAGTGAGTATACGTTCGGCGTGGGGCGGTGGCGATCTGCGGGACGGGGAGCGGGCTTCGTACACGCTCAGTGTCCTAACTCCAACTACTACTAACTACGCTCAGTCCTCAGTGACCTATTTCTTAATAATCTGTAGCTTTCCTAATATAATAACGGCAGGAATGATAAATTTGGTGTATTCGTTGACAACTTTATTCTGACTAAATTAATAAAAACTACCCCCATGACAATGTTACCGTTATAACATACATTACACTCGGGCTGCGAGAAATATACGACAGTAGCTTTCAGACTAATTTGGGAAATAAAATAGAAATAGAACTAATTCGTAAAGTAAGCTAGTAAACATTTTTCCTACGTATACATAGCCCCTTGATATTGTTAAATACCACCTTACTGTAAATAATCGATAATCGATATTTTCCTTAAATTATCAGTTTCATTGATAGTTCTCTCTACACACTTCCTTTAACTATTCGATTTTTATATAACGAATAGAAATGAGTATGTGCACTCTGTAAGAAGCCTCGGTGCGTGCGTGCGTGCAGAACGGCGTGCTGATGCGCGTGCGGTGGCGGCGCGTGATCCTGGACGAGGCGCACGTGGTGCGGAACCACAAGGCGGCGACGTCGGGCGCGGTGTCGGCGCTGCGGGCGGCGCGGCGCTGGTGCCTCACGGGCACGCCCGTGCAGAACAAGGACCTCGACCTCTTCGCCCTACTCAAGTTCCTGCGGTGCTCGCCCTTCGACGAACTCACGGTCACATTTACTCTATTCTACATTTACACTTAAACGTAACAACATATCAGCTTTATAATGTCTCTGTAACGCTATAAATCTATTCGATACTTAGTCATTTTAACACTGTCAACTCTAGTATCTGGAAGTGATTTTTAATTTGTGGGTAGTAACTACGAAAAGCCCTATCACCATGCTATGGTTTCATCACGATGGTTTACCTTCATTGACCCCTCCAGCTCATTTGCAAAAACTTGAACGTATGCCAATCAATGTGGCGTCCGTAACGTTATGAGCCATCATCACTTCAAACTGAGCCCTCATCGCTTCAAATGGAGCACTCATCACTTTAAACTGAGCAAACATCGCTTCAAATTGAACCCGCATTGCTTCAAACTGAGCAATCGTCACTTAACCCTTAAATGGACGATTTTTGTTTCACGTTTTAAAAATATATATTTGTGTAATAGACATGTATTACTGTCTAGGAAAAATGAGTAAAAAAATCTAGACATGAATTTACTATACTTTTTGCCAACATTAAAAAAAGTACAAAATTCGTTCAGAAATAAGAACTACTTGTCAAAATTAACAAAAAATTAGAAGAAGGTCAATTTTATCTGTGATGTTTGTATGTTGTTTAAAAACAACATTGTCCATTTAAGGGTTAATGTCGAACTCTCATAGCTTTAAACTGAGCAATCATCACTTAATGCCGAACTCTCATCGCTTTAAACTGAACAATCATCGCTTCAGGTTAAACCATCATTACTTCCCGCACCAATCCTGTATGATCTATTGAAAATATTGTAGATGTGGAAGAAATGGATCGACAACAAGAGTCTCGGTGGGCAGGAGCGGCTCAGCACCATCATGCGCTGCATCCTGCTGCGGCGCACCAAGCTCCAGCTGCAGCAGCGTGGCCAGCTCGACTGCTTGCCGGACCGCAGCGCACACCAGAAAGAGGTCACCCTCACCAAAGCAGAATTCAATGTCTACCAGAAGGTCAGTTATCATTAAGTCTAACATTCTAGCATATACGACTCTAAGTTCTAGATAGTTTTTTCGAGTTTTAGAAAGTTGTTACTATGAGAATCCTGAATGATATAGAGGGTTCATTTCCAGTAGGGGAAGGTTGGGTGATTTGTCTGATCCCTCAAAAGTAATGGTCATTGGTACTGTAAGACATTAGGCTCGACACAAATTCAGGAAAGGATATGACTTGTTTATCTCCCCCCACCCCACACATCCCTTAATGATAATATACAAGTATATGACAGTATCAAATGAATGGTGTATTCGAATCTATTGACAATGTTGGTTAAGTCCAAGTTAATGGATGATAACTCTAAGCTTTAGAGGTAAACAACTAGCGGTAGCCGCTATTCTGCACATGTCTATTACGCAAACATTTTTTCCATTATGCTATTTTCATATCGTATTGTACGAACTGGATCCAACCACGTAATCTGAATTGTCTGCTAGACCCTCAATAAAAGTAATTCAAGGTGGTGACTAACTCTAGTGAAACTGCGATGTACAGCAGACTCCAATAAATTGCTTAAATCGGCGTTTCTGTTGTGATCCTAGTTGTCCGTGTATAAAGTAATATATATATATATATATGAAAGATGAAACTGTGATTACCCTATTTCCTCACCAACACACAACACATCAACGGTATCAATGTAGCTTTTAATTGTTTTCCAAATACAAATCACAAAATAAGCTTTAAGCGTCGAACGTCGAAACGTATGCGTTTGCACAAGAATGTTGCATAAGTTAAAATAAACGTAGGCATTTTATTTATGATTATATTTTTTCCGTCATTCATAAGGGAAGCTACCCATACTACGTGACCTTTTCGGGGGGAAATTTTCAAAGTACCATTCTTGGTAAAAAAAAGGAGGGGTGCCGCTTAGATTTTCGTCACATGGTTAAAATAACCTCTAAAATAAATCTAGCGCTTTTTCGAGCTATATTCAAATATGGCGCGCAGCGTTTAGCGCTTTTAAAACACAGGTGTCAACACTGACGCACATATACCGAGACGTCAGCTGATTGAAAGCTAACAGTTTATAGTACAGTGCATTTTTCAAGGAAATTGGCATTGTACGATCGACTGTACAAAGTGTTCTATAAATGTTACGTGGATTCTTTTTTAATGCAGCCAATGCAAAAAACCGTATGTAGGAATTATTATGTGAAAACTAGAGGGGGAGAGGGGATCTTTTCAAATACTACGGATGGTCACGAAAGGGCGGGAGGGGGCTAAAAAATCGTCAAGCATGTGTCACGTAGTGTGGGTCCAATTCCTAAGAACCCCGGTCCATAATACTTAACCCTTATTATTTCAATAAAGTTATTAAAATATACTATAAGAAATAATACTATAATAATAAATATACTTTATTATTGAGTCGGTTATATGACCGTGAATAAATAAAAAACCATAGTTTTATTAATATAATCTGCATAAGAAACTATTATATTATTGTGATAGATTAAAAATAATTTTCTCATCGTATCTTAAAATTGTTGTGATGCGGTTCAGGTTCTGGTGTTTTCGAAGACCCTGTTCGCTCAGTTCCTGCACCAGCGCGCCGAGAGGAACGCCGATGCAGTACAACTCCCTCCCTCAGAAAAGGACTCGGAGTACGCGAAGATGCACAAGAAAATGATCGCCTTACAAGGTAACAAATACTTTTACTACTAATACTCTTCATTCTATATATACAAATGGAGTGTTGTCTCACTCTCTCTCTCTCTTAGAAAAGTGTAAAAGAAAATTATCACATTGAAACAGTATGAATGTTAGTAAAGAAAAAAAATATTTTTAAAATATACCTATTTATTAAGTTTATAATACATCATCATTGTCATATTTATCGATATCGAATAAACAAATCATTATTAAGAAGCTCCTATATTTTTTATGCTAGTCCCATACCTGCGCGACGAAGCTTCGGTCGTTTGTGCCGCTAAAAAGTAACCTCAAAATGAATTCCGATAAAGGCGTAGAATAACGTTTGCACAACATTGTCATTTCAATTGTAACTCGAAATTAGCGTCTCCAAGTTCCTTTGATGTGTGTAGAAACCCCCGGCCCCAGTTATCGTCCGATAGTTGGTAACGCATAACGGTAATGTCTTCCCACATCTCCATTTACTCGGACCATAGACAAAACTTTGCGCCGATACACGCAGGTATGGGAGTAGCATTACGATAATAATATTACAAATGCAAATGGGAGTTGAGTACTTTCACACCTAAACTACTCAACCGATCATCATGAATCTTTTTATATATTGTAAGGGTTACAGAAAATCACATGGGTAAATCATTTATCCAGTAAAAACGTACTGTTCCTGGAGGATAGGTCAAATGTATATGAACGCGAGTGAAGCTGTGGATAAATGTTAGTGTTGTATATTGGTGCAGGCGCGAAGCCGGTGAAGTCCCACGAGATCCTGGTGCTGCTGCTGCGGCTGCGGCAGGTGTGCTGCCACTGCGGGCTCATCGCGGCCATGCTGGACGAGGAGGCCGCTAGGGGACGCGGGGGAGGTGTACGAGGACCCCGGGGGCAAGGACCTCTTGGCTGAACTCAACAAACTATCATTAGAAGAAGACTCGAAGAAAAAGGTACTTTGTTTTTCTACAATTGGTATAATTAGTCGACCATAATTTTTTTTTTTTTAAGTGCGAATATTATCTGAAGGTTTTTGATTGTATATTAATAGATCGTGATGTATGATGAATTATTATAGCCATTATAGCTGACACTAAATGGGTACTTTTTTTTACATAAATTTAACACATCAGGTTTCCTGTTTTAGTGATCCGAGTGCCCTTGACATGTAGGCCTCTCTCCGCTGTTTCCAATTTCTCTTATCATTTCCTTTGCCAAACTGAAATACCAAATTTCTTTGTATCATCTGTATATCTTTTAACTATTCTCACTGTTTTCTTTTAGCCAGCCTGTGGCTTGGGATTGGTATTTGGTATTAAGGAATGGTTTCCTTAAAAAAAATGTCAATTTAATCTTACTATCTCTTGTCGTGAGTCCATTGCCATTTTAATAGCTTAAGTGTTTTTTTTTTCTATTATATCTATCTATCTATTTCTTGTGCTCTTATCCAATCTCTTAATGAGAGTCCCATCATACTCCTTTTCATTCCTCTTTGACATGTTCTTAGTTTTAATTAGTGTTTCTGTAATAGAGATTTATAAAAAGTCTTTGACTTGTCGATGGTATGAAAAATACACAAAACACAAAAAAATCTGTTGTTTCTCAACGAGAAAAAGATACTGAAATGTTTTATATTCGCTTATTAATATACAAATTTCAAGGCTTTTTTCATATGAATACTGAATCAAAAAACGATTGCGATGAATTTTTTAAAGGAAAACTTATTTTACTGTGATCTGATAGCCGCGACTAATGGTTTTACTCTTTCATAAAATATTAAATTATGTGCGTACAAATAAATGTAATAAGTATTAAAAAGACAATGGTATATATAATAAGGCTATTAAATATTGTCTAGAGAGGTACAGAAACAATGAATGCAAATATTTATTAAAAATTTTTTTTTACTTCTGAAGAAACAAAATTAAACTAGTAATTCTATGTTTTTAAAAATTATTTTAAATATTTTAATTATTTATTTTGTTTTATTTCCAATAAAATGACACTCAAATTTAATTCCCATTAATATTACTCTGTTCTATCACTGTACAGTTACAAAAAAATTTTTAAAGATGTTTCTAAACAAACAACACACCACCACTGATTACTGAACGCTTATCAATAGACTCCTTTGACCATAGACAAATAAATTGAGACGGACAAGTTCATAAGTTGAATTGAAATAAAATTGTTGTCATTTTCTTCAAGTAGGTACATGTGAAAGTTATTGTATAATGAGTTGTTTTTATTTTATAGAATAACAGCAACGATGATTATGAAGAAGACAACGAACCGGCGGAGGTAGGAACGACAGTTACGGAAGCGATCAGATCAGTCCTGTCACCGAACAACCCGGTCTTCTCACTCGACAAACCGTCATCCAAAATCAAGGCTGTGATGGATTGCCTTAAGGAGAATGTCTTCTCGAAGAAAGGTTACCAACTTTTTTTTTTTTAATTTATACTAGTTGCCCGCCCTGGCATCGCACAGGTGTGGTGGTAATGGAAGAAAATGAGATCAAGTTTTATCGTTACAGGATGACCATGATATAAGATAGTTACTTAACAATGGAAAGTTAATCTGTTAATCCTGTAAATATTTTTGAAGAACTTCCTATTGTCTTTTTTATCACCGACTCATTTTTTATATTGAGATATTTTAACCTAAATTCTTCACTTGTCTGTACGTTTTTTTTAAACATTTTCTATCATACAAACTTTGTCATGAACACTAGATTAGAAATTGACAAATAGTTTGAGCGGTTCTGAAGTGATGCACGTACATACATTTAGCTTTATGAATTTCCTTTAATTCCAGGCTCATTATTATTATTATTTTTATATTATCAATCCTCTTTTTTTTTTTTAATAATTCCATTACCTATATATTTTTTTCCTTTACAATACTTTAGGTTTGCTAGTGGATAAAATGCCTTATGAATTTAAGATCACCGGTGTATGAACTAAAAGTGTAATAAGTATTCTTCTGTCCTATTTATTCACTCGCACACTCTTCCATTCACAATATGAACTGAACACGAACACTGAAAAGTATGAAAGTAAAAGGCAGCAGATTTAAGTGAACCTTATGTCATAATTACACCAATACTTAGGAGTAATCTGTATGTTAACGTCGTACCGGACATCTTCTTTATGTCGTTCTGTCATTGTGTTTCGTTCCCACATAAATATATAATCTAGAAGTGATTAGGTGAGAAGGCGGTGGTGGTGTCCCAGTGGACGTCGGTGCTGAGGCTGGTGGAACGCGAGCTCTCTCAGCTGAAGGTGCGCAGCGCCACTCTCAGCGGAGCGGTGCCGGTCCCCTCTCGGCCCGCCCTCATACAGCAGATCAACGATCCTGCCTCCGAAGTCAAGGTATGTGTAACTCATTATCCATCTTCCTTCAAACATCAATTAAGATGAAGGCTTGATAATTATGTTCGGTGTCAGTCAGAAGAAATTTATGGCAGAAAAAAAAAAATCTACCACACAATTATGTCACTATGGAAAGTGATTCGACAGCTACTAGTTACGGGAAATTAAATCTTCCAGGTGTTACTATTATCTCTCTGCGCCGGCGGAGTCGGACTAAACTTGTGCGGTGCGAACCACCTCCTACTCCTCGACCCTCACTGGAACCCTCAGTTGGAGGAGCAGGCCCAGGACCGGATCTATCGCGTCGGCCAAAAGAAACCGGTCCACATATACAGGTAATGTCTAATGCTTTTAGAACTAACGGCCCTAAGCGCTTCTTCACCTGTGCTTTTGATACTTATTTTTCTTCTTATATTCCTGTAAATAGGCGCGAAATAAATTCAGCCAATCACGAAATGACTTGAGGTGAAGTCTACAATGCCATTGGTTGATAACATCAATCCCTTTATTGCCTTGTTGCCTTTGGTATTTAGGTTAGTTTTTTTATAATAAAGATTTTACATCTTATAAAGGTAAATGCTCATATGTTTTTTATAATTGTAAATTACTTCCTATAAGATCGGTTATCTGTTAGTGAAAGTTTCGTGAAAAATGATTCAAACGTTTTGGAGATAGTAATGCAAACGAAGCCATGGGTAATAGCTAGTCCAAAATGAAAAAGCTTTATTACGTTAGCTATCTGTCAGTGAAAGTCCCATGAAAATAGGCCCAATCGTTTTGAAGATAGTACTACAGACGAAGCCACGGATGACAGCTAGTCTAAAATAAAGTATGTCACCCGCTGTAATTTTAACTATCCGTCAGTGAAATTTCTGTCAAAATCGGTCCAGCCGTTTCGGAGATTACCCGGAACAAACAGACAGACAAAAATTTTAAAAATTGTGTTTTTGTTATCAGTATCGTGTATATGTTAATACCCTATCAGTAAAAAGTCGTTATTTTAATTTTACATATAGAAACTCATTTTTATTATATGTATAGATAAAAAAAATAACATGAAAAATACTTGCGAGTATATATTTCATTACTTTATTTATATTATTTGAAGCATCTTTTGTACATAATTTATTAAACGATTTTATTCATTCTTTTGCATCGAAGATCCTTTTTCGATTAATGGCAGGAATTAGAATCTCCGTTCCTCGTTTATACCTTGGTGGCTGTTTATTAGAATTGTTCTATTTCAGGGCGTTATACTATCCATTATAAAATTATACAAACTGATAATTTACTGTATTAATGTTAATTGTTAAATCTACTCGCAAAATCAGAAAATATTGATAGAGAAATAAAAATATGGCTATAAGTAATTTCCTTACAATTCAATTTATTCTTTGACATAATGAGTACTATTAAAGGCCGGCAACGCACTTGCGACTCCCCTGGTGTCGCTAGTGTCTATGGACGGCGGTGATCACTTACCATCAGGTGAACCACCTGTTCGTTTGACCCCTATAATATATATATAAAAAAAAACAGTAAAAACGAATTTTTAATGACATGTTCTGGGTGTCTTTTGAAAGGTGAATATTCCGGAAACTGCGTCGACCAAGAGAATGTTTCGCATTGTTTGCTATTTTGCTATGGAACGTTTGCCAATTTTCCCATGTAAAGTCGAACGTGCCTGTGTAATTGTTCGACATCCGGCTCTTTAGGATGACCATGGTTTCTGTAAAGTTGCTAAAGATATTTTATACAATGTCTTATATTTTATTTAAACTTGCATCCATATTTGCTAAAGATATTTTATACAATGTCTTATATTTTATTTAAACTTGCATCCATATTGAGGGTACAGCCATTATTTACGTGAGTTCAAAAAAGGCAGGGGTAAGGAGATTTGAATATGTCACTTGCTTTAAAGTAATAAAAATCCATATCTCTTATTTAATTTTTGTATTAAATATATGGGTTATAAGAAATAGTTTATTTCTTATTGAAACATTTAAGAGTGATCACACGTGTGAATGCCGCACCATATCGTGGGGGATGGGAGAATTATAAAAACAGTGTACCTTAAATGAGGTGATTTCTCCGCTTTAAACGCGTTTTTTGTTGCAAGCACAATTGTGAAATGGCATTGCCCCTTGAAAAGTTAGGATTTCTCCTGGATTTTGAACAGTAGTTACTGTAGTTGATCTCTGAAAATGACACCATAGTATTGTAATCTTATATCATTCATGATGTCATTTGGGCAGCTTGTATTCGAACACTGCTTCGATTGACGTATATTTGAATTATATGATGAGCTATTGGTGAAGAAAAACATCATAATAAATAGTATGTAATAGTAAATAGGATGTTGGTAAATTAATCTCTAATACTCTTCTGGTTAACTATCACACTCCTATATATGTATACTGGTGGTGGCACTCGAAAATCAATTCTTATTGGCTTAGGTATAGATTCACGTGTATTAAAAATTTGATAGAAAATGGTGAATTCTATATTATTTAAAATAAATGCTTAATAAATATAGGTTTTAATGAAATTTTCACTTGTTGCGTATTGAGGTTGTACAACAGAAAGTGCGCAATCCCTGTCTACTTAAATTTCAATACTCACATTTGGTATAAAATAGAAAGAGAGGGAGAGGTAGGAACGTGACATAAAAATGGCATAACGCTTTTTCCTTACGTGACAATACTACCAGTCGAGCTCCCACCACACACCGTTTTAAGGAACTACGCTCGAAAAAAAAAATTGTAGGTTATTTAGATGTTGTCCATACTTTTTCCGAAATCATGTCGACACTAGCGTAATGCGTCATCACACCTTCCCAGTTTGAAAGTCACCGACGTTCGGTCGATGCGACGCGACGTCGCGCGCTGCCAAACTATTTTCATTAACATCATGGAACGTTGGTTATTTGGCTTAAACACTACACAATAGTTTACGTGTAATCACCGCTATAATGATGAGACTACGCGATATATTATTGTCTTGGAATGTTCATTATTACATCGGCAACATAACATATAGACGTATTATTATTCTACATGCAAATAAGCGAACATAAAACGGTTTAGTACATTTTACTCCTCTGTTTGCCAACAGATTTCGTTTTTTTTTTTGTTACTTGCTATTGTCGAGATTTATAGCATTATTAACAATAAAATTAAAATAGTTTTTTTTTTTCATCAATCATAGACTATATGTTCTATGTATTTTAATAAATGTTGAAAATTATCGTATAACGGTGTGTAAAAATACGTCGCAGGAGATGTTTAAGAACAGAAATATTTGCAAAACTACATTTTGTCCCTGGCTTCGCTCGTGTTAATGTACATTTTAAAAATAAAATACGACACGTGTCACTCGCTGATAATGTAGCTTTTCGTGTGAGTGGTAGATTTTTTTAAATCGGTTTTTTGAGTTTATCCGTTACAAACAAAAAGTTCTAGTCTTTTCTTTTTATAGTATTAGTATAAATTATTAGAATTACTAGAATGTTCGTCTCTTTGGTAAGAAAAACTTGAAAATGCTTAAACTTAAATATATTTACTGATATGAATTGCGACATCTAGTTGCATATGTATTACATTGAAATAATTTTATTAACAGATGACTGACATAATAGTTTTTATATATTTGACTACGTACTGGCGTACCTAATGGTGATGTGGCCTAGGTTGAAACACATAAAACCTAGACGTGTGACTGGCTCTCAAGTGCAGCTGCCGGAATACACTTATATTTAGGTTGAGGTTGGAAGCTACATATGCGGGTTTAGGAAAAGTCCCACCAGAATGGTATATACCTTTCTTCACGGTGTTTTCCTTCACGGAAAGCCCTGATCTATTGCAAAGATTCGAACCCCTATTAATCGATGTGATGATCGAACTCGATGGCCTAAGAATTAATAACGATATGAGAAATATGGGATTCCAGTAGGAAATGAAAAATTAGTGGTGTTCGTAATGTATCAGAAATATGGGATTCCAGTAGGAAATTGCACTAACGCATTAATTGAATGATGAAAAAAATTACCAAGTAAATGTATTTTGGTTCGTATGAAATTTAAATAATCTAAAATAAGACATGATAATAAAGATAAAAGTAAACAAACGTAAAAGCGATCTAAAAATATGGGCAGAATAACCCGAAATTGTACTGTAAAAACATCAAAAAGAATAATTTACGCCAATTAAATGGCGTATTTGTTGACTGTATTTAAGAATATATACGAAGAGTCGTAAAAATAATGTTCGAAATAATTTAACCAGACCTAAACGAGAATTGCATGCGATTGCGAATGAACTGGCGGGAGAGTGAGCGCGAAAGGTTATCTTTCATTTTTGACATATTCCATATTATTATATTTCTAACGTTTTATACAGAAATGCGTGTAAAGCCGTAGGCATAACTAGTATGGAATGAGAGAAAAAAGAACATTGGAAAATGCAATGATAAAACAACAGATAAGCTGAAACTATTCGTACATCTACCGTGGGTGTGCCAAATTATTTTTCCAACTGAATCTAAGAAAATTAACATCGTAATAATTCTAAACGAATTGATGAATATATGTATCATCTAGACATCATTCTAGAACGGTAACAACTATTTAGCTGTAGAATGTAGGTAATCATGGTAGGTAATGTATGCGAGAAAATATTTTAAAAATCGTAGGAAAACGTGAGAAATTTGGGTTAAAAAAGCTCTGTATGAAGAGTGAGTAAGTGAGACCAGTGGTGGATTTGCCCTAAGGCCCAGGAGGCCCGGGCGTAGGGCGGCCAATCGTGACAAAAAATTTACAGATGATAACAAGAAATGGAAAAGGAAAGAAAAGAGGTGGCTGGTACTTATTACATGACTTGGGCCCTAGGGCGGCCAAGGTACTGCAAATCATCCACCGAGTGAGACAGATGGTAAACATCTTCAAAAATATTGACAGAATTGACAGCTTGACGTTGAGTTGTTCGCTTGTCATTTTGGAACGACTTGGTCTCAACGTCTTTTTTAAGACACCCGGGCGAAACCCGGGCGGGCAGATAGTTTTATTTAAATATTAGAATTAATATCTATTTAAAATACGTAATATTTATTTTAAAAAAACTCTAAGGGACTAATATATCCGCACAAAAGTCGTAAGGAAAGAAAGAGATGCGGCTATGTTTAACAGCCTCTTCTTTTACAAGTCACAGGTCATCATATGTCAGCGGCTTCATTATTTAATACAACGTTATTTTGATGATTTATTATATGGAATAATATGGGTACTATTTGATATTGTGTTGTTAGAAGTTTCTAAATGTTAAGTGACTATATTTTGTTGTCGTAATCATTCCTTTTACAGTCTATGGTTTCTTATATTATACACGTCGCTATTTTTGATATCGTACTTCTGTATATTTAAGTTCTATCTTGTTTCATCTATATAGGAATAGATAGAGACAAAACACTTAAGTACATCTTCTTTCTCTGTTTTTCAATCGTTTTTATTTAGTAGCTATTGACGAATTTTAATGTTATCAGTAAAAATATAAACAGCCAGTATTTTGTGTTTAGTTTTGAAAAAATAATAAATTATGGTTGTTGAATTTCGACCACTAAATGGACTAAGTTCATTTAAAAATCTAACAAAAGCAAAACGAATACTTTCCATTACACTATTTAGCAGAAAACATTTGTATTTTGTCACGTTATGTCCGGGATCCCTAGTGGAAGTTTTATTTACACTTAGCCTTTTCTAATTATATGTTGATCTGCTTTAGGATTTCGATCTTGTATAAATATAATAAGATAGTATGGAATTATCAGGTTCATGTGCGTCGACACTGTCGAACAAACAATAAGAAAACTACAGGAGGCCAAGCTGGAATTGGCTGCAAACGTCCTCACGGGCGCGAGGAACACCAACGCTTCCAAACTCACAATCGAAGACCTCAAGATGCTCTTCAACATGGGACAGCAACAACAGTAGAATGTGATAATATTTAAAAGAAACATTGTCAATTTTTTATATGGCGACTTCTATGTAATAATTTTTTTTATCGTGCATTTTTTAAATTTAGTCTATGGCCCGTGTGCGAAATAAAACATAGTTCTGCCAGTGTCATATGATTGCGTTCGCGGTCCAAACGTAGACAGTCGATTAGATATTTAAATAGTAGGGAGCTGGAAAAGTCTTAATTGAGATTAAAATTTACTTGATTAGTTTACTAAAATAGAATAAAAAGATGCTTCACACTCGGGGTCAGACAACTAAATTATGTCAAATATTTCTGTGTTGCTAGGTTATTTACTAAAATTAGTTAGAACTTCATAGGTATTCGTTAAGTACGTTTATGATATTAAAAAAAAAAGTTCAAATACAAAAAAGATACCATTATATTTACGTAAATGTTATTTTGCATTCTGAATAGGAATTTAACTTTTTTCGACTTTTTCTCCGGTTATTGGAATTATCTGGTAACACTATAAATATTTACGACTTTGGATTGATTCGTTTATTTAATACATTGGCCTTTTTTTTTACAACCGGTTCGTTCATTTCTATGCCACTTTTATATGCGTAGTTTATATACAGTGGTGGTCGTATAATTAGAAACACTACTAACAGTCCTTGACATTATACAAGTTACTTCACCCCAATCGGTTTTTATTTTGAAATTAAACAATAAATAGGGCAATATGTGCAACGATTTATCATTTATTAGAAAAACAATATAAATCCCACTACACAAGTGCAAGTAAAACTCATTTTGTAGTTAAAAGTATGATATGTTTTATATATATAAATTGTTTTTTTTTTTAATTTCAGTGGCTATATTATTCTATGATTATTAATTATTGAATGTATATATATTTTTAGGAACATGTGTACGTTGAAGTTATACTTTCTTTATTCATAAGAAGTGCTTCTAATTATATGACCACACTGTATACATTTAATTTGAAAATAGTTAACCTATAAAAAAGTGTCTAAGGACGAGTTGCACCAAAATCGTGGTTATTGTAATTGTTAAAGTTAACTTTAACAATGACAAGACTTGCTAACAGTTACATTTGCCAAAACGAGTTGCACCATCAAACATTTTGTAATTGTTAAAGTTATTAGGGTTGCTACTTCAATAAGCCAATTAGTCCCTAAAATCGAAAAGGGTAATATATTTTACTTGGCAGGACTTTGTTATAAGTGTCACCAAGTGTCACTATTGTTATTCTGTGACTGTCAACAGATTTTTGATGACAGATTTCAGATGTCAACGACAAAACGTTAGCGTTTGTCGTCCTGTGGACATTTTCCAATTCTAGGAAATTAAACATTTTTCTTTCTAAGACGCAAATTATCTTCAAATATATTGATTTCGTTATCGGAAGAACTATTTTCAGTTTCCCACAGGATTTCTCTTAGCAACGACATGATATTATAAAGTTTTTTCTAGTGAACATGACAACCGATTCAAAAATTGACATTAACAATAACGGTAACCGGCCAACATGGAGCGGTAATAGTTAACGTTAAATCGTGACGTCATTTTAACCATTGTCAATTGGTGCAACCTATTTTTTGCCTAACAATAACTTTAACCGAATTTTTAACTTTAACATTAACTGGTGCAACCGAGCCTAAGGAATTTTGGTGAGAAATTTAGTAAAATTTAAAAATATCATGTAATACGGTCTAATTAAGTTAAATAATATCTGAGCTATATAAATATTACAGTTGATATAAACATTTAATCATTTAAAAATATTGGTAAACGTATACGAAATGTTACAAAATAGTGAATTTAACTTGATGTCTGTGTTAAACTGTTGTTAAACTGAGTTTTAATCTGTAACAGTTACTGCTTTATATACAGCGTGTTTAGGAAATCAGTAAATAGAATATTTTATTATAAGTCGAAATATATTATTTTTATATTTATACACAGAATTTAAACCCTACATGAAAAAAAGAATTAAAACCTATATCTGTTAACGTGAATTATAAAATTGTTTCTTTCTAACGCGTGTCAATTGGTATCTGCTTTTTTCCTTTTCGCGCCATCATTAAAACGTCAATTGTGTAACGGCCATTTTGTGTATTCTAAACCGATTTTATTTACGTTATTTAAAAATGATTTCGTTTTTCAAATAAGTATTTATGACATGTGCCATAATAATTACATATAGCAAATTTAAGTTTTGAATTGTAGGGTCATGACACACGTTGTATATTACTTGACATTCGATTGTGTATTTAGGAATTAAAAATATTTATCTTCGTAGCATAAATAAAAATTGCGTGTCGGTTGAGTGCAGTGAGTGTTTGAAATGTTCCCTTCAGTTATTTCTGGACTGTTCCAATAGTATGTGAGATGAAACATTTTACTGTTAGAAAACTGATTACTATTTTTTATAATATTTGTATAATAATAAATGATTATTTGTTGAATTTGTTTTAATTATGTGCGCTTTACATACTTCTCCTCCCTTTTCTTCCCCTTCCTTCACCCCCTCCCCGAACATAGATTATTTCAAACTGCCATATTATAAATGCAATCGCGGTAACAGTATTATGTACAACGATCTTTAAATTAAGTTCGTTGAGAGGAATCACGAGAGTTCTGTGAATTTGTTTGAATTGAATTAACTGTACAGTATCATTCGTTTGTTTTAATGATGGGTTCATATAAGTTTGGAAACCGCTGCTCTATTGATTACTGATTTTACGTCTACAATGTCCTTTAGTATCGAATTAGGTTTTTCACACATTCATAAAATCTATCTAGACAAAGTACATCCATGACCAGAGTTAATTCAAATGTCATCCCTAATAACTGGAATCTGTAAACGGTGATTTACTATTATTTCTGGCACCAATCGTGTTGCAGTAATAGCACCTTTTACTAATTTAAAACCTATTGAAGACGACAAGCAGACTGCCAGTGAAGTAAATGCCATGAGAAAATCTAAACGTTTTGAATAATGTTTCTTTAGTAGCACAATATTGTTAGTAAAAATTAACTATTAATTTATAGTCGTGTGAAATCCTCATTACTTCGTAGAGTGGTGATAAAACTTGGAAGGAGACTTCAACTAGTGTTAGAAACTACATGGTAACTTGCGACTGACTCCAACGCAGCTGCCGGAATATATGGAAAAACACATATCCTTCATTTGGCGTCAGACGCACCATTTCTCATTTATACAAAAATATGACATATGTAGTAAATTGACACCAAACTGTACTAAAAATTGGCGCGAAACTGATGTCATAAATAGATGTTAAATTGATACGAGGATTATTAGGAGAGTAATATTTGCAATCAAATAAGGAACAGCAATTGCCAGTTCGACGTCATTGTAAATTAGTAGATATGTGGACATGTAATTTGATACTTTTTGAATATATATATGTAGTATAATATATTTTTCAGACAAATATAGAACAATATTACCCTTATCATCTGAAAAAAAAAAATGTTTTTCAATGTTTATTGTCAATTTGGCACTTCATTTCCCGGCAGCGGTTTTGTTATTAATTTGCTGTGCAATTTGGCGTCATCTACATATCTATGAAGATAGTGTTAGCGCAGCGAAATACGATTATTGCGGGCAATTCAGCCCAAGAATGCAATGATACAGTTTCAAACAAATAGTAATAAATAACCAAGCTAGTATTAGGGAAAGGCCAAACCACAATGTCTTGGTTACCGATGAATGACTATGAATCAACAATATTAATAAAGATTTTACAATGTTAACTTTTATATCGTAGCACTTGGCTCCGTTTCATAATATTACAATGTGAATGAACATAAAAAAAATGAATAAATTCTGTACATTTTTATTACACAATATAACGCGTGTTCCAAAATGAAGAGTGATCTCGGTTAATAGTTGGTGCCCATGACCCTACGTAAAAAAATACGATTCTCAATCGTCTGAACATTGTTCGTTTACGAATGACGGACAGTCATTCACCGCTGCAGACATAATACGAAATACGGTTAAAAATAACACGGGTTTCATGGCCGCGGCGGGAACGCGGGATTGCACCCGTTTCTCAAGCGGAGTGACATGTCTCCCGCGCATCGCACCGGCCGCCGGACCCCGTACAGATTATAATATTTTATATAATGAGCATGGAACGAAGATCGTGCGTGAGTTCTGCGCCGCATGTCAACAAACGTTTATACGCTGTCTTGGTTTTAATGATTGGGCTTGTTTGTGTTTTTGGAGGTGAGGAATTTATTTATTTACCACCAATATTTTACTAACTACAAACTAATAATTCTACATCTATTTATTTATTTATTCATATGAGTAAGACTGAAGTGTCTGTTATTTCTTCGGGCTGATCTCGGAAACGGCTGAACCGATTATAATAAGATTATAACTCGCATATAGAAAACTTTTCAGAGCATTATATAGACTATCACTGTTTTTTTCGTGTGTTTCGACATCTGTATTTGAGACTCAAACCCTTCTAGATTTAGCGTGTTTACCATCATAGACCACGTCATCATTTAACATCAGGTGAGATTGTGGTTAAACCCTAAAACATATAAAAAATGGACCAACCCGTAATGATAAAATATAGCGAAAGTAAATTAAAATTGCTAAAAGGATGATATTCCGATGTATCATATAGTTCGCATTAAAGTAAAAAACCTTTGGACGAGAATGAAGATCCGGACATCAGCTAGTGTAATCTACATAAGCCATTCGGCTGTTTTTTTAAGACCCAGATCACAAAATGGACGCAGTATGTTTATATATATATTTTTAATTTACGACATCGTATATTGTAAATTTCATGGTTTAGTAAAACAAAGTTCGTATAAATGAAAAAATACATTTTATATAAAGATTATGATTTTCCAATACAAAATTTGTTGTCTTTCAAAGTTTTGTAATAAATCCGGTTTTTTTTAAGCTTATGCTGCCAACAGTCTGATGACCTGTGCCTACTACTACTACACCTTTATTACTTTGGACACTTCAGGGGTTAAATGTTTAATTGTATATTAAAGGATAATGTGGCTATTTGTATGGTTGTCATTTTGTATTTTAAGGAAAAAAGAACAACAATTTTAACTCTGTATTTAATTATTTTGAACGCTAATTAGCACAGAACTAAGAATATCTCCTCATTAAATGACACATACGTTTGTCAAGCGTGTAGGTGGATAAGTGAGTTACATCTAGGGCACCTAAATTAGCTGACTAAATACTAGCAGGTATTTGTAATGGTATAATAATCTTGGCTGATTTTTATTTAGCACTCAATTATTGAACGAATGATGGCTATTTACTAGTTTATGATCTTATTTTATTCTGACTACAATCACACCAGATTTTAAATTATAAATACGACTACAGATAGGTCTTGACGACAGATTAAAAAAAATATCTACCATCATACAGACACTATGCAGTTGACTACTGAATCCGATAAAACACCTGCTAGATAAAACCTGATTACCTTTTTTTGTTCTTCTTACTACATTAGCCACAGGATAAAAATTGTATGCAAATGCAATAATGCAATAATATGCAAATGCATATAAAAACTATTATGTTTTTTACACTAATGGCGGCTTGCCCAAAAACCTTATAACATATCATTATAATAAATCGTGAAAGTTTGTGGAAGATGCATGGATCTTTGTTATGCTTTTACGCAAAAGTACTTTATGGATTTTGATAAAACTTCACAGTAATATAGCTCAGAACAGCACATAAACTGTAATTTATTAGAATATTATTTTTTAATTAATTTAAATCTATATAGATAAAATAGCCTACCGTTGCGTGGGCATCACGTCAAAAGTACTAGATATATTTCGATCTCAATTTCTTTGGTTTTATTTTTAGATAGTGGGTCCCTATCTAAAAGAAAGATTATGACAATGTTTTTTTATTTAACACAAATTTATCAAAGTTTTAAGAAGCCTCGATTTTTAATAAGCACAATAAAGACTAAAGGCATTTTTTAATACCTAAAGTTACACTAAAAGTAAAAATTTCTTTATTTTTATGTCATTTCCTTTGTACATAAAATATATTATTATGATAATAAAAAACACAGTCAAAGTCGCGTGTGTCAGCTAGTAAAACGACATATGTCAAGCAAGTTTGAAAAGTTCTGTGATATGAAAGTTATCTCGCCATGCAAGTTATAAACCATTACAGTTACACGAAGTATGATGACAATATTTATAAAGTTACAAAGGCAGACGAAGTCGTGGGTTGCTACTAGTCAGAATTAAAAATTTTAAACCAATTTAAGACCCACATTTCCTTAGAATTTGCCCCACGTGATATGTTTTGTAGCGATGTCGGGTAAGTGGTTCGGATAACGATTCGATATCTTTGTACTTTTTAACACTAACAGCCCTTTATAGGTCATAAAAATTAATTACCTAAAACCTTGAATAAAACTATGGTGACGCGACTATTGCTGTCGAATTTGTAGCTTAATGTTTATTTTTTATCGTCCAGGCTACCTTCTCGGGCGCATGGCGCGGAGCGAAGTGAAACGCAATAATGCACTCCTCACATACAACCTGACGATATCAGCCGACACACTATTTAAAAAATCGAAGAGGATCACTCCCAAAGTGATTCATCACACCGGCGCAGACACTGTTCAAGCGAAACTGTTCGACATTTTCAACTGTCACGACTGCGGGACTATAAATAAATATAACCTCGCCGATTATGTCAGGAATTCAATAAATTATCAAGTGATGAAACTCATGAGATCCGTTCATAACGCGACATTATATCTGGACTCACTGAGCTGACATATCAAAACTATTACGAGAGAAGACTGGAATGTGATACGAAAATAGTTTTAGGAATTAATGAATGATTGGGATCGTATGGGATATTTTATTGAATATTTTTTTATTATTTTGTTATTGTGTATGATTGGATATTATATATTGATGTACTATAATAAAAATTGATTAAGGACTATGTGTTGGAAGATTTGAAGTAATTCTCAAACGCATTGATATTGTCGCTACTCTGGCGTGGCCTGTACATACCATGTACAAAATATTATATATGCTCTTACCACAGAGTACATTTGTATATAGGGAGAATCGATGAATGGAGAAGAAGAAAGGAGGAAAGGTAATGGAGAATGGCACTTACTTTGAGACCCCACAGGTTATATATGTCACATGTCATACGCCATGACAGATCTCGGAGAGCAGTGGTAACGAATCCTACTATATTGTACGATCGTTGGTAGTAGCCACGAGCGATCATAATTTTCAGTTGTATCTGGGTGTTAAGTACGTATATATATATATATATATATATATATATATATATATACTACACCCAGATATATAAATTATTTGATCATAATATAAGCTAAACTTAGTTTGACATTAGCCTCTTGGATGAGTTTTAAGACCTAGATCTCAAAATGGCGGATTATGGTTTTTAACTTATTTTTTAATTTCACGACATCGTACTTTGTAAATTTCATGATTTAGTACAATGAAAAGTTTATACAAATAAAAAAATAATTTAAGAACACATTTTTACATAAAATCATAATTTGCCAATACATCATAATACATCATTTGTTATTTTTCAAAGTTTTGTTTTTAAGCTTATGCTGCCAACAGTCTGTTGACCTGTGCTTCATGCGGTCTACATTCGTTTGTATGGAACTTAAACCTTTGTGGTTTTGGACAGTCCTAGGGCTTAAATAGCCAAGTGCGAAATGTTGTCCTCGTATTTATCGTGTACTAACTGATACCCACGATTTACATAGTTTATTATCTTAATAATAAATTTTATTTCCCACACTTAATAAAAATAAAAGTAAAAATATACTTAGTTTACAAAATTCCTTTAGTATCTTGTAATCAGTTATAAAAATCGTATTTTTTATAACTTTTTATTACATGAAGAAATCGTGATTATTTTTTTTACTTTTCAGTACAACTAAAATCATTTGATCTAAAGCTTTATTTATATCGATTATATGAGTGACCCATTCAAGTTCATACATTTATTGGTAAGCGCTCATAGTTGTGACCTGAAAGTTTGCAATTTTCACATACCATTCCTTCTTTATCCAGGCTAGTTCGTTCTCCATCTTAGGACACATCATTAGTTAGGTGAGATTTCTAACTGCTGAAAAGCTACTGAAGCAGATGTGTTTTGTTGGTAGACTTATACGTGATGACTTTTAACAGGCGATATGAACCAAGAAAATTCTCTACAACCACCAAGTTATTGTTTCATGACGATGTTTAGCTTCACAGAAAGCTTAGGTATATCGTAAAATTCAACTAAACCTTCTCTGTTATAGGTATCCAAACACGCCAACATTGTTATCATTTCAAAGTATTGTAACATTTTATAAATAAATATGCATAATTTACAAAGTCATGTTGTATTAATTTAAACTAAATTTAATTCCCCTTCTCCCCTTCGTCAAAACTTTATTTAAAATGTTTAAAATACGCCTATATTTGTTAGAATTTTACCTATAAATTTGTTTCTAATTTTATTTTTTCTAATTTTAATATAAGGCAAAAAAACAGTTAGTGTCAAATTTCCTATTCTCCATTAGTAAAATGTACCTACTTATAATTTTTACTAAAACTAAAAATAGTATACAGCTGTTCACGATTTTTTTTAATTAATATTATTGTTATCAATATTTCAATTTGACGATCATAATTTTATTATTAGGGTTTAAAATACATCAAGTTATATACATTAAAGTTTATCAGTTATGTATTATCATCTGTTAAACACAAATAAGGAGATCACAAGAATGGCTTACGTTAGGCAAGACATCGATCGTAAAACAGTCAGGCTAAATTTAAATTCCTAATATGAAGGATGAAAACATGTTGTGTCAATCCTAATCAGGTGGAGCAAAATTTAAATATTTTTTATCAACGGTGTTCGAATATATACGAGTAGTTATACATTCTTTCGGCCCCACAAAAAGTAAGTTACACAATAAATACAAATACACAGACTAATGTGCATTTAATTATCTAAATGTAACTAATTAATCATAATAAGCAAACTGTGTTTATTTAGGAAATAGTATGTCGTAATCAAGATTAAGTAATAATTATATGTCATACATATTTATAGACGAGTTAATAAATGGGTATAAGATGTTTCAATATAAAGCTATTTTAAACAGTGCAATTTACTGCATAATTTCAAAACGAATTAGCAAAACATATAATACAATAGATTTTTATTATATTTTTTAACAATTTCATGCCGATTTTCTAAATAATTACCTGTTTAATTTCGAAACTAATATAATTTTCTGAACAACATAAAATAGCAACACTCGAGAACACAATGACAGCTAAAAAGACCGAAAGGCTAAAGAAATCACGGCTTGTAAATCAATAAAAAAGTGACAGTTTTGAAAGCGTCTTTCCGGTTATTTTAACTGTCAGCTGCATTTCCGCTCTGTGGTTCGCCATTTTACTACAGTGGGACAATCGTTTAGGGCGCGTGATATAGAGAAATTGTGTATATATAGTTATTAATTTTATTATTCATTTAAAATGTTGCCGGTAAGTGCAAATCCATTGTAATCGTTATCGAAAACCCTTTTCTTTCGAGTTGACCTAACGAACTTTCAATGTTCACAGCAAACAAAGGTGTTCGTCGGTAGCTTGCCGCAGGGTTCCAAACCGGACGAACTAAGAAAGGTATTCGAAAGGTTCGGCGTTGTCACGGAATGTGACATTATGAATCGTTGTGGGTTTGTGCATATGCAGACCGAGGAGCAGGCGACGGCCGCCATTCGTGGTCTGAATAACACCACGTTCAACGGCGGCGTGATCACCGTAGAGCGCGGGAGAATAAAAGAACGCGGACAACGTGGAGGCGGTGGTGGACGAGGCGGCCGCGGAGGCATGCGAGGCGGCATGGACCGGCGCGGTGGCGGGCCGATGCGCGGAGGCCCGCCGGGTGGCCGCGACGCGCCGTACATGCGCGACGCTCGGTCAATGGGTCACATGCGAGGGCCCGGCGCAGGTATGGGTCGGGCGGCCATGGGCTACGAGCGCGGGCCGGAGCGCGCGCCGCCGCCGCCCGTCGCGTACGATGACCGCTATGCGCCCTACGCGGCAGAGGATCGCCGCGGTTTCGCTCTCATGGACCGCGCGCCAAGGGATCCCTACCAAGCACCAGCACCTATGTATCAAGATGAAAGGTATAATATATATTTAGTTACAGTATTAGTACTAAATAGTTTTAGATCTATGATGATAAAGATTGTAAGTTATTGTGAATTTATTCGGAGACTAACATAAAACATTTGTTTTTTTTTTATTAATGGTAAACAATAAACTAACTGTTAAATTTAGAATCAGCAATGTATGTAAACCTATTTATTTTAATTTATAGATTTGTGTTTGACTCACCTGATGTTAAATAACAATGTAGTATTTAAGACGGTAAAAATACTAAACCTTAAGGACTGGTTCTGAAGCGCATTTGGTGGAACACACCTGTAGATGCTCCACAACAGATTTTGAATTTGAGGGTGGTAGGTAGCCCGGTGGACTGACATAACCTTACCATCATGAAATTAAATAATTAAAATGATTTTTGCATTAAAGAAAAATGATCCCGTGATATCTATACTTTTCCTGTTTGAAATTCTATGTTTGTAAAAGAAAGTGATGTGTGGTAAAGCAGGTACGCAAGTCACATCTCGGTGGTAGACAGCCGGTCGCGGGGCTATGGTGCAGCGGAGGAAATGGCTATGTATGCGGACGACAGGCGCGCACAGATGTACGACGACCGTGATACGATAGAGCGACGGGCCCCGCCGCGACCCACTCCTGTACCCACAGCTTCATATGACAGAGCCCCACCGAGACAACCACCCATGGGCAACGGTGACATATACAGCAGACGCTCACCTATGTAAGTAATCATAAGCACTATTACTATTTTAACTACAAATAAACCATATCCAATGGGTGTTTTATGCTATCACATGTGGATTATAACAATAATTGTTTACTTAAACTAGTCGTAGTTTAAGTTCAAAAAGTAATAATAAAATATGTGAGCTTGAATATTTCTTAATACTCCTAAAAGCGTTTTTATTTTACCAAAAAATATTTAAAACATATTTTTCTTCTTTATTTCAAATGTTAGTAAACAGAGGAACACCATTTTTGTTATCATGACTCAATAACATTTCACGTAAATGTTAATTTAAAGATATTTCTAAGATGTCTCCAAAATAAATAAAAAACTTAAGTTGTTTAGAATTTTAATTATGTTTCCATACAAAAATTTCATTTTGTATTGTTTTAGGCGCGGTGGAGCTCCAGTGGCGTCGGGTTACGACAGAGATCCCTACGCACAACAGTACCAGCCCATGGGACGGTGAGATGCATATCTTTATCTATCAGATTCAGCTACCAGCAAGTCTGAGATTACACCGTCTCATAAAAGTTTAAAACTATATCAATAATTTCTTTATTATTAGTGAGGCCAAAATTACGAGATTTTGATTGATTGTGGCAAATGTGAAAAATGATTTGAGGGGCATATGAAGTTAGATAAAAATAAATTATATTGACAATATTTCATTGTATATCTATATTACACTTGCTGGTTGCTATTACTTATTATTTTCAAATAAATGAAAATAATTGCTAACTAAATTCTTTGAATTCTTAGGGAAATTTTTAACTAAGATATGTTCATACAGTGTGTCTACTTTGAGCATATGACAATATTGATTTGGCTTTTTGACTTTTAAAATACCAACTGCTAGACGCGTCTTAGATTATATTACGAGACTAAAGCTGATCTGGCTCCACCCACATGTTGGCCTCGGAACACTTTCGTCCAGCGATCGATAAAATCGTAATGGGTCCCAATGTTGGTAGTTTCTATTGAAGGCGTTGTACGTTGTATAGCAAGATTCAAGATGTATCCTCAACACGTTGGCGGTTTCCTACGTACTGGTCATGGGGCACAATCGGTGTGTCGTTATAACGTCATCTGGCTCGTTGGAAATGAGACAATTAATTAATGTACCTTCAAAATTCGTACTAAGAAGTTTTGGCAAACATGTGGAGCTGGGTTTATAATAGAAATAATCTTTGTTAATGAATGATATTTATTTGAGTCGAGTATAAACTAAGACGTCGTCGAGAGCGGTCCGGTAGAGGGCGTGCGGAGTCTGAGCGTTGTTGTTGTTGTTGTTACACGTGTAGCGGGGGCGGAGCGCCGCGCGGTAGAGAGCTCGCCGGAGGGATGGGCCCGCGGAGGTACTAGCGCGCGGACCGACGGACGGACACGTCAACACACTTTATTACTTTAAATTCAACGTGACACGAACAAACAAAATACATCATTAGCGTTAACATTATGTAAGGAGACAAGCGTACGCGACACGCACGCACGCAAAGGACATTACTGACGCGTAAATTTAACGGGTCCCAAGATAAATATTATTAAGTTTCAAATCGTGTGAATTAGAATATGTGAATCACTTTATAATTAAATAAATGAGGAAAATCATTGACAATACGATTTCATTTCACACCCGCTGGTAACCGTTACCACTGCAATTTCAATGATGGATGGGATTATTAAAAAAATATATAAAAAATGCCAACTATTTATGTACTATTTTTATATGTTAACTGACCCTATTGGCGCTAAACAGCCTGAATGCATGATATCCTAGTCTCTCCTAATTGGCTTAGTATTGTTTCCTATATGGTTGCGGTTTATGTCAAATTATTTATTTTCGGATTAGAGTATAAAAGTTGATCCGAAGGGTAGGTTGTTTAAAAAAAAATTGCATGCAAATAAATAGACGTCAAGGGGTGCGTTCGGATAGAAAGTATTGTGTTGTCTTGAAGATGTCGTCAATGTATGATATTCAAAGAAGATAAGATTTTTCATTAAAAAATAATAACTTCTCATGAAACCATGATTGATATTTGATTAAAATGACTAACGTCATCCACTATCGCCATATTGTATAGGTATAAAAAAAATCTATCGAATTTAACACATTTTAAGAACAAATACAATTATCACATGCATAGTTAGTATAGATAAAGCAGCGATATGTAAGATTGTCTTAAAGAACGCACCCCAAGCGCAATGGATGATGGTCAATGTAATAAAATGTACGTTAGATTACAGAGCATATGGCAGTCGAAAAAGGTTGTTTGCGGACGTTTTAACATTCGTAAATGCGTATGAGTTTGTAATTGCGTGCGTACATCGAGGCCGTCAGAATGTAGTATAGAGAATTTGTTCACGTTGACTCGCAGATGCGTAAGTGTGCAGGCATAAGGGCGGATGCGTAAGTGTGCAGGCATAAGGGCGGTTGCGTAAATGCGAGGCACAAGTACGGATGCATCAGTGTGGGCACTAGGGGGGTATACGTAAATGTGGGCAGCAGGCCGGATGCGTCAGTGTGGCCTCAGGGGCGGATACGTAAATGCCAGCTCAAATCCGGATGCATCGGTGTGGGCACTAGGGCGAATTCGAAAAAATGTGTTTAAGTCCGGATGCGTCAGTGCGAGTATAAGAACGGATGCATAAGTGCGCGGACACGATATGAAAATAATTGTATAACCATCACTACACAACAAAACTACTAAAATAAAATATTGTGTACGTCGTCTTGTCCAGTGTAACAATGTTTTAATATTAAAAAAAAACGCAATTTTAATTTCATGTAAATAAGTAACTCAAAAGAATCAATTTGTCAAGGTCTGAAAGGGTTTTATTTAATATATTTGAAAATCGTATACCAAAGAGTGAATTGCCGCATAAAGAACATACAAGTTATCATAATGTGTGAGTTTTATGTGAAGTTAAAATTGTTTGAACCTTTTTTCATATCACGTTTAAACCTCTGTACTGGTTTTAGTGAAATTTTATATATAGTCGATGATGTGGAATAATTCTGGAGTTCTTTTTTATCGCCTAGCGAGACGGACACGTAACGGCTGGTGGATTTTAAAACGATCACATATAGGTATCGTTATAAGATTAACGTTTTTTTTACTTCCTATTTTGTATATTGTGATTATTAGTAAATTCAATCGGATTCACAGACCCCAATGTATGTAGATGAAAAGTTTCATTAAATCTTGGTATTTTTGCATATATATATATGTCCAGGCAATAACAATAACGTTAAAAATTACATAATTATTCATTTTATTAATTAAATCGTTCAAACAATTAAAATCATCGCAAAAAGAAAACACTTGAACTGTAGTATATGACAGCATTAACAGATATCTGAGAACGGTCTTACAATCCACGCAAGAATGAATCGTGTGTAAGTCGTCTGCTTCCCTGTTAAGGCATCGCGGTAGTGGATAGCCAATAGTAATCAAGTATTATTGTTATTGGTTATCCACCATGAGCCAATAGTAATCCAGTATGCTTTATATTAGCCAATCAACATTCAGTCAGTAGTACGCACCATCACGTCCGCATCTGTGAGCTCATCGGGAACAATAGATTACTCTTACTTGATATATTGCCAATGAGAAACGTAACGTGAATTACGGTTATAATTCAAATTGCCTACGGCCTGCTCTGTAATCTTTGTGTGACGGCGTGATTCGTCGAGTTTGAAACAGAAAGTGCGTGCCAGTACTTGCAGGATATAGTTAGTTGCGGCACACAGTACGGAGCCGAGCACACGGCGATGCGTACTCACACGATGCTGTATATTTCGCGACAACGGCTGAAGACACCGGAACGCTTTATAACAATCGTAAGTACGGAACGATAGACGAACAGAAATGGTTAACGGCTATCTACATTTAATACAGATTCGCCACGGGAATGTGCGCACAAACGTGAAATTCACAAAGTCTTAAACGAATATCTCGTAAATTATGCGAACGAAATGTATTTCGTCCTCGTATTTTTTGTTTTTTTTTTTAACGTAATATATCGCTAATTGTATACGAATTTATGATTTAATAATACAAAAACGATATTGAATCGAATCATTTAATAATCGATAAATCGATGCAAATATCGATTACTTACTAGTTTTTGAAATATATATATTTGTCTTTTAACATGTTCGTTATTCCGCAGATACGCTCCCGGGTGAAGCAGAAGCTTGTGAGTGTTGACGCACTGACACAATGAAATGTCTTCCATCCACCGGAGTACGGTTCTTTTTATCGATTGATGTAAATGTGGTTAATAAATGGACTTCTTTTTTATATTCTCTCTTTTATTTCATCAATATCACAATCACTCTAGCAAAGAATATTATACCCCATAGGATTAACATTATTACCGAAAAAACAAACGGGGGGGGGAGGTATTATATTAAAGTAGGATTTTGTAGTAGTCTCTTATGTATATATATAAGGGCCTGACTAAATTATTTGGTTTAATTAATTAACACACTTCTAATAAGGTAGTGACAGCGCCATCTATTGTTAAATTCTAATAAGTAGGTAATGGCGTGTATTAAAACAATGACAAAAGTTCGAACTGGGAAGTGGCGTTGATTATATTTATATAGTTGTATGGGTGAATTTCTCAAAGATTTTACAATTATACTAATGGCTCTCTATTTAATTATCTACAAATTTCGAACAGGAAGTTGATTGCTTAATTTTGTATAAAAGTGCGCTAAAGGAGGTGCCTGATTTGTTAGCGTATATAATGCATGATGGGTAAGTCAACAGGCCTATAAACCCACGAAATGATGTAAACGATTTGTACCCTACGATTCTTCCAAACGAAGCCTGCCGTGTCTGGCGGTAAACTTCGCTTCTGCACACTCGTCGCGGCCACCCTCGCTTGAGTCTCAAGCCTAGGTCCGATTCCCCGGAGCACGACACACAGTCACCGTTTCATATATGTTCACATACATACAAATCGTCTTTTTATTCAGATTTGATCCAAAGTAGACGTTTGCTTTTGAGGTACACATGTGTGCGTCGTTAACTCTGTATCATTCATTAGCTTGGTCAGATTAGCGATTTTGTGTTCAAGGTAACATTCTAAACCAAGGTTCGGCCACTTTGCCGTCTTTGAGCTTATTGCCATACGGCTAAGCGTATTTAGCGCTCACCTAAAAAACCCGGTGAAGTTCTGAAGGTCCATCAGAATAACGGTGTATGATGAAATCTCATGAGGTCGGATATTCTCTTAGTAAAAAAAGTTCAATGAGGTTGGTACTAATGTTAGATATAATGAAAATGTAAACGGTTTTTTTTACGGCTGCAAAAAATACACTGGATAGAATCTATGTTGAAAATATTAATGATTCTGTGAACCCAGTACAATTACAGAATCCATGTGTGTATGAGCCGCCGATCCGTTTCAGTAACTGTACTAAGGAGAAACCCAATAACAATATCTCCTACAAATTTTTAACTCATTATAATAATGGGATATGAATATTCGGATGTCGAGTTTTCAACAAATATTTGCGGTAAGGACGAATGAGGCGGTGTTGCCACTTGTAAACTTGACACATAAATCATATTTCCACGACATGGCGAGAAATATTAAACAGGGTTACAGAAAAAAAAACAACTACTTTTTATAACATATTATTCAAAATATATTTTCGAATATTCCAGATTAATACATTACATTCAGAATACATTTTGTACTAAAGCGTTTCTTATACATTATAGAAATATTCAGTATATTTTATGCGGATAATGACTAAATTTACTTAACTTCGATATTGCAGAATAAATATATTCACACGTAATATTAAAATCCTGTCGAAGATTGCACTAACCGAACTTTTCTACAGTATTGAAGTTGAAAACTAAGTGCAACATAACGCTAAAATATATCTTTTTAAATTGAAAATCTAGCAGTTAGGGAATGAACACTTGCCAATATTTTGTTACTTGTCATCAATTAATTAACGTGTTGTTTTTTATTTGTTGAATTTATACTTCTTTTGGCGCGTTAGAAAAAAATGATGAGAGTAAATTTTTACGATGCGCGCGCACACCGTCACGAAAAACCGACACCCTGAAGTTAGCTATGATCAACATTTTATTTAAAAAAAAATGTATATATTTATTGTCAAACGTGTTGTAGACATGTTATGAGAAAATGGTCCAACGTTATTTTAAACTATACCCGTTATGTTAAACTGTACGGAACTGTTATCTAATCTTATATGCTTATATTTCCTGTTTAATTTGACTAAGGTTTTGGTGTACGCATATTTGTGTTTAAGTCTATTTATCTGTTTATTTCGTAATTCTTATTGTATTAATATGCACCGAATGGACGTTCATGTGTTATTTTGGGCACCAATTGAAAATCAGCATTGGGGTTGCCATTTCTATACATTTTAGTTATTTGTTTCAACAATAAAAGATAAATATTTTTATTGTCCTTGCGATTTTAATAACAAGAAATTCATATTTAATGTTTAGCCCCGTGTGGGAAAGATATTAATGTTTTTCGAGTATAGTTACTTGTTTGGTTTGACGGATTTTAACATATTTTGTGTCTTTATATGGGATTCAATTGCGGAATCTCAATTGGTCTCAACCATAAATTATATAATAACTAGCGGCCCGCTCCGTCTTCGCACGGGTATAAAATATATATTCACTGAAAAAATGATTAAAATCAATCCAGTAGTTTTGATTTATTCATTACTGCCCGTGGCCCGCACGCGTTAAATTTGGAGTAACCTCAAAAATAACAGTATTTCTCCACTACTATTTAATTTATGTTATTATACATATAAACCTTCCTCTTCAATCACTCTATCTATTAAAAAAACACTGCATCAAAATCAGTTGCGTAGTTTGAAAGATACATAGGGATATAGGGACAGGGAAAGCGTCTTTGTTTTATACTATGTAGTGATTGTAAATGTTCTCTGAAAAAAATAAAGACGGATAGAAACAAGGTGTTTGCGTACCAATACAAATTAAATTAAAAAAATATATATTCTGTGACTTTGCAGTCTACTTCTATCGTGATTAATTTTAAATACAAAATTTTACGAATATTGATTTTTATTATTTCAAATTACCTAATAAATGTTATTTATCACAACAAATTAAATATGTTTTTTACTAAATAATACATTAAAACTAGATACTCTCTATTGGAAATCCGATCTATGAATTCTTTCAAGCACTTTACGAAGATGTAATTCTCATTAATATCATGTAATAATAGCTTTAAAAGTAATTTAGATTTTATAATCGAAATGATATATTATATTGCAATGTGTCACGCTGAAATTTGTTTCTTCTATTATCTTAGAGTTCCTTATATCAAGAAGTTAAATCCACATTTAAACATAAGTTTAATTACTATCTTAAATCTGGCGTTTCAAATTTCAATCTAATATAAGATCTTCGTACAAACCATCTTTAATAACTCATCATCGGCTTGTAAGAGACCATGAGAGACCATAGACCTTCCTTACTCCCGAAGGAAGGTATGGATATAATCACTACAACAGGCCACGACGTATTGGAAATATAAAATTGCAAGATATTCCCAGTTCTATATTCTCCCACATACGGCGATACTACAAGAAAAGTCTTCAGGTTCAGGTTTCCTCACGAGGTTTTCTTTCACTATCAGATGTTACCAATGCAGTGTTACCAATTTAAATGAGTAAATGTACGACAATTCCGAATAACTCGTTGGTAGATGATGCTGGGGTTCGAACCGGCAGGCATCAGATTGATATTCCACCGGTCCAACGCCTCGATCGACACAACTACTGTTATATTCAACTAGAGGAACAACAGAAGTTCACTGGAAATTCAAATTACCTGAATTTTGTTATTCTTGCTTTGTACAAATAAATTCTTATAACAAAGTCTCCGAATGCTTAATATTGATCTACGTAATGTTTTAAACATTTACAAACCATTAAAAACCTATGTGTCGTAATTACATCAGTTCAATGGTAAAGAATATTTTGTAAAAGAAATTTATTCCGAGGATAAAAGTCCTCTTACAAAAGTTGGCGCAATTTAATTATTTTTAACAATATGAGTCAACATACAGATATATTAATTATCAAATAACAGCTCAAGTATTATTATCTAATCGTATTTGAACAATGAATCAATAATTTAAATCTTTTTATTACTGAGACTACGATATGATAGAAATTGTATATATACACAGCAACAAGGCGATTACATCTTATAATAGCGTAATTTGTCGCCACTATGAGTATTACTTTCGAGGGTTCAACTGATAACATAAGTGAACGCCAATTGGCCTTCATTAAAGAAGTTCTGGAGAAGAGAGGTCACAATGATATTAAAGTTAGAATCGATCCAGTCGGTGTAGCAGGTGACAACTATATGGCGAATGTCAAAAGGGTAACAGTTAGTGACGGCAATGGGATATTCAAGATGATCGCTAAAATAGCACCTCAGAATGTCTTAATGAGAGCGATGGCTAACACTCAGATGGTATTTAAGAACGAACATCTAATTTATACTGAAATTTTCCCCAAGTTTCAAGAGGTGGAAGCGAAAGCGGGTGTGCCAGATGAAGACAGATTTAGGTTCCCCGCATGCTACGGGTCCTTTTCAGAGGCACCGAATGAAGTTATCTTACTTGAAGATTTACAGGTCTCCGGTTTTATTATGGTGGACCGATTCAAATCTTTATCAGACGAATATGTAAAATCCGTTTTGAAAAATTTAGCAAACCTCCATTCGTTATCATTCGCCTTGAAGAATACCGAACCAGATACGTTTGAAACAATGATAGGCAATTTAGTTGACATATGGTCATTGATGGCACCGATTCCACAAGTTCAAGGTCAATGCAATCAATTTGAAAAAGAAATAGAAGCCATGTTGGATGACGAGGACCAAAAACGCATAGTAAGGGGTGCGATCAATGGATCTTTAGCTCTATCAGTAAAACTGTCAAAATCTGATGTCGATAGCAAATATTCCATAATCCAGCAGGGAGATATGTGGGTTAACAACATTATGTTCAACGTTGACGTAAGTTTCTTATGCTTTACCTGTATAATAATATGATGCTTCTTAAGTCAGAGAAATATAGGTACTCCAAATTATACAACTTTTACAGCAATAAAATTTAAGTCCCTTAAACCCTTAGTAGCCTGATTTACGAATGTGATTTATTTTTAATATTACTGTGTTTGCTTGAGGGTCTAGATGAAGGGAAAAATAGCTAAAAAAATCACAATATTTATTTTACATATTTAACAATAATGACATTTGATTTTTTTTTTATTAATTTCGTTGGAACGAATATTATACAACAGTAAAATATGTACAGCCAACCTATATAAAAAAACTAATAGTAATGTGAACATTCGGTTTAAAAGATTGGTATCAAAATTGAAACTCTAGGTTATTAAGGGTTAAAATGACTGCTTAATATTTTTGTATCCAGTTACTAGTTGTTCGCAAAAAAAGAGAGTGACTTAGTTCGTGACGTTTTGCACTTACGTTTAAATTGCGCATACTACAAGGCACGTTTGAAACAGTTTCACCTCAATCCGCCAAATCTGTCTGTCTGTCTGGATGATCGCGATAAACTCAAAAACTACTGAACGCACTGTAATGCGATCTTCACCTATAGATAGAGTAATTCGCGGGGAAGGTTTAGGTGTATAGTTTTTCAAGATTATTGTTGAAAGAATCGAAAAAAGTCAAGTCGCCTTATGTGTTTCATGCACATAAGTATATATTTTTTTATTATCAGGCCAGGACAACGTCCGCCGGGCCTGCTAGTTTTTTTTATAAAACGCCCCTTATGTAGGTACGACATTTGTAATATTTAACATTTCTTCTATATTACAATTTATCTAGATTACGTTGTACGTAACGTCTAATTCAGTTGTGGAACTGTTCATCACTTGGGAATGATTATGACCAATAGTTGATTCAAAGATTTACTTTTTTTTTTTAATTTTTCAATTATTTCTTACAGGGTGATAAACTTAAACAGTCTGTAATGATAGATTATCAGATATCAAAAGCGAATAACCCTTCTAATGACATTCTCCTTACGATTTTCAACTGCACAGACCACAAGGCACGTCTCGAACATTTCTATGATTGGATAGATTACTACCATTCGGAAGTTGGTAAAAGGCTCGCAAGTTTTGGTTTGAAAGCTGATAACGTATATCCCAAAGAGCAGTTGGATGTCGACATGAAAAAATACGCCAGACTTACCTTCGGACTATCACTTATATCGGCTCGTGTTAGCACCATGCAAACAGATGACGCCCTTAGGGTCAAAGAAGCGATGGAGTCTATGAATATAAAAGAGGGTTTACTACCAATGTCTAACTTTGATAAGGATTACACATTGTTATGCAAAAAGAAAGTACAAGACCTTATCGAGAGTTATCTAGAATTCGGTCTACTGTAAAAGTATGTCCATTTTTTAACTATCACGGGTTGCTCGGTACGTTTACTTAATTAGTTAACATTTATAAACTTTATATAGTAATAAAATTGTAATGTATATTGCTTGTCCGCTTTGTTTGTTCCTCACCATATTGATATCCTATAACTGTTATTAATAATTTTAGAAACCATGTGAATATAAATATAATTACGAGATGAATATGACTGCGTAAAAAACTCGTGCAAACCCCCAGGCACAGTAATAGTTAAGAATAATTAGATAAAGAAAAAATGGAAACTGTGTCATCAAAACTCACGAAATACTTTTGTTATTTATTCTAGCTTTACACATACTTACATCTTTTTTACTGGAAACATTTGCAAACTACAAACTAGAATTCAAAACTAGGATATTGTAGTGTCAATATTAAGAATCCTAAAAAAATAAACGGAATTAATTTGACTCTACAATACAAAAAAAACATAAATGACAATAAAACGTGTGGTTTTTGGCGGTTTCTTAGTCAACTACGTAATTACTTTTATTTCATTCATAATCTTGCGTCATCAGGCTCTATATTGTGTAATATTGGTGAAATTTGCATTAAATAGTTTTATTATTTTGCACAATTGACGTGGACGAAAAATGTTAACATGTTGAATGAATTCTGAGATGTTACAAAAACTCTTTTGGAATTCCTATCAAGGAGGAAGGTGTTGCCACTTGTAAACCTCACACAGAAGATAATATTTCCACAACACGGCGAGAAATCTTAACACCTCGGCTGATTTTGTAAGACCCAGATTTCAAAATGGCGTATTATGTTTTAAATTTTTACTTTTATTTCACGATATTGTACATTGTAAATTTCATTTAGTAAAAAAAAAAGTTGGTACAAATTAAAAAAATAATTGAAAAATACATTTTACATAAAAATTATAATTTGTTATTTTTCAAAGTTTTGTAATAAAGCAGGTATTTTTTTAAGCATACGCTCGTATGCTGCCACTAGTCTGTTGACCTGTGCCTCGTGATGTCTACATTCGTTTATATGGAACTAAAACCTTTATAGTTTTGGACAGTTCAGAGGTTAAACAGGGTAACAAAATAAAACAACCACTTTTTATAGCATATTATTCAAAATATATTTTCGAATATTCGAGATTAAAAATTTGCCGAACACATTTTGTACTAAAGCGTTTCTTACACTTTATAGAAACATTCAGTATTTTTTAAGCGGATTAACACTAAATTTACTTAACTTCGATATTGCAAAATAAATACGTTCACACATAATATTAAAATTCTGATGCAGAATGCACTAACCGAACTTTTTATAAAGTATTTAAGTTGTTTTAAAATTAACAGTAATCATTAATTAAAATCCGTTCCCTTTGTATTTTATATATACTTTTAAATAAAAATTCTAGAAAGTTCGATCATTACAATCTATATCGGGATAAAACATTCAGCTAATATCTTTTAAATAAATAAATTCAAACCAAATCACCGAGCTGCCAACAAAATAAATACTTACGCTAAATATTAAGCGAAATAGAAAGAATAAGGTAACATTTTTTTTATCTAGAGATTCTCATAAGTAACATTTTTAAATACAGTCGTTATACAGTCAAATTTGTTACACAAATACAAACACAATAATACTAACCTATTGGGGTAACAGAAATATTAAGCTGAGTATGTATGTACTAACTAGTTGTCTGGATCACGCATTACATTATGACTAGTAAACTATTCTTATGCTACTCCCATGCCTGTATCGGCACGAAGTTTAGTCTATGGTCCGAGTAAATGCAGGTGTGGGAAGACATTACCGTTATGCGTTACGAACTATCGGACGATAACTGGGGTCGCGGTTTCTACAAACATCAAAAGAACTTGCGAGACGCTAATTTCGAGTTACTATTGAAATAACAATGGTGTGCAAACGTTATTCTACGCCTTTATCGGAATTAATTTTGTGGTTACTTTTTAGCGGCACAAGTGACCGTAGCTTCGTCGCGCAGGTATGGGACTAGCATTACAAAGGCGAATTCGAACAATCGAGCTATTAACTTCTAATTATAAACTGAATTTGAATCATATCCGAGATATTTTAATACCAATGTGTTTTTTTTTTTTCAAATCTAAAACGTAAAAATATTTATTTTTAAAAACTCATTCAAGTATAAAAAAAAAAACCATAGTATTACATTTATTCTTTCAACGTAACAATACTATATTAAAAATACTGTGAATTTAGTCTATGGTTTTTTTTATATTATATAATTTAATAATCAATAAGTTTAATATCGAATTTTCAAAATAAATATGAGATTCTTTTTAGTCTCCACATAAATTACCATAAACTTTGGTTATTGGACTAAATTTATTACATACATATTTTAATATATATTTGTATATATATATAGCAATCAAAACCACACTTTCAATCTCCAACAACCATTCGTTATAATTCTTTTAAAATTATTGCTTTAAATTAATTTCAGTAATACATGTAATTTGTGTTTTTTTTTACCATATTTAACCTCAAATAAATAGCATTGCTTCGAAGCAGGAGCGTGATTAGGACTGAGTCGTTTCTGGCTACCCAATTGGATGACAGTAAAAAATTTAACGTGATTAAATTAATTAACCCCTCCAAAAAAAACCATTTCCGTTCCGGTGACGATTGTGATAAGGGGAGATCCCCAAAATCTATCTACGGCTTTGCTTCGAAACTAGTACAGTTCGTCAAAGGAAAAAAAAACGTAATTTGGGAGAGGGAATTTTGATCCCACAAATCCTAACCCACGGAATTGCTTCAAAGCGATTTAACAGGGAAGGGAGAGAGCAAAATAAACAATATTTAATATAATCAGTCATCGAATTGGTGCTTGCCGGTTATTCCGTCAACCTACCCTTTATTCAACTAAGTAGAAGCTTTACAATTTTTTTTTTATAATGAACTACGTAAATATATTGTATTTATTTATTTATTAAGGCAATATAGATTCTCTAGCTAGTTAACCTAAAAATTAGGTACAATATTTTTTTCCTAATGCAAATAATTCCACACATTAAATCTAGCAAATACCTCCTCAGTGATAATATCAAAAATAATAGTAAAAGCACCACACGATAAGTTATTTTAACGCATACATTACACCGAATCATTTCTCCCTTCCTTTCCTTATACCGTAACTAATCCCTCCATACGTTTCACTGCGATTGAAGAGCTTTTATTTTCTCAATTTTCAAAATATCATTTGAATATCTCTAATATTTTGTAGACATTTGCAAACCGTTTCTTCACGTTCCGTTTGTTAGTTCGTCTTTTTGTATATCTATTTGGTGGAATTTTATAAATTATTTCCTAACTACCTTCCAAATTAGCTGATAATTTTCATATACACAAGATTAAAAAAAAAAAACTAATTAAAACGGGACATAATGAATAAAATATATAAAGAAGATAATAATGAGCCAATAATTAAATGCCAAGTCATTAAAATAACACTTTCTAGCTAAAAAGTATAAAATTATGTACTATATATCGCATGGGATGACAATTATAATGAAAAATATTTAAATAATCTATGGTTGGACGGTAACATTCGATTATATCAATATATCGTTTAGATTCGATATGATTGGTTAAGTAACCCTCCTATAGAACGGTAACATTTTTTATTCATCTGATTCTGGCTTTGTCGACAGTTTCGCCACTGTCAGACACGAAAAATATAATAAGTAACTATACCATCATAAATCTACCTATTTCATTGTCGAAAAGTCTTGTTTTATAATTTCATACTACCAGTGTATACTGAGGTCTGAAAGCCTGACTTTGTACTACTTTTGTAATCTTCCAACAACGTTCTAACAAAATGGCGGCCTGGTTGTTAGAACTTTCTAAGGAGGACTAAATGGTAAATTCGAAAGTTCTGGATAGCAATGACGTTGCCAGGCCCTTTTCTTTTTATAATTGTAGAAACTTCTAGTATATACTGTGTTAACTCAAATACACATTTGAGTGTTTTATTTTAATATTTATATAATTACTATACTTTTAATAAATAATTTAAAATAATACTATTACAGTAAACGAAATGTTACAATAAATATGAACGTCATTAGCCTATGTGACATAGTGTCGACTAGCGTTGTGTTTTAAATAATTTACGATATACGTCGTCAAATTCGCTTGAGAGCATGTTTTTTTATACGACAGTCATGACCGTTAATAATAATAGATGTATTCACAGTGGTAGTTTTATAGAGGTTTGGCCTGGAAATGCCTCCCTAAATGGTCTAATTCTAAGTGTAATATGAGATTTGTAGAGTCTGTGAACTCGATATACGACTGCTTTATGAAAATGTACAAAATTTGAATGGGCAATTGAATCGATTTAATCAGAATAAATAGTATCGATTATAATAAGAAATCGCAAAATGTTATTGTGCGCCATCAATTCTAGAGTTCTAAATCCAATTCGCATCGTTCTATCATAAATTATATTTTATAAAGTACTCGTATGTTAAATGTTATTTATGCTTTGTAATCAAATATGTTCATTTATTTTTTGCCACAGTATGATATCCGTGCTCAGTCAATTGGCAATGCTATCTTTAGAATCCAGACGACAGTAGAATTGTTAGTATTACAGAGCTTTTTGTTTCTTCATTCTATCACACATCGATATTTATATAAATCGATATTTATATAACTGTGTAATCGATATGATATTATTCGATTGTGTGTAATTATTAATGGGGTTTAATATAATTATCGAATAGCCTCTTTTCCTAACATTAATGGATATTATTATTTAAAATACGAATTATGTTTTTTTTTTTAATTTTAATACATATTATTAGACTATTGACTGTTTTTTTCACAAAAATATCGTAAATTGATACAAATTAAATGAACACGTATAAATAATCGTTTCGAGTCTTTGGTCAAACTTTCCAGTATGTAAACATAACATTGGTAAATATGAGCAATTTATTTTTTATACATAGATCTTTTAGAAATAATTATATTTATCTGTCAAAAATAACATAAATAGGTACCGAACTTCGCATTACATATTTTGATTTAATTACCTTAACTGTTTGAATATGGTGTTTTTTTTTTTAGAATTAAAGAAGTGTTTTAAAGCATCGCTGGATATTGTAGTCACATATTAAAGACTTCAGCCCATAGAGTATCATTAACTAGTAAGTCATTTAAAAAAAAAAACCAAAATAAATTGGAAAATTAGTTAAACAATAAAAAATGAATTTTATAAAATTTGAATTGTATCATTTTAAATTGGCAACATTTAAAATAGTTGCAAAAGTATTCATATCACACACTATACATAAACATTATTAACAGAAAGCTATCGCGAACAGCCGGTACATACTAGAATGTGTCGAATGTACACGAAATTATTCGCTCGTCAATTGAACTGTTTCTTCGTCTGACTTCATTTTCTTGCTGACGGCAAACTGAGAGCGAATTATAATAATTTTGCAATAAAAAAAAAAAACATCTGGCTAAATTACGATATCGATCAAAGTCGACGAGATTAACGAAAAAATGTGTTTTGATAAATTCATCTCGAGACTTGCCCCTACTTTATTTATCATCTCGCTACTTTGTGTTTATCATCTCTCTACTTTGTGTTTATCATCTCTCTACTTTGTATTTATCTCCTCTCTACTTTGTGTTTATCATCTCTCTACTTTGTATTTATCTCCTCTCTACTTTGTGTTTATCATCTCTCTACTTTGTATTTATCTCCTCTCTACTTTGTGTTTATCATCTCTCTACTTTATTTATCACCTGTCATTTATCACTTTACTTTGTATATCACCTCCTCACTTTGCTTATTACCTTTCTTTCTGCATACCTTAATCACCGTTCGACTGTATTATACTTTTCATTGTCTACAACTACCGTATATGAAATTTTTGATGTTAACTTCGTAATTAACCCTCCCTTATTTCTATATTTTATCGAGTTGTTTCTGTCATATTTACACTCAAAATATTTTGTACACGAGAAGCAAAAACATCGTGAATTGACACAAAGATATTCACAGATGCTTCTAGAGTCTGAGAATCGTATGTACCAAGTATATAAAAGTTAAGTGGAATCGACGATAATTTATTGAGGGCAATTGCGCAACGATTCCCAAAGTGGGTTCTACAATTCAGTAACACAAATCATTTTAATCGTTTAAATAATTTCAATGATATAAATTTGTATTCCCCCAATTGCACTGTTTTTAATTTATTATTACTTAATGAAGCGTATAATTAACGTTGAAGCGATCTGTAGAGTGTTCCGTCGCTATTTAAAAAGATTAGAAACCACTGGCCTGAAATAAAGTGAATTGTTTCTAGTACTGAGCAGTGACGTCACAGGGTTTCGCTATGACCTCGCGTACTTGAGCGCCTGGTTCAGAGGCTTCTCCTCCTTCATGGAATCCTTGACGACGACGTCCGAGCTGGTGTACGGCGGCGGTGGAGAGGGCTCCGGTTCCGAATTTATCGACGAGGGTTCTTCAGTTTCGCAACGACTCAACGAATCCGGTGACGGTCTGAGAAAATTAAAATTTATCAACGGGGCCGGATTTAAGGAAGGCCAGCGGCGGTTCCGGCCCTTGCTTTTTGAGGTCGACCTTCACAATTCTTTATAACAACCATGCCAATGAGTATTTCGTTCACGAAACAATATTTTCTAAATCATCCCATACATTGGAATACATTATGAGAAAACTAGCTGGTTCCTTAGCCCTTATCCGCTTCATGTTAATTTTTTTCTGGACAACAACAAAAAAATTTACATTCATATTTATAGTCACAATAAGGCATAATATAGCTTACTATTACTGAAGGCAATTTTCAGAATCGAGGCAGTAGCTCTAGAGAGGGATTGGATTTTTGACACCAGCTGTGGGATTAAGGACTATATTGGGAAGACTGGAGAATTATGAAGGCCGAGTAAAATACCTGAAACGTCGCGCGTTGAGCGGCGCGAGCGAAGCCAGGTGCGAGAGCAGAGTGTGGCGGGGCGAGGGCTCCGGATGCAGCCGCGAGGGAGGCAGGTCCACGCAGAGCTGGCTGCGGGAGTCGCCCGAGGAACGTCGTCCGGAAGCTCTCCATCTTCAGCAGGAGGAGAATTATCTCCTCGAGGTCCGCCTCACTGGTTGTACCGTTAAATTCATATATAAATGTCACTGTGCTAGTGAACGGAGAGGTCGTCGAGTTCGATCCTAATTACCATATAAGGGAACGCACCCATACTATGTGACCCATGTTTGACAATTTTTTTTCTCCTTTGGTGACCATCTGTAGGATATAAGAAGACCCTCCCCCTCCTCCATGCGACTGAGCAACCAAGCGTGGTACTTTGAAGACCTCCTCCCTCTGAACGGGTTACGTAGTATGGGTATGTTCCCTAATGAGATGACTTAGTGGGGGGTTATTGTTGAGATGATATGGAAAGGAAGGAGCGGTACCTGGCCGAGTAGAGGAACTGCGCGAAGTGTATGGTGGGCACGCAGCCGTCGCGGTCCTCGCTGTCGGTGTGGAGGTCGGTCTCGCGGTGGTACAGGTACAGGAAGTCGTTCAGCTGCTTGGCGATGACGGCGCACCGGTCCTTGTCGCACAGCTTCGTCGACGGACCCTGCCGCACCCACACCCCACACCGCGTACAGACACAACCGAACCGGTGTTGCCACTTATTCTCATTCTTATCTTATTACAGTATACGTGCAGATTTAGCCGAATCGCGAGGAATAACTGTACCGGTGTTGCCAGTTTATATCATAGTAAAAAAAATCCATTAGAAATGATATTGATATCAAGTACACTCTTAGTAGTTATTTGTTTTTGAAATATATATTTTTTTTATCTAAGAAAGAACAGTAGGTGGGGCATTTAACACAAATTTAATTGATTTCCCTGAATACTGTTTATGTTTTTGATATAAATAAATGAATAGGAATATCTTATGGAAGTAGAATAGCTGTGCTTACCTTGACGTTGTAGGGGACTCGGAGTGCGGAGGAGGCTCGCTTGAGGAATCGGAGGACCAGCGCCGCGTGCTGCACCGCGAGCTCGTTCGCGGCAGACGAGATCCGCTTCAGCACGTGCGTCAGGAAGAGACCGAAGGCTCTCCGACCTTCCCCACGACTGAGTACCAAAGATATCATAAAATAATGACTACTCCATATATAGTACTTCAATAATTAAACACCAACTGGCATCCGCGATTTTTTCTCGATCATTCAATTCGATACAGGAGAATGGGAAGAGAGAAAATGAAGAGGAGACGGTTAAGTATTGAAGTGTTATACTGGTTCGGTATAGTTACGTGAGCTTCATCCCGTCGAGGAGTTGCCGCTTGACGAGGTCCTTGGCGCGGCGCGTGTCGTGCTGCAGCGGCTGGTGCGGGAGGTGCGAGGGCTCCCCGAGGCTGATGGCGGGCGCCGTCGACGTTATCGTCACGGCCTCGTACCGTTTCAATCTGGACACACATCACACATCTTCCGATCTTCTCATTTAAATCGCGAAAGATATCCATCTGACGGTGGTAATGCTCTAAGCGTTAAAGAGAAATTGGACGATAATGGTGGCCATACAAGTGAGCAAAGGGATAATCCAAAATGCTGCAAGGTTTGAATAATATGACTACTGTCTGCGACCTCGAAGGGGTCTCCCATATATTCAAAGTACAAAAGTACAATTTCCAGTTTGATATGATAAATAATGGTCACATACTACTAAACTTTGAAAAGTACTAGCGATAGATATTCAAGTCGATGATGGAGTTCCGACCCAGCAGCCGTCGTGTACGGACGTGTCCGTTGCGCGCCAGATGTTGTTCCGCGAACTAATTAATTGTTGTTCAGGAGCGCAGTGCGGTCGAGTGATTCATCGCTCGATACTATTGTGTTTTTGAACTTCGATTACTTCCGAGAAACGCACCTGTGTGAAGTGTTTTGTTTTTGTTTTATGCGATTGTTATTGTGATCGTAATCCGCACTTTTTAGTGCGGCCCACGTGTTAAAGTTAACAGTGACAACAAGTGATTGGAGTGTTCCGATAATTTGTTTACGCGCACCCCCCTGCCCCTCAGGCAGGGAGGCTATTTTGTATCGCACCTTGTCCGTCAAGCCAAGGAATGGCATCAATACAGGAACAGTTCGATAGGCTGCGACATCTTGTCGCTACTCGCGCCCCATCGTTATTCACGGAATTCGTCAACGATGCCCCTACCGCGTCCTCCGAGAATGTTGTATTAGTGTCCCGTGTGGCAACCGCGAATTCTTTCGCGTCATTGGCGTCATCTCTGCCTCAGGAAATCCCGGAAGACAGTGGAGTACTCAAAGCTCCCATCCCAAGCTGTAGCTCTGATTCCGAGATGGAGCTCGATACCGGCGCGACTCCCGTAATTACGAACGACGGTTTCACAACCGTAAACCGAAAGCGGCAACGGCCCGTTCCCGTTATCTCGCACGCCTCGGATTCCGAATCGGGTACGGAATACCCGGTAAATAAGAAGCCGCAAGTAGAGGGTGCATCCGTCTCAGCCAATCACAAGCCGCCTGATTCAGGTAGGTCCAGTCCCGCTCTTTCATCTCAAGCCCGAGCTACGGGTTCTGTAGCCGAGTCTAAGAAGCCCCGCACCCCGCCCCCAGTTACTATACAAGACAAGGCATCCTGGATGATGATATCCACTCGGTTAAACGAGAAGAACATCCGGTACACGTCCGCCTTGAATACGCCTGCAGGTATTCAAGTAAAAGTTTCATCCGCCACCGATCACCGCAAACTTACCTCTCTTCTCCGTGAGAGGAAGCTCGCTTATTTTACTTTCGCGCTCGAAGAAGAACGCCTCCTTCGCGTCGTAGTTAGGCGTGTCCCAGTCGAGTTATCGACCGATGACGTCTCAGGCTCCCTTAAGGAGCAAGACTTCCCTGTCCGAGAGGTACATAGGATGTACCACCCCCGTACCAAAGCCCCCTACCAGATGGTCCTGGTCGTCCTCGACCGATCACAAGAGGGTAAGGCTATTTTCGGCCTCACCTCTGTTTGTGGCCTCACCGGCATCACTGTTGAGGCCCCTCGCAAGTCCCATACTCCTTCGCAGTGCCATAACTGCCAGAGTTATGGTCACTCAGCCCGCAATTGCCATCTTCGTCCCAGGTGCGTCAAGTGCCTAGGGGACCACCCTACGAAGGAGTGCGCACGCACTCCCGACACTCCCGAGCCCCCGAGCTGCGTTCTCTGCGGTAACGCAGGTCACCCCGCGAACTATCGCGGGTGTCCTCGCGCGCCACGCACACAACGTCCCCGCCAAGCGAGACAAGCCCGTAGGGCGCCTGTTGTCTCCGCACGTCCCCCGCCTCCACCTCTCATGTCCGTGGAGGCCTTCCCTGACCTGCCAGGTACCTCCCGTGTCCCGGTAGCGCCGGTTCCCACACCACGTGAGGCACCCTCTGTATCGCGCGTGAACCAGTCCTGGCGTGCGCCCGTAGCGCCCTGGGCTTCTAAACCACAGCCTCAGACTCTCAAGCCTCAGGCCCAGCCCCAGCCACAGGGAGCGATGCCTGTTCAGGCTACCCACGCTTTCTCGTTCTCCCAGTCTGGTATTGATTGGCTGACACAGGTACTGCTCGAACACGATATTCAGGAGATCGTCGCGTTCAATAAAATAGTTAACAGCAATAGGGACATCGGCCTCCTTAATGCGGTCTCTTCATTCCCAGGCGTTGCTGCGACGATACAACGCCTTGCCCGCGTCTCAGTAAATAGTAATAAATAGATTTCGCGTCGTTAAATAGAATTAAACCACGTGGTCTTTGTCTTTCGTTCTTTAACGCGAGAAATCTTCAAACACAACGAGAGTTAGTAGCCGCCTTCCTACGTGATAGACAGATAGACATATTTTTAGTTCAAGAAACGCTTTTAAAACCGAAGATGAGCAATCCCGCGGTCGCGAATTATAGTATAATTAGAAACGACCGTGTCACCCGCGGGGGCGGCACTTTGATTTATTATAAACGTTCGTTGTATTGCATGCCGGTAGAGCCGCCCGTTCTTTCCAGTATGGAAGTGTCAGTGTGCAGGTTAGGCATGACCGGTCATCAGACGATTACAATAGTATCCGCGTACCTTTCACCAAATAAAAAGCTTCTCAAGTCCGACTTAGAGGCGTTGTTCGCTTTAGGGAATTCGGTCATTATAGCCGGGGACCTCAACAGCGGGAACGTTATATGGAATAGTTCGAGTACTTCTCGTAACGGGGTGATTCTCGACAAGCTAGGTAATGATCTCGCTTTTGATGTCATAGCCCCACCGGAACCCACTCACTATCAGGATCGCTGTCGGCCGACAGTGTTAGATGTAGCTCTGTTAAAGAACGTCGCGCTTGAGGTACGACTCATACAAGTCGTACACGAACTCGACTCTGATCACCGTCCTGTGGTATTACAGTTAGGTTCTAGTTTCGACATCGATTTTCAGCCCGCGCGCGTAGCTGACTACACGAAGCTTAGTAAATATTTTAAAGATAATCCTTCCTCGGTTAGTTTAAATAGAATCCCGGACGTGTTGGTGTCTAAAACCGACGCGGATCAGGCTATCGATTCCCTGGTCGACTTTCTTCGGACAGCCGTTAGGGAGACCTCGAAAGAAGTACAAGCGGTGAATGATCGCCGCTTTATACTCCCCAACGACGTGAGAGCGTTGATCACGGAAAAGAACGCCGCGACTCGAGCCTACGACACTTACCCGTCCGTAGATAATCGCAATCGGTTACGTTTGTTACGTAAATGAGTTAAAAAACGTATTTCGGAAATCCGAGGCGCCAGGTGGGACAAGCTTTTGGAGGAGATCAAGCCATCCCACGTGGCGTATTGGACACTCGCGCGAAAGTTCAAATCAGATCTCAGTACACCGATGCCCCCATTAGACAGAGGTCCTGGGTTGCCTCCCGCGTTCGATAGTATAGACAAAGCGGAATGTCTCGCCGCGAATTTAGAGGAGCAATGCTCTCCGAACACTGCCAACACTGACCCTATCCATATTGGATCGATCGAATCCTCGGTAGAGCGTTCTCTCGCATCTCCTCGCGCAGATACCTTAACCCCGGTTAGTTCCGATGAAGTATCGGCCGCCATCAAGCGTCTCAAGCTTAGAAAGTCTCCAGGTCCCGATGGGATCAGGAACGAGGTACTGAAGCTCCTTCCTGACCACATTATAGCTCTCCTGGTCTGCATCTTCAATGCGGCCATGTCCCAGGGTCACTTTCCAGCCGCCTGGAAAAAGGCCGTAGTGATAGGAATTCACAAACCGGGCAAAAAAGCTACGCTTCCCACAAGTTATCGCCCTATCAGTCTCCTCGATACATTAGGCAAACTATACGAGCGGCTCCTTCTGAACCGTCTCCAGACCTCTATTTCAGGGTTAGATTTGTTACCACCTGAGCAGTTTGGATTTCGAGGTAAACACTCATGTACGAATCAAGTACACCGCCTCACGGAGTACATTTTTTCTAAATTTAACGAAGATCCCCAAAAGAAGGTCAACCCGGACAAACCTAAACCGAAACGCACGATAGCAGTCTTTTTCGATGTTGCCAAGGCCTTCGATAAGGTCTGGCATGCCGGGCTCGTTTATAAACTTTTTCAGTCCCGCATACCCGATACCTTAGTACATATAATCCGCGATTATCTCACTGATAGGACTTTCCGCTATAGAGTGGAAGGTGAGCTATCCCCGCCCCACCCGATACGCTCAGGTGTGCCCCAAGGGTCTATTCTTGCGCCCCCTCTCTTCAACCTGTTCATCAGTGACCTACCTCGCTCCCCGGGGATCGAGGTAGGTTGCTATGCTGACGATACAGTTATCTACGCTTCCGGTTGGCGGCCGGACTTTCTTAGAAATCGCATCAATCGAGCCATCGTCACACTCGGTGAATGGTATCGTCAATGGCGAATAGAGGTTAATCCCGAAAAAAGCGCCGCGATATTTTTCGACCCCGTAAATCGTCCGCAACCCAAGTATCTAAAGCCCCTCAGGCTGTACGAAACCGAGATTCCTTGGGTACGTGAGGTCAAATACCTAGGAGTTACATTAGATAGGCGCCTCACTTTCAAAGCGCATACTGATAAAGTTCGAAACAAGGCCGCTATGGTCTTGGGTCGCTTGCACCCATTAGTTTGTCCTAAAAGTAAAATGTCCTTCAGACATAAGCTTACTTTGTATAAGACGTGTATTCGTCCTATTATGACATATAGTTGTCCCGTTTTCGCACATATGTCAAGTTATAACTTCGAAAAGTTGCAAAAACTACAGAATCGTTTTCTTCGTAGGGCAGTAGGTGCCCCTTGGTATATCCGGAGAGTCGACCTCCACAGGGACCTGGAGATGCCGTCTATCTGGGAGTACGTTAGGACACTCACTAGTAGCTATTTTGAGAAAGCCGCGAATCATCCCAGTCCGTTAGTGGTATCAGCCGCGACTTACGACACCGTACCCGATGCGCCGCGTTACAAAAGACGTCCGCGATATATTTTTACAGATCCTCCCGACAAAATAACGGCAGCTAACTTCCAGTACCCTTCCGTCCCTCGAAACAGAGCGTGTGCGCGCCCACGTCCGCGTAATCACAGATCATGCCGCCGCGGCTTGACTGTGAATTTTGCTCCAGCACACTCGTCTAGGCCCCCCTCGGCAGCGGCTCAAGCCGAGGTCCGATCCTCCGGAATGGAGCCCTCGAGCACGTTGCTTGCGCGACAACAGTGACACTGAATTAATTTTCAAACACTAGTTTTTGACACACAACACCGATCACCCCACACACGTGCACATACACACATGTAGGTACACATAGTGGTTGGGTTGTTTTTTTATTTTTATTTTGAACCCCTTTCTCGAACGGAGTTAGCTTATACTAACTTAGTAGTCAGATTCAAGATACATGTATAAGTTCCTGAAACATACATGCTTGGTACACGTGCATGTTTCTCGAATTTATATATGTATGAAATAATAGTTAGCCTAAGCTTAGTTAGACTCGGGATAATCGGTAACAGTCCAAGCCGAGGCGCGCCGTGCGCCCTTGTGCTGGTTGCCTACATAAAATCGGGTGAGTGCCTTAAGCGCTCCCCTTAGTGGTCCGGTGAAACTGTGGATGCCTTGCCGGGTTGACAGTGTAGTCAGTTCGAAAAAAAAAAAAAAAAAAAAAAAAAAAGTCGATGATGGTAGCCATCCAGGAGAGCAAAGGAAATTGGTCTATTATACTGTTAATGTATCCAAAAGTATCCTAAGATTTGGATGACGTGGACCATTCGATACGATTAATAAAGGTAACATTCTAAGCTTAGAAAAAGAATGGCGACGGATGTCCAGGTCGATGATGATAGCCATCCAGGAGAACAAAGGGAATCGATCTGCTATCCTAATGCCGTAGCCAATTGTCGTAAGATATCAAGGTAATATGAGGTTGTAATATCTGCGGTCCAAGGGATCTGTTACTACAAATACGAGCAAAAAAAAAATCGTGGCCCGCTGGTAGATCCTTAGAGTGCTGTATAATATTTTTTGTTCGTCACATAGAGGCAACGTCAAATTATGACGTCATAGGGCTGTAGCAAATGGATGCCAAAATAGACAACAAAGTTGGAAAAGTATTTTTTTTTTTACATTTTGTTGATGTCATTATTTCTTGTCGATAAATATATACCGATGAATAAATAAATAAATACATATTCTTAAAGAAAATAGTGAGGATACGCCTAGTCCCGACATAGATTGTTATTCCCAATTGCCGTCTTGAGTCCATTTATGGAATTAATCATACCATTCTACAACCGCCACAATCAGTTCCCAACGTTTCAAATTGACAATTAAATGGATTTTAAACAACATCTCTAAACAAAATCGTAGATCGATAAAAATTGTACCACGACGACACATTTTAAATTCGATGAAAAAATAAGTCCATGATTCTTTATACTTCTTAGACACTTATTTAAACAATTATTATGACATCTTTGTGTTATATAAAATAAAATACAGTTTTTATAAGCACTACGTGTTCAGCTACATCTTTTCTTTGCCATGGAGAAGAGGGCAAAGGGTGTGGTGCGCATACGCAGGAGGGAGGAAACCAACTAAAAACACTGTAAATCGGTGTACCTCTGCGGAGTGTCGGTGAGGCTGGTGGCGGCGGTGGCGTGCTGGAAGCGCGGCAGCACGTGCGAGTGCACCAGCAGGTTGTAGTTGTGCTGCACCACCTGGTACGGGATGTTGCTGTTCAGCGAGGTGGAGCACACCGGGACACCGCTCACCGGATCTGTATATATCGATATTACCAAGCGCTTATTTTACTCCACTCACCAATGTTTTTATGAAATACCAAACTATCGATAAATAGAACTTAAAATGAAATATCAATATGATAACAATAGGACAGTATTAACCCCTCGGCTGACTTTTTAAGACCCAGATCACAAAATGGCGGATTATGTTTTTTTTTGTATTATTATTTTTCCACGACATTGTACGTTGTAAATATCATGATTTAGTAGAAAAAAGTTCGTACATATGAAAAAATAATATTAAAAAAAAATTTATATAGAAATTATAATTTAAAAAAACATAATTTGTTATTTTTCAAAGAGTTGTAATGGTATTTCTTAAGCTTATGCTGGCAACAGTCTGTTGACCTGTTTGTTGTACCTCATGAGGTCTACATTCGTTTATACGGAACTTAAATTTTCATGGTTTTGGACAGTCCAAAGGTTAATAAAGGCATATTAGATATTAGACAGTGGCGTCTGGGATGGAATTCGAAATCATGCGTACAAAGTATTTATTTTTAGGAAATAGCGAATTATATACATAAATAAAATCATTGAGGTCTGTCGCTATGTACGTATTACGCAAAAATGTTGTAGATTTCGATATAAAAAAAAAATCATCAGTTAGTCGATACAGGTAGCCGTCACAATATTCAAAGTATGGCGTTATTATAAAGATGACTGCATTTTGATTATTTAACCGTTTAGTCGAATAAAACCAATTGAAGATTGAAAACAAAAATAGATATAAAAATATACTTTGGAGTGTAATTACGAAATATATCCAAATTAGAATACGTTGTCTCACACACATCCAGGTAATAACCGATAGCCAATAGTAATTTAGTACAGGGCCAATAGTAAGTGATCAATTGTACAAACAAGCCAATGGTACAATCGTTTAGGCGTTAGTATAGATTCAATTATTACACCAACATTTTTTTTTAAATGTTTTCTAGAAAATATTGGATCTTACTGTTATTTATTATTGGGAAAAACTGTCATTTACTTTAAACGTTATGTGATGAATTACAATATTTGTATTTTATTATGATTGAATAATAATTATTCAATAGTACAATCGTTTAATTCTTAGTATAGATTCAATTATTACACCAAAAAAATTTTTTTTTTTTAATTCTATCTAGACAACATTGGACTTCGTGATAATTACTGGTAAAAACATTTATTCTCTTTATATTTCATGTGATCAATTTTAATAAGCGTGTTAACTTCATTTAAGTGAATAAAAGCAATAATGACAATAAAATTGGAGGCTCTTACCGAGATACTGCGAGTACTTCTGCCAGGAGTTCTGACTGGGGAAGATCCTGACGAAGCCGCCTCTCCTCGCGTACTGAGCCCGCACCGCGCGCACCATGCGCAGCTCCTCGCCCGTGAGCGCGCCGGCCCCCTGCGCCCCCTGCCCCCCCTGCTGCCCGTTGCTCTTACCCCGCCCGCACACGTTCTCGGCGGAATGAACACGACGACACTACCCACGATCATAACTTTGAACATCATCATCACCATCTTCATCATCGCCTTACCCTTATCCCACCTAAGTAGGGCCACCACAACATGTTTTACTTTCCCACCGTCCCCCCTCAGATATCATCTCAGTATTTACACCTTTTATACACACATCATTTTGTTCTTCCTCTACTCCTATATCCTTCCACCTTTATACTTAAAACTTTTCTAACTACATGGCTTTCATCTCTCCTCGTGATATGAATTTCTCTGTCACCGGTGCTATTTTCAAACTTCCTCTCATATACTCATTCTTAATCTTATCGATTCGTGTTATACCACATGTGAAATTAAAGGTTACATGTGGCAGAGATGCCAATGTAAAGGTGGATGTGTGGTGTAACCAGAATAGAATTAAGAATGAGTATATCAGAGGAAGTTTGAAAATAGCATCAGAGTGACAGAGAAGTTGACAAGTAATAGGTTAGCATGGTATGAGAAGAGATGAAAGTCATGTAATAAGAAAAGTTTTGAGTTTGGAAGTGAACGGATTTAGGAGTAGAGGAAGACCGAAACAGTTGTGTATGGATTCTGTGAAAAATAATGTAGAGATGATGTATAAAAGGTGTGAATACTAAGATGACATCTGACAGGGGAGAGCGGAAAAGGAAAACATGTTGTGTCGTCCCTACTCAGATGAGATAATGGTTAGATTATGAACTTAACATGTATCTTCAGTACATGTGTCTTCTATATCGTTAACTTCAGGTCGGAATTTTGACCAAAAATTTCTGTCACCCCGTTGTGATTTGAAAATCGATGAAACGAAAAAACAACATTAAAAAGAGACAAGCGTATACCTCTATAGGATTTAACGTGCGGGAAAATGGAACAGAATACGTTATACAGTATTGAAAAAAAAATAACGTGTGATGAAACCAAAACTAACTGTTACTCCTTTAATTTGAAAATCTGTTACCAAGTACCTAATAGTTATTGCGATGACTCCATTCGAGCTAAATTCCTTTTCTGGACTAGAGTCTTTAATTAAAATAGAATCCTTTTGATTATCACCTCGATCAGTTTATGCTATAAGCTAATAAATTGCTAGCGTCATCCAATTCTGTTTAGTATCCGACAGGGTAATTTCCCCAAGAGTAATTATAGTCTGAAAGCAACATCTTATTTCATTGTTGCAATAAAAAAAAACGGTAGATGCTCCTCGCTTTCATTGGATGGCATTATTTATAACATACTCAATCAAGGTAGAAAGAAGGCTGATCACTCACAGCTCCTATCCTCATCTTGAGCGAGGTGGTCCTCTCAGACAACTCCGCCTTGCACATAGGCACGGCAGGTAAACCGACCAGAGTTAACGTATCCGCCAGCAATGCTGATTTTACTCGTGCATCCAACGGACTCTCGCAAGCTAAACTGGAACAGTTTTTTTTTAAGTTATAATTATTTTTATCTATCTAGTAGATAATAAAATTGGGAACGCTGCGATTTCACCGAACATTCATACATATTATTATCATTAATATATAAGGAAAAGTAAATTCAGCTTTAAACATTCACATAAACAATATTTATTTCAAGTTCAAAAACAATACTTGAGATTTACATACACCTGTTTCCCATAACTTCAGTTATGTTATACTGTACGTAACTGTTGGTCTTAAATGCTTATATTTGTTTATATTTAAATTTGACTAAGGTTATGCTATATGGCCAAAGGCTCAAAGTCTGCAACGCACTTGTGATGCCCCTCATGTCGCAGGTGCCCATGGGTGGCGGTGATAACTTATCATCAGGTGACTTGTCTGATCGTTTGCCTTCGATCGCATTAAAAAAGGTATATTTGTTTTTTTTTTATTTTGTTAACAAAAGTCTACTTTAATGCTTGTTTGAACTATTATTTCATACATATATGAATTCTTGAAAGAGACACGTGTACCAAGCATGTATGTTTCACGAACTGATACATGTATCTTGAATCTGACTACCTTTTTTTTTATTAACGTGGGGAAACCCATCCTGCCGGTGGAGAGAATGAGTTATGTTCGGCTCGCACGGACTAACATCCCACGGTGTACCGACCACCGCTTTAAGTTGGAGCGGCATGGGACCGTACTGAGCATCACCATGTCGCCCCCAGCGGTCAGCCCGGCGAAAGATGGCCGCCGGGCTCCGTCCTTATAGGGAGGTACACTAGGTACACGACCAGCTACCTCCCTTCGTCCGCCGAACCTGGCACTGAGCACTGAACAATGAGGAGATGGGCCCCCGACCGATCCCCTCAGTTCCGGCTACGGAGGTGGAAGGAGGCGAGCGAATCTAACTACTAAGTTAATCTAAGCTAACTCCGTTCGAAAAAGGGGTTAAAAAACAAACCCCACCACTATGTGTATGTGCACGCGTGTGGGGTGATCGGTGTTGGCAAGATGTTAATGTTTTTCGACTGTATATACTTGATGGGTCTCAATTGGCCTCAACCATAGATTACATAATAGTATTAAACGATGTATGTAAAAATAAATAAAATAGTGGAGGAATACAAAACAAGGTTTTTGCGCACCAATACAAAATAATTTAAAAAGGTTGTTTGCGCCTTTTGAGGCTACATATGTCGGCTTAAAATGAAAATAAAAATACGTGCGTCGTCTGATATGATGCGTATAATTTGAGATTTACAGAGTGACTGTCAACGGACGTTTTTAGCTTTGTCGCTATTGGTCCGTTTGCGTCGGTGTCACGGTCCATATACTGCGTTCTTGATTTTGAGCGTGAACAAAGGTTAAGGTATTCTGTGATTTTGCAGCCTACTTCTATCGTGATTGATTTCAAATATAAAATTGCACAAGCATTGCTATTTATGATTTTAAAATACCGATATATAATATTTTTATCACAACAAGATTAGCATGTTTTTCCATTAGATAATAAAATTAAAATTACTCTATACTGGAAGTCCGACATGTGGATTCATTCAAGCACATTACGAAGATATTATTCTCACTGTTATCACTAAAATTACTTTAAATAGTAATTTACATTTTATTATCGAAGTGATAGATTACATCATAATCCATTCATGTCATGTAATTCGTTTCTTCAATTATATTACAATTCCTTATATCAAGAAGTTAACTCCAGCTTCAAATTTAAGTTTAAATGTCATTTAAAGTTTTCGTACAAAACAACTTTAATATCTCATCATCAGCCTGTAAGAGACCCACCCACTGCAGGTCCGAAGATCTCTTCCTGAAGGAAGGGTATGGACATAATCACGATTGGCGATTTCAAGCTCTTAGCATACAATTCTATATTTTCCCACATACGATGGCTACTACAAGGACATTTCTCAAGTGCAGGTATCCTCACGATGTTTTCCTTCACCATCAGCCGACAGTGTTATCAATTGAAATTAGTATATGTACCCAAATTCCTAAAAACTTCATTGGTAGATGCCAGGAGTTCGAACTTGCGGACATCGGATTGATATTTTGTTTTATATTTAGTCCGAAGATTATTTAACACAAATAAGTTGTTATAATGAAGTCTCCGAATGTTTAATGATGACATTCTAAGTATATCCAACCTTTACATAAACCATTAAAAACTTATGACGTAATTAGATCGGTTCAATGGTAAAAGATATGCTGATGTGATAACGTCTTATAAATCGATAAACGTCGGCTGCGAGCACGAAAAAGCATGACTCATTGTCACGTTCCGCCTGAATCGAGCGTGCAAGCAAGAGCGCAGATCAAGCGATGGAGAGGCGCGATCGGACTAAGCATTCGGCTCCGGACGGATAATTTTTCATCAATGTTTTCTTATGACGTTATCACGTAGAATTATCGTCCGTAACCCGACTTTACAGACAACCAATATTTTTATAAAAGAAATTATATAAACCTTAATACAAAAGTAGACGCGATTTCATTATTTTATGCAATATAGGATAATATCAAGATATATTATCAGGTAAAAGCTACTACTATCAAGTGTTATCTAATCATTATTAACAAAAGAACCAATAGTATAAATTAATGAGACTATGATATGACATACTATTGTGATTACATGATAATAATTGTATAAAACAGAACAACAAGGCGATTAGACCTTATAATAGCGTAAAATATTGCCAATATGTGTATTACGTTCGAGGGTTCAATTAATAATATAAATGAACGTCAATTGGCCTTCATTAAAGAAGTTCTGGAAAAGAGAGGTCACAATGATACTAAAGTTAGAATCGATCCAGTCGGTGCAGCAGGTGACAACTACATGGCGAATGTCAAAAGGATAACAGTTAGCTGACGACAATGGAATATTCAAGATGATCGCTAAAATAGCACCTGAGAATGAGATAATGAGGACGAAGGCTAACACTCAGATGGTTTTTAGGAACGAACATGAAATTTATACTGAAATTTTCCCCAAGTTTCAAGAGTTGGAAGTGAAAGCGGGTGTGCCGGATGAAGACAGATTTAGGTTCGCTGCGTGCTACGGGTCCCTTTCAGAGGAATCGAATGAAATAATCTTACTTGAAGATTTACAGACCTCCGGTTTTATTATGGTGGACAGATTCAAATCTTTATCAGACGAATATGTAAAATCCGTTTTGAAAAATTTAGCAAGCCTCCATTCGTTATCATTCGCCTTGAAGAATACTGAACCGGACACATTTGAAACAATGAAAGGCAATTTATTTGATATGTGGTCATTTATTGCATCACATCCACAAATGTTAGTGGAATTCAGTGTACTTGAAAGACAACTAGAAGAGATGTTGGACGACGAGGATCAAAGAGGGATAGTAAAAGGTGCAAGTCACTGAATCTTTTGCTCTGGCGGCTAAACTGACACAAACAGAATTCGATAGCAAATATTCTGTAATCCAGCAAGGAGATTCATGGGTGAACAACATTATGTTCAACTTTGACGTAAGTCACTTGTGCTTTTTACCTGTACAACAATGTGTTGCCTCTTAAATCGGAGAAGTATTCTTTTAAATTATACAATTTTCCTACAGCAATAAAATTTAAGTCCCTTGGAAATAACTGCTTAATATTTTCCATGTTAAATTATTAGTTGCTCGTAAAAGAGAGAATAACTTAGCTCGTGACGTTTTATATATGATTTATATTACCACAAGGGTCGTTTGGAGCAGTTTCGCATTTTTTATAAAACGACATTAACCCCTACAAAGTTAACACATTTGCAATATTTAACATTTGTCTATATTGCAAACTATCTACATAATGGGGACCTTCTAATTGAGTTGTAAAAATATTCACCACTTGGAAATAATTATGACCAATTACGAAATCAGAGAAATAACTTTTTTTTTATTATTTTCCAAATTATTCCTTACAGGGTGATAAGCTCCAACAGTCTGTAATGATAGATTACCAGCTATCAAAAGCGAATAGTCCTTCTTATGACATTCTCCTTACGATTTTCAACTGCACAGACCACGAGGCACGTCTCGAGCATTTTCACGATTGGATAGATTACTACCACACCGAACTCGAGAAAAGACTTGCAGATTATGGTTTGAAAGCTGATAACGTATATCCTAGAGGCCAGTTGGATGTCGACATGAAAAAATACGCAAGAATTTCCCTCGGACCAACACTTATGTCGGCTCGTGTTACCACAATGCAACCAGAAGACGCGGCTGTGGTTATGAAAGTGATGGAGTCGATGACTGTAAGTGAGAGTCATGAGTTATTATCATTGTCTAACTTTGATGAGAATGGTACAATGTTGTGCAAAAAGAAAGTGCAAGGTCTTATCGACAGTTATCTACAATTCGGTCTACTGTAATAAATATCTAAATATCTATTATGGATTTGCTTGGTATATGGGTAAGGCCACCAAAATTCCCAATTTTAACACAAAGATGGCATGTATATAGTTTAAATCAATATAACATCCATGTAAAATAAAGTATCCCAAATTTTTTGTAAAGGTTGCTCCAAAGCGATTTGAAGCGACGATGGCTCAGTTGGTAGTGTGTTCGGACATAGCGTCGTAGGACGTAGGTTCGAATCCAAGCAACTGAGTCGGAGTGCGCGGTGAAGGAGGACATCGTGATGAAACCATAGCATGGTGGTAGTAGGGCTTTTTCTAAGTCTGTCCGGCTAGCTACCACCCTCAAGTTGAAAATCTGTAGACAAGCACCTGCTGGTGTGTTCCGGTAGCTGCACTTGAGAGCCAGCCTTCCTCTAGGCTTAGCGTGACTTACCATCTTAGACCACATGATAATTTAACATCAGATGAGATTGTGGTCAAAACGTTTATCTATAAAGTATACTTATATTTTAAAAAACAGTATGAAATTCGTACGACAAAAACAAAAAATTATGGTATGTTCTGTAATTAGCATAAAACCTGTGATATTTAATATTTTCGCGACATTATTTATAATTGAAGTTAATAATATTTTGTTGAATTTGGTTTTAAGGGTAGATTTATCAAAATTAAAAAAAATGGAACAGTTGTTTAATTGAAACATTTTATGTCAATGAACGACGCTTTATATTTGTCTATATATTTATAGTCTATAGCAGGGCTGTCCAAACCACGGCCCGCGGCATGAATTATTGCGGCCCGCAGAATCTTTTTTATCTTCTTTGTTTAAATACATTAAATGAGTAAATTATTTATCTTGCGACGAAATTCAAATGTTTTGGATATGTATTCGATTATGCCGCACACAACACTATTGATTGATGTTGACAGAATTGTAAAAGACAAATTAATGAAAAAGTAGATAATAAAATAATGATACTTATTATACTTGTATTTTAATTTTATAAATATTTTGCGGCCCCCCAATGTATTGAGTCATTTTTGTTGGCCCTGGGTCCCATGTAGTTTGGACAGCCCTGGTTTATATCATATGTTACATATAACATATTATTATTTATTAAATAAACTTGTTAAGTAAAAGTTTATGATTTGGTAACGATAGGGAATTAATCAGTTCGCAGATTGCGGCCACGAGAAGAGTTATATAATATTTAGTTTTTTTTTTTTTAAATGGATCTTGACATTTTAATAGTATTTGCTCTACTAGGCCAAGAATGATAATTTTGGCGCCCTTACCCATATATGTTTATTTAATTAGTTAACTATTACTTTTTATAAATATAATAATAAAAATATAATATATACAGTTTGTTCGGTTTATTTGTTCCTCTAATCAGATAATAATAATACACGTATGCATTCGTGAAACATACACGGTTATACATGTATTTTTCACGAACTTCATATGTGTATGAAAAGGATAGCTTGCTTAGCTTAGTCAGATCGGGAAACTTCGGCGGCAGTTCTAAGCCGAGGCGCACCGAGTGCCCTTGCGCTGATCGCCTAAACAAAATCGGGTGAGTGCCTTAAGCGCTCCCCTTAGTAGTCCGGTGAAACTGTAGAGGCCTTACCAGGCTAACAGTGTAGATCAGTTCGAAAAAAAAAAAAATTGTTCCTCACATAATTAATATCCCGTGATTATTATAATCAGTTTGAGAAACAATGTGAATAGAAATAAAATTGCAAGTCAGAAATGATTGCGTAAAAACAGCTATATTTATAAACGAATTAGACAATGGACATAAATAAACAGGTCATCACAGCTCATTAAATATATATATATCACGTGTCACTGACTTCATTACGGCGCATTATCGATGAAAGGAAAAAGCTTTTTTTTTTTTTCTCGTACTGACTACACTGTTGACCTGGCAAGGCCTCTACAGTTTCATCGGACTACTAAGGGGAGCGCTTAAGGCACTCACCCGATTTTATATAGGTAAACGAAAAAGCGATATTTATACGTTATACATCTATAACATTTAACGTATTAAGGATGAGATAGAATACATTATACAGTGTTTCTTACGTTTGAGGGTTCCTCATCGTATATCGAACTACTTGCGTTGTACGTGTGTGTGTGTGTGTGTGTGTGTGTGTGCGTACGTATTACGAAGCTTTGGGGAAAGGCATCATAATTCAATATAGGAAATTTTTTTTTTTTTTTAAGGTTTCAGTTTAACCGCGTGTGACACATGATTCCTTTATTACTGTCGTAAATTATTCGTTGTAAAAATAAAGCTAAATTATAATATCTGTAATGAAATCTGACAGAAATAGTTTTTTGATATCTGATTATTCACCTTTCTAGATAAAGTTTTATTACTTAATACTCTTTACCGAATTTGCCTCAAGAATAGTTGGTATATTTGTGTGCACCAAAGGTGCTTCGTGCGCTTATTCGTACAACACGTCTTAAACTATTTTAAGTCAGGGTATGAGCAGAAAGCCTGTTTGCTTCCCTAACATAGTAGAGAGCGATATAGAACTAGCCAAAAACTGGTAAATAACACAAAGTTCCATGCCCGCAACATCTCTCCAACATTAGTTTTAACTCTATTAAGAACTGTGAAATTAACCTAAGCATATTTAGAAAAAGTTTAAACCCGGTTTAATTTTAATTTATCTTTTCTTTTCGTGAAGCCATTTTGATGAAATAAATTTATCTGTTGCCTCGAGCAGATAGAATAGTATAAAAAAAATATATTGTACTTTATAACCCTTCTTATATACAACCGAAATCAGGTTTTTTGACAAATTTTTCAACATACAGACGTAACTATTCCACAATTGTACAATAGTATAGATAGAAGTTTTATAAAACTTACCTCGGTGAAAGGTTAATTTCAAGCAGCCACGGTTTCAGCATATCATCCACCAGAATGTCATATCCGAACAATTCTGAAATCGTTGTGTTTTTTAAATATCTTTTTTTTACCAACTTCAAAACGGAAGAGGTTCTCAGTTCGGTTATATTTTATTTTATTTTATTTTCTGTAACCAATCTTCTAGTAGATTATTAGTGCTATTATCAAGTAGGTAATGGATATTACAAGTTTCTTGCGGTTATTACAATGAACAAACAAGATGGCGGCCGTCTTGTTAGAAATTTAAAGGGAGTTTTGTTGACCAGTCAGTATCCATCCATGCTCCGTGGCATTATTTTCGATCCGCTTCACTTGTGTACAATAACCAATATATATTACGTAAAACACCGACCAATATTACAAAATACATTGTCAAATAACACAATATTATGAATAAAATCCGTTACACATAACATTCCAAGATGGCGCCAAAGAGTCATGTTCGTAATTTAAAAACGGATTTGGAAAATTCTTCTTTTATAGTAAAAGGATATTTACAAGAAGGGTCTCATTTTAAATTCATTAGACGGTTCGATTTTGGATTACGAAGATAAATTAGAGAATTACTCAAAATCGTACAGAAAAGGCAGCGACTGATATACTGATAGACATTTAAATATGGTCGAGAAAGTTCTGGTGCATTTTTTAAGGTTGAAATTTTTATGTATTATATATATTATGTTATTTAATATGCGTTATAATTACGTAATACACAAATCGGAAAGCGACAAATGTAACTCACCGAAGCAGTTGAAGAGGTTCGGTACAAAGGCCCTGGCGGCTGCGGTTATGGTCTGCGCTGAGGACAGTATGGACTTGACGACCAGGTCTTCGATGGCAGCCATCAGGGCCGTGGTATTCCGGCCCTGCTTGCGGAGGTGCCGCAGCAGCGCGGACAGGCTCCACTTATGGCCTATATTACCAGCATTGGGGTCGTCGCACCTACACCACAGTTACGCTTTTACAACAACAAACTAGCGTACCGGCCGACGAGTTACGTCAATTTTTTGACGTTTCAATATTTAAAATTCATAAAGTTATTAGGTACATATATCAATTCATATTGTATCGATAAACAAAGACTATTAATGAGCATTACGTACAAACCAATCCTTCGCAGGAATCGAATTTGCGATATTTAGGCTCAAATTTGCGAGTTTTTGAGACCAATATGTCATAAAGCCTGATCATAGTTCACGATTAAAGCAAACGGTGGAGTAAAATACCATCAGGAAACCTTTATACTTCAATCGAGAAGTTTCGATACGACGAGTGTACAAAGTACAACAAAATGTCAACGTGACGCGATAATTCCAGATGGTCACCAATCCAAGTACTGACCGCACCAGACGTGCTTAATTTCGACGATCAGACGAGACACCAGTGTTTTAACACTCTACATCCAAACAGTGTTTATCCCCACCACTTTTCTTCACACAGAAAGATTGCGGATAAGAATTTAAAAGGCCTGAAATCGCACTTTGTAAAACAGAAAAAATACTTGCTTGATATAATCCGTGTGGTATTTATTGATGCTGTAATTGCACAGGTGCATGCACGGATTCCACAGGTTCTTGTTCGTGTGGTCGTACTTTACGGTGGCGAATCGGACGAGACCCTCCTCGTACAGATATATGAGGAGGGGGTCCATAGACGTGACGCACACGTACAGACGGAGATCGCACTTGTGACCACCGATCAATAGCGGTTTGTCTATGTACTTCGCCACGACGACATTCTCCCCCTTCGGGATTTGTTCCGGCTGGAAAGACCATCGCAATTTTCCTATAGTCCTAGGCAAGTTCCTATTTTTGACCGCTCTGAATTATTGCCTTAAGCAAAAGATAGTTAAAATAGTGTTATAGGAATTTAAAATTGACATTTATTTATCATTCATTAATAGTACATTTTTGCTTTCAATTTCTTTTTCTTCTGTACATAAAAAATATATTGTTGACAACGCAGAACGAAGTCGCGGGGGTATCGGCTAGTAAAAAATACACTTGCTAAGCATAATATATACTGAAACGGTAAACGATAATGAAATAAGAACTTACAGTGTTGACTATATAAATCCCTCTGCCGCGGCTGGACGCAGCCGGCTTCACGATCCAAGGTCCCTTAGTCCTGTAGTGGGTGGAACATAGTTCCTTGTATTCGACTGGCATCAGAAACGTCGTCGGAATGAAGTCGAAATGCTTCAAACCGCGAAAATATTGCATCTTCTCGATGTTCTTGAAGAGTTTATCTTTACGCGTTAATTCGTATGATCTATAATTTGGAAAATGTAAGGGTTTAATTGTCGGTTCAAAGGCCTCTTCCTGAGGGAAGCTACAAGTATAATCACGACAAATCCACACAGTTGTATATTTTTCCATAGGTGCGTTGGTATTTCAAGAACATTTTCCTTCCCCATCAGCCGATAGCGTTACCAATTGAAATTAGTAAATAGCACCCGAACTCCGAAAAAATCATTGGTTCATGCAGAGGTTCGAATCTGTGGACATCGAACTGACATTCCACTAGTCAAATCACTCGACCATCACGACGGCCGACCATAATGTAACTAGTAACAGTGTTTTAGGTAATAGTGTTAGGATTTATAACAAAGTCCCAAAGCATATTACCGATTTGCCAGACTATAAGTTTAAGTGCCATTTTAAGCGGGTTTAGGTGTCAAAGGGCTATTATAGAGTGGATCAATATGCGAACGATGGTGATATCTGGAATCGACTCCTCTCTGTGCATCCTCTAAAATCGATTGTAACGTATAACGTATTTTATATATATAATTGTATGTTAAAAAGATAAACCCCGTCGAATTTCTTGCCGGTTCTTCTCGATGACTGGTATGTTTTCCGAACCGGTGGTAGTTTTGACGTTCATTATCGTCTTCTTAGGGCCTAAATTGAATAGAGTATTATTGATTTTTATTTTGATTTTTAATGCTGAACGATTAGAAGTCGTTATTAGAACTCCTCGGACGTTTGATATACCAATCCCGTATTCATCGTCTCCAGTTGAATTCCAAAAGCGATAATGGACCAAGAGTAGCTTTTCGAGCTCTCCCATTAATTGACGTACCCTACCCTAAGCTACTAGGAGCCAGGGCTCTGGTAAAGTAAAACATCGTGATGAAGTCTTAGCATATTTGCAGGGACTTTTCTGCTGTCCGTATGGCTAAACTACCATTCTGAAATTCTTTAAAATCCGTCCCGAAACACTTATATCTGTGTTCCGGCAGTTGCACTTAACAACCAGCCTCCCACTACGTTTAAAGCATGTTTACGATCAGATGGGATTGTGATTAAACGGCTAAAACTGGCCGAATATAAAAATAAGGTTAACTTATTTAGAACAGGTGGATAATCATTAAGCCAAATTTACACAGATAACCTGTTATCTGATTACAATAGTGAAGTAATTTGTATAATATTGATATAAAACTTATAGCATTAAGTACAGATTACAAAAAAAAAGAAATCCTATTATAATTTTTCTTCTTTTGATTTAGAATACTGTCACAAACATCCAGAAAATCCAAGCTTGTATACATAGTTATTTAGCCAGTAGATTCTGTACACTAAACTTATTTAGTGATGTACATGACCGACCGTGTACACTATCGATTTTGATCGAACGATAAAATTAAAAACTTATCAAGGGGAATAGAAATAAACATAATGGAAGTCTCACTAAACAACCGAAAAAGAAGCAGATGAAATAAGATTAAAGACGACAGACATTAGGAGACATTACAAGAAACGGCAAAATAAGATGGGTTTAAATTGTAACCAAATATCCACGGGACAATAAAAATATACAAAACCGAGAAGTTGGAACACGGGCAGATGACAAAAAGAATGAGTAGTACAATTCAACCAAGAAAAGCTAACGTAACACGTAACAATATGGAAACATCTGGAAGAGTTTACATGTCACCTGATTAGTAGTAGTATCAGCGATAAACACTAATCCAACTAATATAACAAATGCGTACGTGAGTTTGTAGCGCTTTCACGCCTTAACTAATCAACCGATCATAGCGTAATTAATTGTCAGTGATAAAGAAAAAGATATATGGTACCTTTCATTAAGAAAAATAGCAATATTGTACCTGAGGGATAGGTTATATTAAACGCAAAAAAAAAACCGCGAGCAAAAGCTAACAAAAAAAAACACAAACACATAATCGAGAACCAAAGAACTCCTGTAAAGAGTCATCTTCAAAATTTTCTTCTCGTAACTCGATTAAACCACTAATAAAAAAATAAAAAAACGATGTTTTAATTACAATACCACAGCACTAACCTCGGAAAGTGATTGACGCGTTGGTACGGAGATAGCGACCTTAACACGTCCGGCTTCGGGTGGAGTCCAGACCAGAGCAGGTTGAACTCTTTCGAGTCGGGACCGGCCTCCTGCAGCCCGTGAGCTTGGAGCAATCGATGTAACAGTTTAGTCTCTGTGTTCACGAGCTTATACATTATCTTCAGAATACGTGCCGGCATGTGACTGCTCTCTAAGACCTGAAAAGATGTGTCCCCTATCGGTTCATGCTCACTTAATATCTCTTTATGACATTACTAGCTTTCCACAACGGCTTCGTTCATTGAGCTATAACTGGGGAAGAGTAGTTTTTTTTTGGATTGAGGGTATCCTATGTCCTTTTCTGTACTCCTGGTAACGTGAATGCAAAATTTCATGTTGTTCGCTTGACTCGTTAAGCCGTGAAAGCGTAACAAACCTACAAATTCATTTTCGCTATAATATTAGTTAAGACTAGTTAGGCTTGTCGTAATACAGGAAAACCCTCTTAGACATCTCAAAACAACGTTTCACGAGACGCGCTAAAAATAATAAAATTCTTGAGACAAAGAATTGATGTAACATAGGGGGATGCTTGTTTAAAAATTATCGATAATCGATATATCGACTGTCATAACTCGATGTTTTTAACATTCCTTGGGTTTTTCCTACTAAGGCAAAATATCATGAATATTGTACATTCATCCTGCCATTATTGAATGGGTACTCAATTCGTTGTCAAAAGTCTCGTCATGTAATTACTATGGAGTTCCGACAAAATGGTGACCTGCTTGCTAGAGCGTTCCTTGGTCTTTTAGTGACATTTCAGATTTCACGGTCCAAGTTATCATTTTGCATACAATAACCAAATCATATTACACCATTTACCACCAATATTACAGAATATATGGCAGAATAACGCCAGACAAAGAGTAACAAATTAATGCGATAAACATGACAGTTTAAGTTCCCGCCAAGAACACTAGTTAATTTTGGATACGCGTTGTAGATGTACTGTTATCGAGTGGACAGGCCAAACCTACTTAACGAGAGCGAAGCTACGTTCAAAAGTTAGTTAATAAAGTAATTTAAACATCCTTTCTCCTTGCAACTACTTATTCCGGTACCGCGTGACAGTCATCTCCGAAAAGATAGTTCAGCTGGCACCGATACTTCGATGTGGCGATGATAGCTTGATGTGTCATGGCTATTTTTATATTGTGGGGTCGAGAAAGTCGCATAATTAGAGTGTAACCATAGTTGAAGTTATCCATTAACTAGCTGATAGACACTTGCATCGTTGTATATTAAAAAAAAAAACAGCAAAGCGTCAAAATGGAACCCTAAAAATAAGTAGCTTAAAAACATTTACAAAAAATTCATAGTCTTATGTTCATACGTGGACTGTTTGAATCGTGATCCTCAAACGAACTGTATTTATTTTATATATATAATACTAACTGCCCGCCCCGACTTCGCACAAGTGTCTTACAAAAAAAAACATGAAACCAAATGTACATTTTATAGTACCAGTCATATTGTGAAACAATATTATGAGCCCGATGATCCAATCGTACAAAAAAACCAAATAAAAGAGGGTTTGCGACACTAAGGAGCAGATTATTAACTTTTAAATGAAGTACCAGCGAATGAATGCGAGCTTAACTTAGACCGGTGGAACTGTAGAAGTCTTATTGGCTAACAGTGTAGGTCAGTTCGAAAAAAAAAAAAACTTAACTTATACTATATAAAATCGGGTGAGTGCCTTAAGCGCTTCCCTTAGTAGTCAGTTCGAGATAAAAAAAAAACTTAACTTGATTTATAAAATAAATACATTTTCTTAAACAAAAAAGAACCCAAAATAAGGTAAGTTAATAAACGTCCTTCAGTCATTGGAACTGGTATGGTTACAATTAGAAGAACTATAAAACAGACAACAATAAATCTAACAATACCTTGACGCTGTCAACTTCTTTCACTAATAAGTGTTCGGAATCGTCACTGTCCATAGCGGGAGACGGAGGCACGTTGTGACTGACTGCTTTTTCTTTTAATCTTACCTTTACTCTTCTTGCTTTTCTTATCTTCTTTTAAGTCTGGGAACACCAACGAGTTTCGCTTCGAATTAACATGGTCTGGGAAATCTCTATAAATAATCTGATAGAAGTCTATCGGTGTGCGCGCGTCACGCAGAAACTACTTGATAGGTTTGGATTAATTTATATTTGTTTTTTTTTTTTGAAGTTATACTTCTTTTGGCGCTTTAGGGAAAAATGATGAGAGTAAATGTTTACGATAGCGCGCGCGCACACCGTCACGAAAAACCGACACCCTGAAGTTAGCTATAGTCAACATTTTATTCAAAAAAAAAGTATGTATGTATTAAATACCTTTTTTCTATTGTTAGTGTCGTTTTTTCTATATACGTAAAATAAGGCGAAAGGTAAAATTTTTGAAAAGATTTTTTATCTTGTTACGCCAAAGAAGTATAACTTCTAACGCGTGTACATAAGTACACACACACACACTTTTTTTTCTTAGACATTCGGTCTTTATCTAAAAGAAATATATATCACGATATTCTCATTTCATATGAAGTGATTAAAGTTTTATGTTAAGGACTAGATTAAAACTGCGAAAAAAAAAAACAACTTTACAGAAGCGTGAACTGACTTTATTAATTTGTATTTCTACGAATACCGTGTTAACAATAGACGGAAATAAAAGACGCCTCAAACTATATATATATATATATAATTTGTTCCAGTTTACTATTAGGAAATCATAAAGAAGAGCGAAGTTACTTCCTCATTCACTGAAGCAGTTATTTTCCTAATACTGCTCATTTTACTGGCGTATATATTCACATTCTGAATCAAATCAAATCAACAGGTGTGAGGCGTTATTCTAAAATTAATACAACCCTTTGTAATGGAACAGAGCCGGTGTGTCTACAAAATTGCATGTAATGGTAGTTCCAGTTTTTTGTCTCATGATTCTTTTATGACGATGTATTCACGTATGTACTCGAGTTAAAAAAAAAAAAATGTATTTTTGCATTTTTATACTTACTAAGTTATTCACATTTGCCCACCGTCTCACTTCATGTTAAATGATGAAGAGGTCCAAAGATGGTAACCACGCTTAAACTAAAAGGGGGACTGTCGTTAAAGTGCACTTGCCGGAACACGCCTATAGGTGCTCGGTGGCGGACTTTCAACTCGTGGGTCGTAGCTAGCCAGGCCAGATTAGAAAAATCCCTACTACAATGCTATGGTTTCATTACTATAGATTCCTTCACCCAAAGCTCCGGCTTGTTGGTAAGGATTTGCACATACGTTGTTCGACGCGGGGTCCGAATACGCTAATCATTGAGCTATTATCACTTTAATACCAATAAGCATGACGTATTTATTCCCGAAAGAACGTGATATACCTACCGTCTTTCATCGGATAAACCGTGGTCAAAGGATCACATAGTCTTAAATTAAAACTTTCGTAAATATTTATCTCACCTTTTACTATTTGTGGTGGTGGATCCTCTTGATGCTTTATATTCGCTGTGGTATTTTCAATAGTCAAATGCTTCTTCAAGGTTATCTTACTGAGATCATTCAGGACATCTTCTATGTCTCTTTTGTGTTCCGCTGGTTCGTGTCCCTTGTTCATTTATAGACTCGGTTTTCGGCAATTCAGCCTCACTGACGTGCCTAACGACGTACGCTTGACCAGAAAACTTGTTACTGTTACCGAAAGTCTCCATTACGTCGTGCATTATATTCTTCGGTCGGACGCTAAAAGCATGAGGCTCTGCGACCAACCGCCTGGCCATATTCTTCGCTTTATTCAATAATATTGTTGTACCGGTGTTGTTACCGACTGTTTTCATAGTGGATTCCATCGACGGGGTTCGCGACGCTAGGACGCATGACCTGAATACCAGAACTGCTCCTTTAGAGCCGAGAGGACCACCGGACACCCAATCTGATACGGAGCCATCGTTGTCTCTGTTTTTAAGGGTTGTATCGTCGTCATTTTTTCTCATACTGTCGTCACTGATTGTCTCGTTTGTCTTTTGAAGGCCTGACGTAGACGGATTCGGTGTTTCTGGTGATACATGTGGACTGAGGAATAGTTTTTGATTATTAATTGCACTACGCGAAATGTTCGACCATTAATGTCATGGAGAAGGTTATGGATTGGCAATAACTCAATATTACGTTCCAATTTAAGAATCTGGAACCTGACAGAGATTATGATAATTACTTAAAAAATGGGTACTTTCATTTCTATGTAATGAAACAAAATTAAGTAATATAGTACCGGGCATTTGATTTCACATGCCGAGGAGAAGAGTGAGACGTCCGGCGTAGATCGGCTTGCTTCGGTTTTGTAAAGCGTTCTCTCTATCACACAGTACAATGACTGCGATAGACAAAGATAACAACACTATACGAAACTTTGCCACCCATTTCAGTCTTCTCTACGACGTGCCAAATCAAAAGCATGATACTGTAAATCAATATATTCATGGAAAATTTTCGTAAGACAAAGAGAATTTCTAGTTTATAATGCATGAGCCAATATAATTTCAATTGATGAAATTTACATTCTATCATGCAACCATGTATAGCGAGTTTTGATCAATAAAGCGAATGTTTAATCGTCCATGCCTTGATGCTGACACATGCAAACAGATGACAGCCACATGCTGGCAAGAATATGTTTCCATCGGTCACTCAATGGAACCATTGTGGCGTACCATAAAAGGTCCAAGGTCAATGGACACGCACTAGATCTATTCAGACCTAGCCGTGACTAACTGTTACACCGTCAACGAAACATTTCAATAATATATATTGAAATAATTTAAAAGTGTAAGAATTCAATATTTTTAATTAATAATAAACTGATTTACGATGAAGGTAGACAATGCAAGGAAAACTGTAAGGTTGAGCATTGTTCTTGAGATACCCCCATTTAATAGGTTGATATCCATAACTGACTAAATTCGGTATCTGTATTGATATTAACACCTTTTTTATTTTATTTTTTTCTACAGACACCTGGTCTGTAGTTGTTCTGTAGTTGTCAGTTGATTAGTTCGGGATCCACGGTTCATTTTTGCTAATGATTACTACCGAGCCAATTTTCCATGAATATCTTAATTTAATGAGACTGTTAGTATCACAAACATTTTCGATTATGTTAGCTAACAGGGGTGGCGGGGACAAAAAATGTGTCGATTTTATGATTCTTGTAGTAACGCGATAACGTACCATGCAATTTGGAGGACCGTAGTCCGGTGGAACTGTAGAGGCCTTACGAAGCCAACAGTGTAGGTCAGGTCGAAAAAAAAAAACTATGTGGCTGTTAAATTATATAAAAAATAAACTAAGCGACAGACAAAAATCAGCTGGTTAGTAATCATTTTCGATGACCCCGTTATCGAGACATGTTCGACGAAGGGAACCCTTTGATCGAACCATATACACTTTGTAGGACAAATATTTATTTCGAATAATTCAGATAATATATTAAGATTTAACGAAAAAAAAAACACAGTAATAATACATTACAACAAAATCGACATATATTATGCCAGCTACCCCTGTTAGCTCTATCACAATTGAAAATGTTTGTGATAGAAAAAGTTGGGCGTCACATCATAATCTAGCTATTCACGGAAAATTAGCTTGTCAGTAATCACTACCAAAAATGGACCGTGGATCACAGGGACTAGATGATGATGACAGATTTAAAATAATGCATTATGGTGTCCTGTATCTTAAAAATACCTACAGAACCTGAGATATTATATCTCTATCTGCTAATAAATTCACAGGAAACATTTTTAGTTTTAAAATATATATTAAGAAACAATCGGTCATTTGTAATGTTGTCTTAACCACTATAGTGTATTAATCCTTACGTAATGAAATACGTTAGTTACGTTGGGCATTTAAAGCAAATGAAAAGTGCCCTTACAGGATATCATTTGAATCTCATAAAATGCCATAGATTTAAAATTACACGTAACAAATAATTTGTATGTGTGGCGAGAATTACGAAGCTTCTTTGTCTTTGGTGAGCTATAAAACGTCACAAAGAGTTAAAAAAAAAGATCAGACAGTGCATAGGTCTAAATCGCTTGAACGCTTACTGACTGCCACATTACTAAAGCAAATTATACCCGTGTGAAACTAGAGCGAGTCGCTTGTAGAATATAATCAAAAACTATAAATGAGAGACATCTTTAAGGGTATATATTTAGTTAAAAAAAAATTATATGGGAACATGACCATTTGGACGTAGTGACAAGTTCAATGTACTAAATTAAGGTACGCAGTATGGAGTTTGCAACAAAGTACATGGCGCGCGAAAAAATATGCAAAATACGGCGTACTAAATTATTGTAGATATCATTTCTTAGAATTTTCGTCACAAGAGTCAGCGCAATTTCGTCACTATATGCAAAATTATTGTGACTCATATAACATGGATATATCGGCGTATAATTAATATCGTTGACATGGGTATACTCAAGATTTGTTTCAAGATAACAAGGCAAATCAGAGAAAACTGGATGTGAAATACCTCTAATGAAAATACAGATTTTTTGAGAGTCAATCGAGGCAAAAAGACTAAATGTATCGGCATAGCTCTATGACCGTTTGATGTGGAAGTTTTCGTAGAAGGTTCTAGAGTATTTGAGTTTTTGGATTGAATTAATCACTTTCTAATCAAGGAAGTAAGTGGCTCTATCTAATACTTAAGCCGGTCCAGATAATACAGAATGTGACTATTTCGAATTATAAATATTATAAAATGTTCTATTAGTGGTCAAAAAATAAAGAGTATCATTAATGCACACGACAGACGTGAAATTTTTGTATTACAGGGAAACCTTTTTATAAAAAAAAAAACAAACAACAAAAACCCAACGTAACGCGGCGTTCCCAGATGGTCACCCATCCGACCGATCCCGACTTTGTTTAAATCCGATGATCGGACGAAAATTGGTATTTTCAACACTCTATCCGACACAGTGTTTACCCTACCACTTATCGTAACCCAATGAAACGAAAAAGGTTGCGGGTCAGAATTTCAAAGTTTCACTTGAGAAACAAGCTAAGTTATTTTAGAGACGGCGATGACACCTGTGAACTTAGTTTGTCCTATATATACTCTATTCGAAATATATGGATTTGATACAGTCATTTGTTTCGGTTCGTCTTCGACTACCTTTTGCTTGCGACTTCACTCGCATTAATGTAGATTTCATCTGTACCTTTGGACAGTACATTTTTTTTGTGATGAAAAGTACCCTATGTCCTTTTATGTACCCCTAATAACGTGTACACAAAAATATCAAGATGTGATCGGTTAACTAGTTAAAGTATAAAAACGTAACAAACAAACTCAATTGCACATTTATAATATTGATATGGATTTGATACAGTGGGTTGCATTGGTCCCTCTTCAACCACGACCGGGTAATTCTTCGTGAATATGAAATATTGATGTTCTTTTATTGTTGTCATAGAAATCATTAGGCTACAGAATAGAGAAAATCCATTCCGTTTTATCCACTATAATATTTATTGTCAATCATTCCTGATTTGTGAAATCGGTTCCGCAAAACCCAGTAGTATCCTTGGGTAAAGTCACCAGTTTCTGCGTATTAGATACATTTGTCGCTGATTCATCAAATGTCATTCTTATTTGTTAAATAATTTACTTTTGTAGGTGGTAGAGCTACGCTTGTAGGTGGTAGAGCTACGCTGAAACTATTATTGGTTTCAGAATGAATGGGCCGGCTCGCCCGACGCGCGGGGTAGTACCACCCTCTCACAGAAAGCCGACGTGAAGTAACAGTGCTTACACTGTTGCGTTTCGTTCGGTCAGTGGCAGCACCGGAGGCCCACATATTTAAAAGGCCGGCAACGCACTTGCGACTCCCCTGGTGTTGCTAGTGTCTATGGACGGCGGTGATCACTTACCATCAGGTGACCCACCTGTTCGTTTGCCCCCTAATATAAAAAAAAACTTATCAATATTTTAACTATTAAATCATATTTCAAATCAACAGTCACGCGGTTTTGCTCGCGCTAATGTAGAATTTTCAGAAACAGTGCAATTATTCTGTATAAATGTACTCTATGTCTTTTGCCCTATACCCTTGACAACATATATGCAAAATATCAAGATGATTGCTTTAGTAGTCAAGAGACAAAAGCATTACAAACAAACAAAATCACTCTAGCATTTATAATATTAGTTACAATGGTTTTATAATTGCAATCAAAAAGCGCTTGAATCACAATAAATGAAAATCCATCTCGCTTTATCCACTTATCTGCAGAAGTGATTTCTGCAATCGGTGCCGTAGAACCCAATCTTTCCTTATTAAAGTCACCAGTTTATTGGAAATCAAATGTATTTAACGTTGAAGAATCGTTTCATTCCACCACCAAAAAAAAAAGTCACCAGTTTATTGGAAATCAAATATATTTAACGTTGAATCGTTCAATTTAATTTTGGCTTTTAAATAATTTTCTTACCGAAACTTTTTGCATTTTTATTCCAAATTGCAATGTATGAACGTTATTTTAAGATATTTTTATTCTGCATACAACTAGTGACGATCATAATTTCTAGAACTAACATTGTGACGTAAAGACAAACAGATTGATGTTGACATTATTATTTTGCTGTTGATCACCAGATGTCCGTTATAATTGACAACGATAACGATCGGAGGGTGTTATCGTCACTTGCGAAAAAGAGAGCTTTATACAACCACTCACGGGCGTGAAAGAGAGAACACGTTATCAACAAAGTCACGATACGATCAACGAATAACAATTTCATTATCGTTTGTGTTAATTTCTGTTATACAACAGATAACCAATAACAGTTTATAACAACGTTTGTTGTAGAATAGCCGTTATTACCATCTATGGTAGAATTAATTTGTCCAATAATGATTAAAAATCGATTATATAGGACACGTTAAGTCAAAGAAAGAACAATCCAGACTAATATTACAAATATGAATACGAGTTTATTTGTTGTTACGCTTTAAAAGCTTAACTGCTCAACCGGTCATAATGCAAAATTGCATACACGGTGTCAAAAAAGTACTATTCCCAAGTGACAGATCGAATGTAACCGGAGCGAAGTCGCGATTTTTATTCTGAACCGACTACACTGTTAACCTGGCAAGGCCTCTACAGTTTCACCGGGTTACAAAGCGAAGTCGCGAGGAACTGTTAGTACAATATATAAGTAAATATTGAACAGCGTTATTACGTGACCGTGACAAGAACTACTACAAGCGTTACGCAAAGCTAAAGGTAATTTACTTTAAGGTTATTACAATCGCCGAGATAAAATGCGAATTTACACACATACTGTTGATATTATTATCTGATCGTAATTTTAAAATTATCCGGGACACGTCTACTAAATTCTTAACGGAGTAAAAAATTATATCCTTCTTCTTCTTGTTTTGGCCCCGCAGAAGCATTTGCCAGTGTCAAGAAAGTGTCTTATGATAATTATAATGTTCTAACAAGATGGTGGTTTCCTTGTTTAGAACTTTTCATGGAGTTTTGGTGGCATCTCAGAATGCATGCTCCGTGGTATTATTTCCCATCCACTTCACTTGTGCATAACAACCGAACTATATTACGTAAAACACCACCAATATTACAAAATATAGAGTCTAATAACACAAGATTATAAATAATATATAAAAGTCACTACATGACAGACCAAGATCCCGCCAAAAACTCAATTATATCCTTTCATATAAGGTAAGGCGATTTAAGGTAGGTCGGTTGGTTAACTGCCACCCTTATGTCGATAATCTGTAGCAAAAGCCATATCCATTAGTTGCAATATTATGAATCAAACAGCTTCGTAGACCTAGGGTCTGGTCGCCCTGTTACATCATACCTGCGATTCCAAACTGTCATGATCGTAGTTTTCATATTACGATAGAAAAAGGAATAATACTGTATTGTAAACTCTAAATTCCAATACTAGTTTTATATATCGATTTCCTGTAACACTTATTTTTTACTAGCACCTACCCGCGATTTCGTTTACATTTGTATGGGTATCAATTATGTTATCTTCGTGTAATAACCTAACTTTAACGGGATGGACGCGACAGTTATATTGTGGCTAACTGAAACAATACTTTTATAAATTATAACGCATGCTGTATTCGGATGTGTAAGTTACATTAAAAAGTATGTGTATGCTTATGACCACACGAAAGAAGTGAAATCTTTTTTATAAAATGTACAACAAAAAACGAACGTCACACCGCGCCGTGTTCCCAGACGGTCAGCCATCCAAGTACTGATCGAGCCCGGCGTTTGCTTAACTTCGGTGATCGGATAAAAAACCAGACACAGTGTTTATGTCCGCCAATTTTCGTCACACAAAAAGGTTGTGGAGCAGAATTTCAAATCCCTCCATAAGAAGTTTCACTTCATAAACAAAAATAAATAAATATACACGTAAAGCGTATCCGTCTGTATGGCAGCAGGTCAGTAGAGTCACGTCTAAATACGGAATGCGATATGCAAACCAAATAATAGGTCTTTAGTTAGCACGTACCAGTTTCAATGTTGTGTTAATATTAATATCCATGAAAACTGGTCAATGTTGGTTTGTGTGTTAATATTTTTACTAGAATGTACTAAAGTGACGTCCAAGCAATTTAGGGAACCTACTCATACTACGTGACGTGTTCAGGGGGGAAAAGGAGCTCTTCAAAGTACCACGCTTGGTCACAGGGAGGGGGGGGGGAGTAGAATTTAGGTCTTCGTCACGTAGTCAATATCCTCTAAAGGAAATACAACGCTTTATAAAGCTTTATTTAAATATGGCGCGCAGTGTTTATCGCTTTTAAAACTCATAGACGGCAACACTGACGCATATAGACACACGCTAAAAATCATATATTTTTCAAACTACTTTTACAATCGTAGATAAGTTAAGTTCAAATAAATTAAGAATTATTTTTTTCTATAGTATATATTATATAGAGAAAAAGATTGATTTTCAAAATTCTTAACAAGCTATATTTTATGTTGAAAATTTGCATTAACGCGGACGAGCCCGCACAAAAAAGCTAGTACTAAATATATACGAAAACACTCAGTGAAAACGGAAGTCGCGGGCTTGGAGAGTAAATAAGAAATATTTTCTACAGATCCCAAATAAAGTATTTGGATATACTTTATTTTTATGCAAAAGTATAAAGTATATATATTTAAAAAATAAAGTAAGATACGTTAGTTGGCACCTCTAGTGATAGTCCAGGCGAGGACTCGCTTTTTTTATTCTATATATTATCAAACAAAGTCGTCCGCCGCGTCTGTCTGTCTGTCTGGATGTTCGCGATAAACTCAAAAACTACTGGACGGATTTTAATGCGAACTTCACCAACAGATAGAGTAATTCACGGGGAAGGTTTAGGTATATAATTAGTCAATTATTTTTTGTATGTTGGTTGAAATATAATGATAATTGTTGCAAGAATCGGAAAAAGTCAAGCCACCTTAAGCGTTTCATGCACATAAGTATAAATTTTTTTATTATCAGGGCAGGACAACGTCCGCCCACCCTGCTAGTCTTTAATAAAAAAGACAGGAAGAGTTTTTACCAAATTTTTGGTATTCATGATCGAACAGGACCAAAATATTCATATCATTACAAGGGACTGACAATCAAATAGCAATATTTACAAACTTTCCCACATATTAGTTGTTATACAACAACCAACATAGATACTATATGACTAAAGATGCGTTTCGACTCAATCTTTTTCGAACTGACTACACTGTTGACCTGGCAGGGCCTCTACAGTTTCACCGGACTACTACTCTATAGGTAAGCGTTTTGATCACAATCTCATCTGATGTTAAATGATGATGTGGCCTAAGAAGGTAAGTCACGCTTAACCTAGAGGGACACTGGCTCTCAAATGCAGCTGCCGGAACACACCAACAGGTGCTTGGCGACAGATTTTCAACTTGAGGGTAACATAGTTTATTTGGTTTTGGTATTCCAAAACTTTTGTTTATACGTATAGAAACTCTAATTATTATCTGAACGAACGATCTATTTGCTACATTTACGACGTAAAAACTTTCAAAATATTTTAGGTCTTCTTTTGAGAGATCCCTCTACGTCCTTAATTAATTACTCTTTGACATTCGATGACTCTTGGTTAATAACGTGGGTAAGAATCCTCATCATATATTCAATAAGTACCACGACACTATATAAGGTGGTGAGACCGGACATAGGCAATTAAAGTTCCGATGACCCGGACACCATTACGCCATCCTGTGGCTACGTTGGTGGTTAAAAAAAGGACATAGAGGGTCGTAGTAGTAAGTTTATCTGGGTTCCTTAAGGCTTGGTCTTTAACGACCTAAACATTTCAAGAGCGTTAACGGCACGTATCTTTGCGTCCAATTTCAAATCAAAGTGCTGGTGACTTTTTTTAAACCTTTCGCATATATTCTGCCCGAGATAACCTTTGTTTAACTCGTCAATTGTCTATGTTAAACAGGTGATTCGGAATTTCACCATATCAACTCCGGTGCCAGTACCTTCCAGGTATCAACATACGAGTCTACTCGCAAATGGATTAAATAAGCCACAATTTTTTTTGCGACAAAAGCAGATATTATCGTAAAGAAGTGAATACCTACCTTGAATACCTACCAAATACCTTGAAAATTGTATACTGAATGTAAAAAAGTGGATGCATTTATAACACTAGCTTTACGCCCGTGATTTCCCGCCCTTAAAGTAAAAACTCTTTATATTACAACTAAATTTATATGTTTTTTTCTATGATTTATAAATATATTATTTCCCATACAAATGTCGTTACCATCTTTCACACTCTTAAAAGTTGATCTCTGAGAAACTCTGAAGCACGAACTTCGTTAATTAAATCGAGGAGTATTAATACGACATTTCGAATATGACCTGAAAAATATTATCTCTCATACAAACTTCGTCATCCTTTTTCATACCGTTCGGAGAAGAATTTCGAGAAATCACTTTTCGGTTACAAATAGAATGTCTTCCTCGTATTTAAAATTTATAACTCTAGTATATATTATAAGTTTTGCTTTCATTCCAATAAATTAGTCCCGCGGCTGATGGAAAATTGTGATAATTGGATTAATGTATTGTAAACATTAGGATCTCCAAACAATTCATTTTGATTGCGCTATCATTTCGATGAAAAAACTCTTAGATTTTCTAAGACTTTGTTTATATTATCACAAAAGTTCTACAGATTATCTAAGTAATTCAAATTAACTAGGAATTCTATAAAACCGCAGAAAATTGTTTTATGAATCATTTGGGTTGCGTGGATGGATATACGGTAGTCTTAAATCCTATCATTCCTATAGTGGCTGATTAGTGACGTGCTAGGTTAGGATAGGTTGGAATTTTGATAAAAATAAGCGTAAACAGCGAGCATATGATTTTTTTTTTTACGTTAACGATACAAATCAGGTATCCCGGTAATTATCTACGTAATGTTTCAAGTTTTAAGGGGTATAATATACATGATAGAACTGCATGTATCAATTCTAGTTTTTACATCTGCCTTCTCTTTATTTTGCAATATGTTTAACGAATTTTATTAAAAAGCGCTCATTTTAACTGCTCTTTTAAGCATTATATACATATTCATTAAATTTTAGTAACCATAATGTTACATGCAAAGTCAAAGTGATATAAGGCAAGGTTATTATTAAATATGTATGCAAATAATATGCATGGTCATACTCATCGATATATGTCCGTCAACATTATGTCATTAAGAGGGTTTGTCAATGAGCAGTGCGCATTTATTTGTATTGTATTGTCTAAAGTATTATTTAAGCAGACAGTATAATAAAAGTTTATTATAAATTTCTATATTAATAAAAAATAATGTAATGAATTTGAAAATGTTTATATAACTTTCTTTTTTTTTTTTTCAAGTCGCATATGTAGTGCAGTTCATGTTAAGTGATTACTACAGACGATAGATATGTACAACCAATCTTAATAGTACCATAGTTCTTAAGTTAGTCATAATAGGTTTTATGCCTGAGGACAACAATGAAACGTATTGGCAACCATACCTCTCGACTTGGAACACAACAGAACCAGCTCTACTTATTTGCGGTAAAAATATGCGTAACGGTGTTGCTTCCGCAGTCAAATATTGTATGGATTTTTCATATTTATACGAAAAGTTTTAATAACTTATACGATAATTGACAGATTTTATAAGTTACAAATTATAGTAAAGTTGGATGGTAGGTACCATTACTCTTTACTTGCCTTGTGTCACATATATAGTAAATTCGATTCGTCCTCTATTACCGATTAAACTTAACAGTTTCTAGAAAAAAATGGGCTTATATATTATATTGGTCTATATATATACTAAGCTTCTTTAGGCAACCAATTGTGAAAGAAACAAACAGACAATTTTCTTTTAAATAATTATTATATTACTTCGATAATTATTTGCAGATAATTTGTTAACACCAAAATAATTTATTATAAAATAAACAACGAATAACTCAATTATAAGACGAGAAGAAGCGTCAATAATAACAAAAAAAAAAAGCAAAGAACCTTCCCTATATAACTTACCGTCGAACCCTAATTACCCGTGGGGGCGTAATATTGGGCATAAAACTACGTAGGGAGACAGTATCCTTGGTAACGTGCGTACTCTGAAAGCGTATTGATCAGCCTGTATGCTGAATGTTGTAGGGAAACACCCTAGTGATAAGGGAGCGATCACATTGCACAAGCTGTAGTCGTTTTTAAACCTTGTATTACTCACTTATAAATACGAGGACTTTTTCCAACGCTGTTTTTTCTTATTATTTAAAAGTTTATGATGTTTAATCACAATCTCATCTGATATTAGATGACAATGTGGCCTTAAACGTTGACAGGCTAAGACTACTTTAATGGTTTCGGTTGCGGAGTTTACACTCAAAACCACTAATTCTATTTATTAAATGTTGAGGGTATGGAAGAAAAATACTAGTATGGCGCACGACGATTTATTACGGAAGAGAGAGAACAATACAAGGCATTTGCTTATATAGATGATATTAGAATGTAATAATAATAATAACGTGGAAGGATTAAGACGCCGACGCATTACATACGGTGATTGGTCGTCATTTATCGTATGTTAAAAGGGGTGTGTCTTAATCCTTTTGTTCGTTAATTACTGCTAATTTCTCGTGGAGCGTTTAAACGGACTAGCCTACTATCTTATTTCATAGGACAGTAGACTAGCCGTCCGTTCACTACAGAGTTTCAATTGAAGCTGCCAGAAGACAGAAACTTGGCGACAGTTGACTACAAAACTAGCATGAAGGTGGAGACTAACCAGATGAGCATTAATAAAAGTCCTACCTATCATCTTGCTATGGTTTCATTACGATACTTTAACGAGAACTTGGAGTCATTCTAGAAATTCGAATTTACATTGATCGACGTGGTATTCCAATAGCGCTACCATTGAGCTACCACTGCTTTATAACGCTTCCTTAATTTTTGTTAGTACTATTCCTTTTACAGAAAAGAATCCTATTGCTAAGCCTACATTGTCCGTTCTACCTATAAAACATAAAACATACAAGAATAAAAAATATGATATGTCCCATATATAGAACGGTTTTTTTTAGTCGACCCTAAAAACGGTAATACAAACAAGTATAAGAAGACTTGATGTGATTATAGGACCAATTCTAAAGCAAAACAATAAATAATAAAAATTGCCCAAGTTTTAATCAAACCCGGGCTAATGGTTCTAAACTGAATAAAAGGAAACAATTTTCTTTGGTAAATAAATACGTTGTCTGCTGGAACAGAATCCTCGGTGCTAGAGACCAAATAACATTTCGTCAATTTTTATTTAAAGCACGCCTATAAACCGGGTCTTAATCTTTCTTATTAAATATTTAATAATTAAACAAATTTTAAGAACCATTATTATTAGACCGTAGATGATCACAAAAAGGTAATCAATTTTATATTGCTTTAGGCTACTGCCTAAATACGCATAACAATTTTAGCATACATTGCGGTAAAAGTATTCTAGAATATGATATACCTAAAGTATCTTCCGGCGTAAAAACATTAATGTGCCAATAATAACCCAATGAATAACAAATATTGATACACTGATGATGCCAGATGCCTGAACAGTGTGTAAAATATTTAGGTCACATTTCCATTCGATGAGGAAAACCATTTAACTCGATAATAAATCATGTCTTGCTTACGACAGCTCGCAATTTTGTTCGTGTGTTCTTAAGGAACTCTTGTTGCATGTATTTTGCCATAATGCCAGGAGTACGGATCTCTTTGTCCTTCATACAATTTTTAAGAAAAGTCTGTTTCAACTTTACTTTAATAAAATTTGTAAAGTTCGCTATGAAGATAGTGTTTTATTGTCTTCTGGAACCCAACGACTTTGTTGCGATAAAAGTATACATTGGCATAAGGCATGACGACAATTGACACATTCCTCCAACAATTTTATCTGGTGAATGACAATCATAGCAAAGCCCATTAGAGAGATTCAAGACCTAGCGTTACAGGTATATACAATGGAAAATCTTCTTAATGGGTATCTACGGATAAGACAAAACGATTTACTGTTGTGGACTACATATAACGCATTACCATAATAAAAATCAAACTATTTATTCGCATCACATCTAACACTAATAAATGTGAAAGTAATTCTATTTATCAGTTTGTGGTCTTTAAATTAAATTGTGAACGGATTGGAATAAATCTGATAGAGAAATATTCTAGGATATAAAAAAAGGACATGCTATAAACTGTTTCTATACCTCAGTGATTAATTAACGTGATTGATATCCTCTATTGCAGATTCGATGCTCTTGTACCGGACCTAAATTTATACATATTCGTTTTTTTATAATTAAGCTTAGTATAATTACTGCGGATTGCAGTTGACACTAATATAAATAACGAATTAAATTCAGCGATATAGTACGAGGTGTTTATAACAAAAATAAACCAACGACCAAAAAAAGTGTGTGTGTACTTATTATGTACACGCTTTAGAAGTTATACTTCTTTGGCGTAACAAGATAAAAATCTTTTCAAAAATGTATCTTTCGCCTTATTCTACGTTTATAGAAAAAAAACCACACTAACAATAGAAAAAAGGTATTTATTACATACATACTTTTTTTGAATAAAATGTTGACTATAGCTAACTTCAGGGTGTCGGTTTTTCGTGACGGTGTGCGCGCGCATCGTAAAAATTTACTCTCATCATTTTTCCCTAACGCGTCAAAAGAAGTATAACTTCAAAAAAACACACCCACACATCGCAATACAAAACACGTAATAAATTAAAGACATAATAATTCCGCTCAAAACGCATCGCCCGCCACTGAATCACGGGCTTAGAATGGCGTGCTACGTACTACACACGTTCCGAATGCAAGTCGGCGATAGTGCAATATAAGCGATATGTGTTCTAACTTTGATCGATCGAACTTGCTTCTGCTATGCTGCTCCCATACTTGCGTGTATCGGCACGAAGTTTTGTCTATGGTCAGACTAAATGCAGATGTGGGAAGATATTATAGTTATGCGTTACGAACTATCGGATTGCGTGACGATACACGCATCACTATAATTGGGGCCGCGGTATCTACACACATCAAAGGAACTTGGAGACGCTAATTTCGAGTTACTATTGAATTGACAATGTCGTGCAAACCGTTATTCTACGCCTTTATTGGAATTAATTTTGAGGTTACTTTTTAGCGGCACAAGTGACCGAAGCTTTGTCGCGCAGGTATGGGACTAGCATGATATGAATGGTTCGTTTACTAAATCGATTAATTAATTCCATGGGATTTCATTAATGTAAAGTGCCATGGAACAAAAATACATGTGAAAAATCACATCATTTCTTTAATGCCTATGGAATTATAAACACAAATAAGTGATATATATAGATTACATTATTGCAAATTTATTCTTACACACATACTATAAATAAAATTACAGAAGTCTACGATTGTGAGCGCAATATTAAAAAACTAGTGGATAGATAGATATAAATATTTTTTCATTTTACTTCCTATAGCTAGAGACTTATCTATAAAAAAAAAACACGATAACTTGTTGATACAAAGTTATTAAAGTTTGAAGAGATAACGATATTTATAAGCACCACGCATTAAGCGACGTATTATGTCTTCTTTCCGTGGGGAAATGTGGCAAGCGGTGTGGTACTTATAGTCCAGGATCCCAGCTACATTTTTTCCATTGATTACTTATCAAGGTAATTTTCCATAAGTAGCTTCATTTTGATGAGACACCCAACGTTTTCTCTGACAAATATTTTCGATTGTGGTAACTAATAGGGGTAGCAGGGATAAAAATATGTCGACTTGATGATTCTCAAAATTGTATTATTAACTGTTTTTTTTCTTGTTAAATCTCAAGATAATTATCCGAATTAGGCGAAAAAATATTTGTCCTACCAGTATCCACCATGCATATATCCATTATAAAGTATATCACAGCATGCAATGAGTGGCAAGTACATATCTATGATTGACACTTGAGGACTGCACTTGTGGAGGGGGGTGTCATTGTCGTCTAGGATATCGGTCTGAGTACATCGTGTTCGATTTTTAAAATAAACTAATTACTGGTAAAAATAAATCATTATTTTTGATAATTATTTCCCAGGATATTTATTTGACAATAAATTCACATTCATTTTTAAATCTGTCAAGTTAAGTATTCAGAAAACTAGCCCACTTTAGACAATATGCAACGGTTAGTTTTAAGCCACAGGATAAATTACTAGAATATAAAAAGCTTGTTCAACATTTTCTCTACTTTTATTTCACTGCTTGAGCACAATTATGCTTTACTAGCTTAGTCTAAAGGATCGACTTTCAAATGTTTCTGATGGATTACAACCTATACATATTTAGTGATAGATTTTTCAAATAAATTAGAAATACATCACGCTAATATAGATTAGTAGACCGTGATCGTGAAGTATGACGTATAGACTATAATATTATGGAAGAAAATTAGTGCCAAAGTTTTTTAATTGGTAGCACTAAAGTTCTTCAATAGCTAGAGAAAAAAAAAAGTTTGACTAACTTAAAATTACATACATTTCGAGATTGTATCATCTCGAATCTGCAGGCTCAACGCAGATTTCTTTGACCGTTTGACCAGTCTCTCACTTTATATTAAATAACGATATGGCCTAAGACCTATATACTCGTATAAAATGCTACATCTAGTGAAAGACTGGCTGACTTATAGCTGATGAAACATGCCTGTAGGCGATGTGTTTGGCGATAGATTTACAATGTGTGACAGGTAGCTTGATAGATGTGCATTCGAAAAACCCTACTAACAAAACAGTAGTAAATGCAAAACTGCGTATTAGAAAAATAAATGATTTTTTGCAATTTATTCAAATTTGTTATATCTCTAAACAGGCTTTAAAATTCATACTTTATAACGCGACACATTTTAATAGTGTTAAAAACCCTACTAATTAAAACAAAAACTACCCTTTTCCTCACACACAAGGCAAATATAAATAAAAATCCTTCAGTAAATTAAGTACACACTGAACTCACGTGACATACAAAAATATTCTCAAATCAAAACCTCTTTGACAAAATACTCACAGAAAAACTTTTCCCATGACGAAAAAAAAAAATATATGAATAAAACTAAATTTATCACTGGCCGTAAGCCGCGATCGCGCGTTAGTTACCACGAACGAATGACTCAAACTTGTTTAATATCACGATGTAAACAAACTAAGCATAAGTCGTACGAAAAAGCGATATTGTTTTACGATAAACACCGGCGAGACGGTCGCGTGTGAGCGGCGCCGCGGCGGTCGGTGACTGCGCGAAGTATTATAGTCGTACGGTAAGGCTGCGTTACAATGGACGTTAGTAAACATACGATTATGAATACATATGAAATTGCAAAAACACGCATGCAGTGCATGTTAAAGGGCCGCTGCAGCCTATGGCTATATATACGAACTAACATTATACATTAATAAAATGCATACAATGCATCGTGTACCTGCACCGAAATTATGTTAACTACTTGGATTAGGTGACCGAAGCTAATAAATTTTAATGTGAATTTACCGCCCGACGCGGAGAAATTTATTTATCATTCTCTGGCATCTGTTTTATCGTTTATTATCTATTGTCTTCTAGATTGTTTTAGTTTATAATCACTACAATGTGTAATCCTAACCTAAATTCGCAGTCATACACATTTTTATATTTGTGTCTCTTACCTGTCGTTTTTCCGTTCCATCCGGTTTGAAATCACAACGATTCTAAAAAAGCTTCACTTCAAAAATTGCTATTAACGTAAACAATAACAGTGCAGTACATACGATCAACGGGTACATCGCGTTTATCACAAATTTGACTGTTACGTGGCGTTTGAGCAACCGATTTTACTATTAACCGTACCGTTAGACATTGCATGAAAAACATAAATCGATGAAGTTTCATATTAATAGACTCTGTTATCGACAATTTGTAATATCGTGAGAAAATACACACCTATTGTAATCAATAAACGTGACATGACAGTTTTGAAAGTGCACGTTGTGTTGTTTTATAGTTTCCTTGGATAAACGACGGCTAGAAACGGCATGAAAGCATAATCGGGTAAAGAAATACTATATATACAGTTTGATATCTTTTTAAAGAGTTAAAAGTTTTTTCTTTTTTTCAACTATCAAGAGCTGGAACTCTAATTTTATACTTACATTTTTTATATTTTCGTTGTGTATTTAAAGTGCAAAACATTTTAAATCCGTAGAATCATACATTATAATGTGTACAAAACGCGAAATTGTAATAAAACCTGTCTTTTCACGGAAAAGATTTTAACCATTTTACTATAACTGGCCACAAGGTGGCGCTAGCTTATATTCTATTATTGCTCTGTTTTACACTGTAATATTTAACGCAGATGGAGTCTTGGGCCATTGCTAACTTTTATATAAAATCCGTTAAAGGTAAAGATAAACTAGAGTTTAAAATTCATAAGTATTAATAAAAATGCATGAGCCGTAAAAATACGCACGTCAAATTTCTAGATAATTCTAAAAAAACAAATACATTCCCGTAAATGATCAAAAGTTTATAATTCAATTATTATATTATAAAATCGTACGTATTCAAAATAGCATTGTGTAAGCAGCTTTATAAGATAACTTTGCGTAGGGTAGTAAAACACGAGGAGTTTTAATTTTTTAGCACCACGAGGATGTATTAGCTGATATGTTATATTCGGGTATATCTGAATCGACATATATAAATATAATTCTAACTGAATCAATTTTAACGAGGCCAATATGCATACAGACGATCTTTCAGACATCGTCTGGGCTACATTTAACGTTAAAATAATAATTACCAAATTGTGTGTGTATATATATATGTATGTAAGTGTACATGTGAGTTGAATGGCGTGAATATAGAAAACTAACTTTTACTAGCGGCTTCACACGTGTTGTTGTAACTTTGATCTGTCTCTAGGTCTTTTTGTAGGTGGTAGAGCTACGCTGAAGCTATCACTGGTTTCAGCATGAATGGGTCGGCTCGCCCGACGCGCGGGGTAGTACCACCCTCTCACAGAAAACCGACGTGAAGTAACAGTGGTTGCACTGTTGCGTTTAGTTCGGTCAGTGAGAGCGCCGGAGGCCCACATATATTAAAAGGCCGGCAACGCACTTGCGACTCCCCTGGTGTTGCTAGTGTCTATGGACGGTGGTGATCACTTACCATCAGGTGACCCACCTGTTCGTTTGCCCCCTATAATATATAAAAAAAAGGGAACAGTATATTTTTTCTAGATAAAAAGTACCCTTTTTTGGTACCTCTGAAAACGTGTAAGAAAAACTTGATGATGATCGGTTTAGTTCGAGTGTGAAAGCGTCGAAAAACGAAATTAAATACACTGTATAAATAGAATACAGTACCCTTTCATTTGGCACGTCGGTCAGTAAGCGAGAGAGACGGCTATGTTCGGATGCGTATAGCGTTATCTTTGTCTATCACAGATATTGCGCAGTGTGATAGATAGTACGCTACAAAACCGAAGCAAGCCGATCTCACCCGAACCGTCTCACTCTTCTTTCCGATGTGCCAAATCAAATACCGAATTCTGTATACAAATTATATAAATAATTATAATGAAGCATACTTTCATTTCGACTATATGGAGTATTACATCGGCGTTCGCAACTTATATTTTAAGCCAAAAACGAATTCTAAACGACGTCTTATGACTCGCCAGAAGAAGCACAACTTCTGAAAGAATGATACGACCCACTAGTATGCCAGATAGAGCACGAAGTTTCCAAGAAACAATAAAACCGAGCTAGTCTCACTAGTTATGTTCACTTACGGTGCAAACATTGTAGGCACAGAGTATACGTATGCGTTTTTTTACTTATATAACTATAAATAGAAGCACATATGTATTTATTTATATCAGGACATTCAATTTGTCCGCTATTACAGATATATTGCTATTATATACATACACAAAGACAGCATTGGAATTGCTTTCCTACGCTTGTCTATGCCATTTACTATATCGAAGCCCGATATGTAGACGTGATCATCACTTTCTTACAAAATACATATTTTTATAGGCGGATCGCTGTACTTATTTTTAAATTGACTGAATGATTTTTTTTATTTCATCATCAGACTGTAAAATACCCACTACAGAGTCATAGGGCTCTTGCCGAAGGAAGGTAGGGGCATAATAATCACCACGCCAGCCCACTATGTACTGGCGATTTGAAACTCTGAGAAATCCACAGTTCTATATTTTTTCCACATACGGTAGTACTACAAAAACATTTCTCAGGTTTAGGGTTCCCTCACGATGTTTTCCTTTACCCTCAAGCCGATAACTGTTACCAATTTAAATTAGTAAATGTACCCAAATTCCGAAAAACCGAACATCGGATTGGTATTCCACCGGTCACACCACCAGACCACCACACGATTTAGCTTATATTAAGCAAATATAAAATACCAGCGTTTACTCCCGGCTTCGCGCGCGTTAAAGGTAGATTTGACGTATCGAACAGTACTTTTTTTACGATAAACGGTACCCTATGTCCTTTTCTGTACCCCTCATAACGTGTATACAAAATTACATAATAATCGGTTGAGTAGTTACGGCGTGAAAGCGTAACGAATAAACAAACACATATTCGCTTTTATAATATTAAGTAAGGGTAGGAGGTTCTTACTATTTCAGTTATTTACATTATATTCATTATCATCATCTTACCCTTATCCCAACTAAGTAGGGTCGGCACAACATGTTTTCCTTTTCCACTCTCCTCTGTCAGATGTCATCTCAGTATTCAAACTTTTTATACACATATCGTTTTTCACACAATCCATCCACACCATTTTCGGTCTTCCTCTCCTCCTATATCCGTCCACTTTCAACTTCATAACTTATCTTGTTACATAACTTTCATCTCTTCTCATAATATGCCCGTACCATGCTAACCGACTACTCCTCAACTTCTCTATCACTGGTCCTATTTTGAAACTTCCTCTGATATACTCATTGTTAATCTTATCCATCCTCGTTACACCACACAACCATCTTAACATTCGCATTTCTGCCACATTATTATATTATTATTATAAATAATTAAACATTATATTATAAACAAAAAATAGTTAAAACGGGATTTTATTTTTAAATAATACGCAGCACATTAGTCGTATTTCATGGTCTTATATAGCTCATGAGTGACCGCCGCCTTAACCCTTCCCTTGAAAGTTATGTAAAGGTTTTCATTAAAAGCAATTACTTTGTATCTGACATGAAAACAAAGATATTATCAAATTACTAATAAATTTTAAATGATTATTGTATCGACAAAAATTATGTGTCGACGCAGAGTATTTTTAATAATTTATTTAATAAGTTAGTATTAATAATAAGTTGGTATTATCCAGTGGTCGCGGAACAACGGCCCACGAGCCGCCTGCGGAGCTTCCATAAAATGTTTAGCGCAGATAAAGAATATTAACTTGCCTTGTAAGAGACAAGAAAACCTTTTTTTGAAACGCAAGCCTGCACAAAACAGGTACATTTTTAGAAAACAACAATAACAAGGGCTAGTAGCTCAAGAGTGTACTTTTAATCCCAATTATTTCTATATAAATGTCTCTACTAAAACAAAGGCTAAGTTTAACAAAAAAAGGCTCTTTCAATAAACTCCAACTGTGTATTGTTTATATTTGGCTCTTTTTGGATGACGAGTTTGCCTATCACTGGTATAGTCAATCTTCTTATCTTTTAATATCAGATGAGATTGTCGTCAAAACGTTTACCTATAAAGTAGAAAAAAATTACTAGCAGACCCGACGGACATTGCCCTGCCCTGATAATAAAAAATATATACTTATGTGCAAGAAATGTTTAAGGTAACTAATGTATTCAATTTGACAGGGATTAATACTGTATCCGTCTAAATAGCCTAGCAAATACCGCATTGTATGTGACCATATTATTAGAGGATAGAGGGGTATAGTAAGCTGTCCTTAAAAGATAGGTATATGCCATCACAGTCTTTTTTGTAGATTTAAAAAAGAGGATAAGAGAAGATTTATAAAAGAGGAATATCTCACTATGCATCGTTTTGTTATATCTCAAAAGAATTAAGCAGCGTTTTCGATGAAAGCTCCCAAGCGACTTGACGTTTTCCAACAATTATCGTTATATTTCAACCAATTTACAGAAAACCGTGACAAATTATAAACCTAAACCTTCCTCGTGTATTACTCTATCAATTGAAGAAGACTGCATTACAATCCGTTGAACAGTTTTCGAGTTTATCGCGAACATACAGACAGACAGACGCGGCGGACGACTTTGTTTTATAATATGCAGTGATATGTTTAAAACGCAAATTTGTGTGTTCTCACGTAACTGGGATAAAAACCTTGGCCAGCATTAATGTATAATAAGTAATAATAAAAGCATATGAGAACCGATATCATGTTGTCAACCTTCAACTGTTTTAATCGATTCATCGGACACAGGTCGCACGACCATTATGCCAACTGTTTTTATAGTTTATACTCGTATAGTAATTTCGTATTTGCTGTGGTATGTAGAGGTAAGGAGAACAATCTTTATGGGGAACATGTTGAAAATATGACCATCTCCAAGCATTAAATAACAGTTCCAAAACTCTCCAAAATGGCGCTAGCACAAGTAATCATCGGATCATTAGGAAGAAGTAATTTTGTAAATATAACTTAAAATAACTGATGTGTGAAAACTTGGAGAGTGATAGAATTTTTGCGCTACCATAATTTAGTACATTTCGACGGACACATTTTCATATGCATAGATAGATGGTTCTCTTTACCTCTACACTCCATAGTATTTTCGTGAGTCTTGCGAGTTTTTTTTTTTAAACCTAATCATATACCGGATAGTGTACTGAGAACCGTGCGACTTTTAGCGTAATTGTCCCATTTTTATGAAATACTAACTGTTGCCCGCAGCTCCGCAGTGCGTTTTTTTTTATAATTGTAAATTACTTCTTATAAGATTAGCTATCTGTTAGTGAAAGTTCCGTGAAAAATGGATAAAACATTTTGGAGACAGTACTACAAATGAAGCCACGGATGACAGCTAGTCTAAAATAAAGTAGCCTATGTCACCCGCTGTAATATTAACTATCCGTCAGTGAAATTTTTGTCAAAATCGGTCCCGCCGTTTCGGAGTTTACCCGGAACAAACAGACAGACAAAAATTTTAAAAATTGTGTTTTTGTTACCATTATCGTGTATACGTTCATATCCAATCAGTAAAAAGTCGTTATTTTGATATTAAATATAGACACTTGATTTTTATTATATGTATAGAAGATTATTCCATGTCATGCCAAGGCCAATTCAATAACCTGAGGAAGATTTTTCATTAAAGTCTTTAATTGCTTTAAAAACTTGACTATTCTTTTCTGATGTTCTACCTCCTTATATTCCTCATCGTAAAGAAAATTGTAGAATACTTAAATGTGCTAATTTTCTTTGTGAGATCAGTCAAATGATGACTTTAACATTTTTTATATATGTATATATGACAAATATATACAAACAAATATTTATACGAAGATTATTGTGTGATTAAAAACGAAATGATAATGGAGTGATGTGTAGTCATAAATAAATACTAAAAGCTTTACTATTTAATGAAAAATATTGCACTACAAAATATATAAATAGTGAGGGATTTATTAAAGTTATTGTGTATTATATAATAAATAAATGCTAAATAATTTGCAGAAATTTTATGAAGAATATCTTTCGTAAGAAACTTTTACTTGGTTAATAAGATATAATTAGTCTCAGAAACTAGGACATTTTTAAATAATGTTACATATTTATGTTCTTAAACCCATTTTACAATATACATACATTTCCTTTACAAAATTTTGTGGTCTTTTTTAGATTTCCTAACAAGTCTATGAGAATATCTTTCAAAGGGTATCTTTTATTAACTCTCTGGTTATTGCAGTTTGACATTCAAATTGCATTATTGGCGAAATATATATGTTTTTTGTAATCTCATAGTCAATTCCACATGTTTTACAATAGAGTTATATAAAGAGAATGATTTGAAAAAGGATTATATAGTTTCCAATCTGATCATGTATCAAAGGTGGTTTAAAAGTGTATCCAAGCTCGAATATTCAAAATAAAATTTATATAAAATTTCCAATATCTATTCAATTTGAATAATAAAAAAATGTATCAACAAATACACTGTCTTTATTTCAGTCAGAGCACATGTTGGGTGTCTATATTTAATTTTCAATGAATACACCATATTTTAATGCTCATTATTTATAAAAAAAAAACAAGTTATCCCTTTCTACCCATTAAACTTCACTATCTTTGGAGTACTGTCATACAGGGAAGCATGCTTATTTTAATTTTAGAAGGATACTACAAGAAAATACAATAACAGAGTCTCTGATTGGCAATAAAATTGTTAATAATTTCACAAAAGTTTTCAACTTCTTTTTCGTAATTTATTCTTTATAGATTTAAAGTTTGAGTATACTAAATAACTGTTACTATTTCACTTGAAATTATATTGCAACTTAAAATGATAGTATAAGATGTGAAGGTCTGCCTTTATGGTAAGTTATTCAAATTTTGTTTCCATTTGACCAAGTAAAAGTTTAAAATTGAACTGGTGTAAATATATAAGGTGATAAATAATGTAATAATAGCCTTATAGAAGGGAAACCTGGTACGCGGACGGTTGTGGATGCATTTTATATGTACTTTTGGTAATTCATCTGAAGTTATCTTACTCTGTCCAGCAAAATTGTCATCCAGATCCATTGTTCTATAGTTTTACCATGGAAAAAGTATGATATTTTATAAATGAATTAATTTATATTTTTTATTACAAAAACTACAGCTTTAATGCCAAGAAAAAACTGTTATACGATAATGCTTCATTCAACTATAAGACTTCAAATGTTTTTAAATACATTCAAATTTAATATATTAAGCAAATATATATTTATAAATAAATCTATTAAGTACATACTATAATATATATTTCAAAATTAGGTAAATATTTTTAAAATATAAATATCTGTATTTAATTTTTTGTTCAGCTGTTTATTCTGTGTTAATCAATCTATAAGAAATAAAACTGTTTTTTTTTTGTTATTATTTTTATACTGCATACGGCACACCAAAGCACAAAACACGCATAGTGCATAAATGCGACAAACATTCGGAGATCAATATCTTCATTCGAATCACAATGCGGCAATTTTACCTACTAAATTATCTTGTTTACTATACAAAACTGCATTAAAAAATGAGGTTATAAGTGTGTACTTACGACTAAAAACAGATTATTTTTTTCCGGTTACTCTCGGACAAAGGTAAAGTAGGCACTAATAATTTTACATTTCCAAATTAGATATTTTTTGTATCACAAAAATTTGTTATTATTTGACAAATTACTTTAATTTTGACACATGTTTCAAATTTAGCATACGCACGCGCCGTTCACGATGAGTGATTTTTATCACAGACTTTAGCAAGATACTGTATCACAGATTACCAATAATTTCTTATATGAAATGTAAAATACTCTATGACGGGCAAAGAGTATAATAAGTATTAGGGAAATGACGAGTGCGTTGCTTTATAATGCAACTAGTGATTACCTACTTTAACAGGTGCAACGCCACACTTCCATTTCAATATATTTTACAATAAACCTGAGCTATCCATGAATGAAAATATTCGTCATAAAATAAAAACCACTTTATGTAACATTCTTGTTGCTCATATGTTTGGTCCATAGAGTTACTTTATTATTACTACCCTGCTTAACTTCGAATTTAGAGCCTGTCACTAAATTCTTCAATTTATTTCGTACCTACTTACCATAGAACTTTCGGGAATGCTCTTATTTTATATCCCAGTGTGGTTGTAGTTCAATATCAGTAAATAATATGAATGTATACAGGTGGAGGAATCTAAGTTAGCAATCAAATTCAATTAATTATTTATTAGTCTTATATAATTCATGTTTACATTATTATTAAGCATAATAACTGAGGTTTGCCTTCTTCTTAGCTTGCACTTCCAGTATGGCATCCATAAAATCTTCGTGGGTGACAGCTGTAGCAGACCGGCGGAGAGCTATCATACCTGCCTCCACACAAACTGCTTTACACTGGGCTCCATTGAAATCGTCTGTAGACCGTGACAATTCTTCAAAGTTTACAGTCAGGGCTTACATTCATTTTTCTGCAAATCATATTAATGTAATGTTATTATTTCTAATTTTTTAACAGGAATATTTAGTACCTGTATGTAACACGCATTAAGCTCAAATTAAAAGTAAAAAAACAATATGTATTTCATCATAGTAGTCAAATAGTCTCATGAATTCATGTCCATGTTTGAAATCCTGATGTGTACTAACAATTTTTTCAGAATTTACATATTGCCAATACCATTGGCTGAAGATGAAGGAAAACATCATGAGGAATCCTGAACTTGAGAATATTTTTAAAATACTATCATATATATAACTATGGAGTTAGTAGCAGTTAAAATCATCAATTTGTCATGGTTCGATTGGTGGTTATGTATGTAATTCCTCTCAGGAAGAGGGCTCAAGCCCAATAGTGGTACTCTTACAATAAATGCTACAATATTTTAAGAGATTATACTTTTTAGATCAGAATCAAGTAAATTAAATACAACCACGAATATTAAAATGCTAAAACATTAAATCCACAGTTCACAATGTATTTATATGAACATTGATATAAATGACAAGGCAATGGTTTTCATCTTTACTAAGGTTTATTGAACAATACCTTGAATGGATCTGCATGATCCTAGCCCTCGCCTCCTCATTGGGATGTGGGAATTCAATTTTCCTATCTAGGCGACCAGATCTAAGTAGAGCAGGATCCAAGATATCCACTCTGTTAGTAGCAGCAATTACCTGTTTTGCAAAGTACATTTATTAAAACTCTTATTGATCAATCTCTACATACATAATCATTCTGTAAGTGTGTATATGACGGTACTCTTAAATAGCTGGACTAATTTTGATGAATTTTTTGTTCAGATGGATTCAAAAATGGTTTATATTCACAACTGGATCTAATGGTAGTATCTATCTACAATCTCATTCAGGATTTCTTAATATTTCCAGGGTATGAATGTCTGCTGGGTCTGTTAATACCTATATAAAATAATTATTCTTCAGGGCTACACTATACTATTCACTAGTAGACACAAATGGAAGTAATTGTGAGTGAAAAAATAACCCAAACGTAAATTTAACCAATGTTCTCAACTTCTAAGTTCGAGCGAGGCTCCAAATAATTCATGGAAATTAACTCACGTTTTTTCCTTTTATTTGAATTAATAATATTATTCTGAGAGAAAATGGAGTAATAAAACAAAAAACACTGAACATTTCCTGTTCTCCTAGTACATTACCATCTGAGGCTCTACAGCCACAGGGAAACATCAACTTGGTCCAGTCCTCCTATTACAATTAAAATAAATATATGGACAAATTTCTTAGTATTGTGAATTATTAATACATGGTAAAGTAATTAAGCCCATGGCTTCTCTTAGGAACATTGTTATCGGGTAGTGATATATTTAGAAGCTAGTATAGAGAAGCAGTGACTCTTTTCTAATAATTATTAGTATAGTAGCTTCTGCAGGTGCCTTTGCTGGCCTTAATGTAAATTTAACTTATCCCTACAGGAACAGTACTTGTTTCCTGAATGAAATGTACCCTATGTACTTTTTTTGTACCGCTAACAATCTAAATGCCTAAATTTAATGATGATTAGTTAAGTAGTTAGGTGTAAAATAGTAATAAACAAACAAACTCATTCACATTTATAATATTAGTAAGGAATGTTTGTTAAAGATTGCGATAATAAAAAATTCATCAATTATATGCTTAATTTCTTTTGTGTTGCATGTTCAGACTGGGGCAAATTTGAAATAGTAGGTACTACTATTTTGATATTTTTTTAATTATTAAGCAATTCCACTAATAACCTTAATATCAGATGTCGAACTGAACCCATCCAGCTGATTAAGCAGCTCCAACATAGTTCTTTGAACTTCACGATCACCAGCCTTTTCAGAATCAAAACGCTTTGTACCGATGGCATCAAGTTCATCAATGAAAATGATTGCTGGGGCTTTCTCTTTGGCAAGTGCAAATGCATCTCGCACCAATTTTGCACCGTCACCTGAAATATAGAATTTAATTTTACTGGTGTAAAATATCTAATAGTGTCGTTGAGGCAAAGTTGACTGTACATACCATCACATAACGAATAGATATGTTGTAAATGCTAACTATTTACTAATTTTTGGTATTTCACTTGTAATCAAACATATCTTAAATGTTTTATATTTTCTGTCGATAAGAAACTTTTTTAACGCCATCTATGTTTTTATTCTTCAAAAATTTTAATTTTTTATTCCATATTTATAATTCATAAAATTTATTGGCAGAAAAGAAATTAATAAGTACTATATAAATAGAAGTATTATGATTTTTTTTATGTTTCAATGTTTTGTTGATTGTAGTCAATTTTAATGTTTTTATCTTGGTAGATTGAAACTTTGTGGCAATCCATAACAACTGTTTTTAGTTCGGTGTTTTTCAGTTTCATGTTATTGATATAGATTAATAGAAAAATTACCAATAAACATTTGTACTAGCTGTGGGCCAGCCAGCTTCAGGAAGGTAGATTTAGTTTGTGCAGCACATGCTCGAGCCAGTAATGTCTTGCCTGTGCCTGGTGGACCATAAAGGAGTACACCTTTAGGTGGATGGATACCAAGGTTGACAAACTTTTCTTTGTGGGTCATAGGAAGGACAACTGCTTCAATCAGTTCCTGAAATTATGTAGATATTACATATACAGATGCTGTCTAAACTTGCATACAATTTTTATATCATGTTATAACAAAGTCTAAAACATAGGCTGTCTAATCATGTTTATATTTAGTATTAAAATTATTGCAGTCATTTACTAAATCAAGGTAATATATGTTTTTATGAAGTTACAAGAGAGGCAGAGTTGAGACACTGAATTCCTAGGGCTTGTTCTTTAACAATTTACGAGGTTCTATCTAATAGTTCTTATTTCTCATACAATATTAGCCTATATTATAACTTTGCTCAAAACAGAGACACCTCAGCGAAAGCCATTATTACAATAAAGTTACTTAATTTGTTTTATTTTACTGTAGTACATTTAACATTCCATTGAGTTACCTGAATTTGTTTATCCAGACCACCAATATCTGAATATTGTTCTGTAGGCCTCTCATCTACTTCCATAGCCTTCACCCTCGCATCGTATTCCGCTGGAAGTGTCTCTAGGATCAGGTAAGAGTCTTTGTTAACACCGACTAGGTCACCCGGTTTTAATTTGTCCGGGTCCACCAAGCCAATAACTGGTAGGAAATAAGTTTGACGTGTGGAGGTTTTGATTACAGCGCATTTCCCTTTACGCTGCGAGTCTAAGTCTACCACAGCGCCATCTTCTTCTTCCTCTTGAGGATCCACGTCTAAAAGTTCGATCACATTCGAAACTAGGTAGGGTAGTGTCTTGTTCACTTTAATTTTTTCCGTATTTTCTTTTATTTTATCGTTCTGAGCTTGGTGTTCGTGAGAGATCCTCATAACTTCGCTTTTCATTATCTTTATTTCATTGTCCAGAAGTCTAGTGCGGCTGATGATTTCGTCAGTTGGCATACGGAGAACTTCTTCACTGAGCGCTTCCTCACCATCGTCCCAAATAGACTTGTCTTCTAAAGTTGTGGCCATTGTTATTCAATTTACTTTCCGACGCTAGAATGTACAATATAATAATGTATTGCTAAAATGGATTGTCATTCCAGTATATTAGGGATGTATTACTACATTGAACATGGAATCGATTGAACATATACAATTATAAAGAATAAAATATAAACGTGTAGCTCTATGACTAGAATGTCGTCCTACCGCAGACTGGCTGCAAACTTTTAAATTATTATATATCGAATATGTATTTTCCAACAATTGAAATATGTTTTATTACTATATATACCAAACAGGGAGTCAGAATAAATATAGTATATTATTACACACTCTGAGTTTCACTGTTTCTCTCTTCGACATTACTTAGACTCCTACAAACGCTTTTTATAAATTCTTATTTGAAATAATTGTGGTTTTAAATTACAACAAATATGAAAAATTTACTAAAATACATATATTTTTAAGTTAATGAAATACACATCAATACGGAATAAAGAATTGAGCACATCAAGCACTTTGCTTTTATTACAAAATTTATATTTTTAAATAACCCAGGTTCATGTTAAAAACTTTACAACAATATTTGTTATAAAATTCATTTCGACAACAAAATTGTTAATTGATTTTAGACTTTAATATATTAAGTCCATGTCTACAATACAAATGTAAATAATTGTTAAATTAATTTAAATCAATTGGTTTATCCCTATGAACCTGTTGTTAGGGTGGTCATTTTGTAATTCTAAAGGTTTCTAAATTGTTTAGTAGAAGTTGGTTTATATAAATAGTGTTACGATATGTTTATCTGAATTTTACTTTTACTCCAAAAACATAATTTCTGCTTCATATGTATTTAGCTGGATATTAATATTATTTATACAAGCATATCATCAAGTATAATGGGCGACCTGAATACTATAAAATCTGACCAATCAATAGTTATTTTTTTATTGTGGTAATTTTTTCCAACATAAAAGTCAAGAAAAGCAGCAACATCGATTCATTTGTCTTGCAATTTTTGACATGTCGTAATTTTGGGGAATTTCGAAAACGACTCGGAACTACGTGGTGAATAATATCATTTAAAAAAAATCTAGTTTACTTATATTGAGTGCCTAAAAACAAACGATCGTCATGGCCTTCTCAATGTTTCTACGTACACCAGGTATAATATATATTTTTAATTATTCTCGTATCGTTAGTTACATAATAAATGTTATTATTGTCCGGCCAGTTGCATTGTGGGATGTAAAGGATCATTGAGGTAAAAAATGAGTAATTTTGTTTATTGTACGTCGTTTATCAATACGGGTTTTTTTATATACGCAATATGTTTATTTTGAAGATTAAGGACGAATAACCTAGGTACAAATAATTATCTTAATAAAACAACTTATAAAATATAAATTTATTTTAACGCTATACCTACTCATTTATTATTTTGGATAAATCTTATTGCTATGAATAAATCATATTATGTCGGCATATCTATGGCGGGAAACTACGCCCTTTCTAAATTAAGTGCTTTATTAAGTACAAACAATACTTGTAAAAAATATTAATATTTCTCATTTTGTGTGAGAGTTAATTTGTATATTTTTAATGATTTCTATATAATACTGTTGAGTTCAGGTACATTTAACCCATTATATTTGATGGCAATGATTTCAATTTTGCTGTATATGATTATTATAATTACATTTTATAAACTGCACACCACACAAGTATAGTATTGTAAAAATTATGTATAGTAATATCGTAAGTTTTTTTTTTTTGTAAAATATTGTCGCCAATAAATTTATAAAAATCCAAAATTTAATCAACATTACAAATATATTTGTGTTCCCAAATGTATAAAAGTTTTAATGACAATAAATAACACCATCAATAATTGTACAGACACATAGAAATATTTATAAGCAGATCTATTTGTATTATAGTATAGTAATTAAATTATGTGCATAAGACATTAAGTAATTGTTTAAAGTTAATAATAAAATAGAATGAAAAAAATGGTGTTTAAGTAACGATCACAATAATTATTACATGGTAATAACATCATATATATAGTTTTTCCAATTATATATTTAAATATTGAATGTAATATTTAACTTGGAATTTTTTTAATGGCTATTAACAATTTTAATAAGCATATTTACTTACAGTATAATAATTATTTAAATTAAAAAAATACAAGAAAAAACCAATGTTAGGCTCCAGTTTCCAGGCTGTGTGACACAGTTGGTGTGGTGCTGTAAAATATAGCAGTTAAAATTAGTAAAAATATGTTACCGAAACATCTATGGACCGCAATTACTTAAAGGTGTTTCGCTCCCTCATGGTGCATTTACTGATCAGATTTATCTAATTTACAAATGTCTACAAATCTATTAAAACAGATTTTGTAGGTGGTATAGCTACGCTGAAGCTATTACTGGTTTCAGCATGAATGGGTCGGCTCGCCCGGGGTAGTACCACCCTCTTACAGAAAGCCGACGTGAAGTAACATTCGTTCGGTCAGTGAGAGCGCCAGAGGCCCACATATTTAAAAGGCTGGCAACGCACTTGCGACTCCCCTGGTGTTGCTAGTGTCTATGGACGGTGGTGATCATTTACCATCAGATGACCCACCTGTTCGTTTGCCCCCTATAATATATAAAAAAAGATTTTTTTATATGTCACAGGTTTAAATATAGGCTGTTTTGATATTTATCACTAACCCAGGTGTGCATTTTTACTCATTAAATTTCTCTTCAATGGAGGGTACATACGATACGAGAAGTCGTTACATTTGAACTGGAACGATAAATCGTGTATATGAAAAAAACTGTCAAAAATGTTTCTTGATAATTTCTCGAAGCGTGTCGTCTCCATTGACCAGTTTCGAACTTTTCCCCCGATAAATGGAATCTAATGCTGAAAATAAAACCGAATTACTATTTCCTGAGAATAAAGCATTCAAACATACAAACTCTCCAGCGTTATAATCTTAACATAGAAAACTATGGAGATTAGTGCTCACAAGTGATATTCAGGTTCACTATTCAAATTGGTGGCAGCAACATTATTCGTGACTGTGTTTCTTACGTAGTACATACCTATAATTTTAACTGATTATATAGTGTTAATAAAAATCAAATCGGCGTAGTTAAAATAAGCCAAACAGGTATCGAACGTCACTATTCTGAGGGGCTCTGCGAAGGACCGTCGATAAGAGTTGTTAATTTTGTAAAATAAGGGTGTGCAGTAAGGAATCCCTTCGAAATATGGTGCAAAAAAATAAAGAAAATGTTGTATATATCTCTATTAAAGATTCAACTTACACAAAACCTGACTCGGCCAGAAATCGTCGAGAAACCAAAAACGTTATGTAGAAAAAAGAAAAAGAAATCATAGCATTTCGGGATACTGAGCTGACAGGTACCCATCTAAATTAGAGGTCAACGTCTCATTCGACGTAATAAACAACCACGAGCCCACGGGATAGTTGTCTTATCTCGACATGTCCATCTTTATTGGGTATTAGCTTATCCGACTTGTCAACTTTAATATCGTTAAGTTTCTCTTGAGAAATGCTGTCGGTGGTTTTTACATGGCAAGGTCTATGTATTTCTTGGATTTGGTGGTTATTATAGGTTTTGTTTATTTTTGTAAAGTATTGAGACTTCTGCTAATACAGCTGATAGTATATGTACTGTTGTATCGGTAGCATTTTCTGTTTTTCACGTCAACGAATAAAAACTTCAGGACATTTCGTTACTTGTTAAAAGAAATTATAGAGATAACAATTTCCATATTTAATTCATACGTCATTAGAATTTTTAGGGAAATGTAATATATATCCAAGATATTATGTAACCATTTGGAGGGGAATAACAAACGCCAAGTATTCCAATTACAAAATGCTTCTAGACAGTTCGAGCAGAATAAACACCTTTCAGTGATCGTGAATCGGAACCGATTCGTAATGACTGTCTTAAGTGGTATTCTAGATAATTGGGTTTTAATAATCCCTTATCATCAGGTTTTACTGGTTTTATGAAGTAATTTGGCGTTTTGGAAAGCTTAACTATCCACGCAGTGACTTCACAATAAGCTGATATCCGTAACGATCCCCACTATTTGAAGGTTGATTTTTTTTAATGTATATGAGTTCTGTAATAGCCTTGTTCCACTCATTGCCAATGCTTGATCATTTTCATTTAGGAAATCTTGCAAATTAAATAAACAATGCAATCTAAGTATATATCTAACGAACTTGAAAATCATGGTATAGACAGTGGTCGGCTCGAAAAATGTTTACGACAGCGCATATATGCATGCAGGGTGGTAGGGCTTTTTCTAAGTCCGTCTGGCTTGCTACCACCCTCAAGTTGAAAATCTGGCGCCAAGCACCCGTTGGTGTGTTCCGGCAGCTGCACTTGAGAGCTAGTATCCCTCTAAGTTAAGCGTGACTTACCATCTTAGACTACATCATCATTTAATATCGGATGAGATTGTGGTCAAAACGTTTACCTATAAAGTATTATATATATATAGAACACAGGAAGTTAATGGAACCAAAACATGTAACTGAATTAGTTAGAATTCGAGTTTCTAAAGTGCATTATTACTATTTCGTAACGATTTCTAAAAGCATTAAGTAAGAATGCTGTGTCAACTAGTTCGAGGGACCAGTTGGGTCATTACCAGATAACAAAAAATATTCGGGGCCCTGTCCGCACCTCATTAACTGAGTGGAATATTTTTTTATTAGCGCCTACGGTTTGTAGGTTTTTTATCTTATTTAATTAGCTGACTTCGGCCGCAGCTACATCCGCTTGGAGGTTAGGATGTTACGTCACTTGATGCATTGGAAATTTACGAAGAAATGCATATTTCTCACGTTTGCTTGTCGTTTTGAAGGCTAACTGAGAGGATTGCTCTCATAATAAAGCAAATAAGATACTGGGGATCAATCGATACAACAGTCATACGATTAAAAATATCATTTTCATAATGGTTACATTCACAAAGTTACTTGAATACAGAAATATTATTAAAACCACAGTTTTTAAAATATTATTATATTTTGGGTACTTCAAAACATATACATTTTCACTTAAAACACAATCCAATCATTATTATCACAAAACTCACACTTGTCTCACATATTCACACACATTTGCAATTTAACCACTTATTAATTTTTATTTATTAAATACTAGCGGCTCGCTCCGGCTTCGCACGGGTATAAAATATATAGCCTATGTCATTCACTGAAAAAATGATTAAACTCGATCTAGTAGTTTTGATTTATTCGTTACTGCCCGTGGCCCGCACGCGTTATATTTGGTGTAACTTCAAAAATAACAGTATTTCTCCACTATTTCATTTATATTATTATACATATAAACCTTCCTCTTCAATCACTCTATCTATTTAAAAAAAAACCGCATCAAAATCCGTTGCGTACTTTTAAAGATTTAAGCATACATAGGGATATAGGGACAGAGAAAGCGACTTTGTTTTATACTATGTAGTGATTTTTAAGCCACTGTTGTTATAGTACCTACTAATTATATGGAATTGTGATATCTGCGATACGGTTTTTAACTAATGCAGATACCCATATTAATGTAAATTATGTACACTTTGACTTGGAAAAAATATTATTATTATTTAATGGTATGGAAATATAAAAATTACAAATTTTACTTCTACAGTTCTCTCATCGAAAGATCTTGATTGACATATAAATGTCAAGTGATGATGGGTGTTTGATAAAGTATTTGGATGTAGCGTCTATCGATGTAAGTTTGTCGTTTGCAGTAAGCCGAGAGATTTTAGTCATGGATAACATCGTGAACAAATCATAGCTTGGTATTAGGGATGTGTTTAATGTCGGCTGATTAGCCTTCAAAGTGAAATCTGTTATGATTCGACATCTACACTTGAGAGTCAGTCTTCCTCTAGGTTTAGCGTGTTACTGTTTTCCTCCCCATCATAATTAAGGTCAGACGGTATTTTGGTCAAACACTGAAATCCAAGGACACTTCCTCTGAGCTATCGTCGCTTGTATTAGTCTAAGATCCGGCTGCAGAATTAGCGCACACATCGAGTGTTTGCTAAAAAACAAAATTTTACCCATAATTATGTTTAGAAGACATACATGACATACACCAGGTTGCCTAACAAGATGTGGGCGCTTATATTTTTAATTAAATTATCGTTAATTGATTTTTGGGAAAAAATTTCATTCACTTGTTTTTTAAATAAAATATCATCCACTTCACAGCAATATGTGTGTACACAAAGACTGAAAAATCACAACCGCCGTTGTGTATTACTTGGCTGCACCTCTTCGCAGCCAGGTATGATTTTGATACCTTCATAACGTACATTTATTATTTATATATTAAATTAAAGCAAATTTTTTTCAGTTTATTATTATATACGGTTGCTTATTTAAATCTGGCCGCATATAAGGGTTGCTGGGCTGTTAAAGATGGTAAATATTTAAGGTAGAGTGAAATAGAGTTAGCGCGTAACATAACTAGTGACATGAGGATAACGATTGCCGTACGTGTACGACGCTTTAAAGCCATTTAATTTGGATATTAGTAAACACTCGATGAGTGCACTAACTCTGGTGCCGGATCTTAGACTATATTATATGAATGATAATCGGAATTTTCAACACTTTATGCATGATAATATTTAAAACTTCATGTATATGTTATTCGCTTGAGCGGTGAAGCGTAAAACATTACTGCACGCCTTTAATTTACATGTGCCCTTTGGTAAACTACAGTTCTACGGCTGGTCAATTTATTAAATACTAGCTGACCCGGCGAACTTCGTAACGCCTAACAGTCGATTTTTTAATACTTATTCTGCTATTCGGGACCATCGTATAAATATTGACTTTCATATCTTTACGATACTAACGTCACTCAATTGTTTTGCCTTCACGGAACCTCTCCACTAACACTTAAACTTTATGCTATAGTATTAAAGTTCAAATTGAGTTGTAAGTATTATTACGAATTGTTTGTATGGGAGTATTGAAAAGTGTCGTTTTAAGACTTTTCCAGGTATTTTTTTATTTTTCTCTCCGTAAGATCCATCCTCGTACTTCAAGGAATATTCTAAACAAAGAATTAGCGAAATCGGTTCAGCTGTTCTCGAGATTATCGCTTAGCAACACAATTAGCGATTCATTTTTATATTATAGATAATAATGATTATGGTAAATATATGTGTAGTAAATGAAATAATTTCCAGCTTGTACGAGTCGTGTATTCGCCCAGCAACTGATGAAGCTAGCAACGCAGCCGGCTGTCGCACAACGCACCATCTCAAGCACTGTCCCTATACGGAGTCTGGTTTTGAAAGAAGCTAAAACTACGCCGATTCTTAATTCGGTGAGTTGAATTACTTCCGATTTCATTTTTACTACTTGTGAGTAAGTTTATTTATTTATTTGGCTTAGCTTATTGTATTTAGGAAACCATTTGTAGAGAAAATTCCTTGTAGATAAAATATATTTGGAGACAGAAAAACAACCCGGTAAAAGTATAATTGAAGTAATATATTTACGTGTTTTTACCGAGATGGTGATAAACAAGATTAAAATCTGCAGGATGGTGAGCTGTTACCAGTATGGACGGTTACATAACCAGAAGAATTGCATGCGCGTTTTATAACAAAAATATACAATTAATGTTTTATTAATATGATTAGGTATCAGTTCAATTTTTTTTTTTTTTTTTTTCGAACTGACCTACACTGCCAGCTTTTTAGGCTTTCACAGTTTCACCGGACTACAAAATTTCACCGGACTACTTCAGTTCAATTCCATATTTAAAAAATCTTAAGTTGCAATGGTACTTATAACTAGTATAAAGTATGTGGGTATAGGATTGAGCACAGCCAATCAGAAGCGAGATTGATAAGGACTATGTTTTTCCTTTGGATTCATCAGGTGCGTTCTTTCCGCACGTCGGTGGTCCGCCTGTCCGGTGAGAAAGCCCACGACCACTCGAAGTTATGGGTGATTGAGAAAGCGGTGTCCGCGGCGCTGGTCCCACTCATTCCTATCGCTCTGATTATGCCGAATAAAGTTTTGGACTCCGTGGTCGCTATACTCATCACCGCGCATAGTTTCTGGTGAGTTGTTGATCAGACTTTAATTTTGATTATTTGGTACCTTTTTTTACTGGTGACGAGAACGTACTGTATTAAATAAAAGCGATTTATCATATTGTTTCTTTAAACGATATGACTACCAAATATATGGAGCAATAATTACTGTAGGGAAAATAACATTTCAGAATAATTCGCATTTCGCAGTAATCACTGGAATCCGCGAATTGAGTTGTGAAAACAATATTTTTAACCAATGAAATAAATGTCTATGTAGATTGTTTTCGTTTACGAAATTTACACATGATTGTATCGACCAATCGCAGTACCTCATTTGTTTCCATGTTTACCTAAAATCTATATTCTTAGTATTTGATTTTTTAATACGTTATAATTATAACAGATTTATCGTTTATAACATTATAACTGAAATACACGTTATAATAATTGCTATATAATATATTAACTATACTAGTTATTATTACTGACAATAACAATAGTCTGTCGGTGTTAAGGCTAAGTGCGATTAAACAAGCATTATGCGATAACCGATACGTTTGAAGGGGATAGCAGTTTTTGTTGCTCACACTCGAGTCACGATAATAACGAATATTTCACTATCGTATCATTGTTTCACGATATAAAAACAGCGAATTATCCAACAGCAGAATAACTAACAACAGTTTATAACAACGAATATTGTTAAATAACACAACAGTGTATGCCGTTGTTCATATAATAATGGGTGTTCATAGTATTTTTAGAGAATAATTGCTGGTCTCTCCAAACATTTGAGGGTATATTTTTACATCAGCAATTTAGACCATCAAGTGTGTTTATGATAATAATCTATACCTATTTGAGTCTCAATAATGCCAAAACTACTGAACACGTCGACATACAACTATGGCCATTCGATGTTCAATTTTTCGTAGATTGTTCTAGATGGCTACTTATTTTTAAGATTCGATTGACCCTTTGCCACTTTTCTTAATACCCAATGACGCGAGCAGGAATCACCTAATATTATATAAAGGTGATGCAACCAAAAGTCCTTATCCCTCCGTTATCCTTTTTCCTATCCCTAGGGGCCTTGAAGCCATCATGGTTGAATATATAAGAGTGCTCCTATTCGGTCCGCTTTTACCGAAGCTTTCAATACTCGTGGTGTACGCGCTGACGGCGACCATGCTCGGCGGTCTTTTCTATTTGAACTTCAACGATATAGGCATAACCAGGGCCTTCTGGAGAATCTGGAAGAACATGAAGAAACCCAAGGCCAATAAATAGGTTCGCCTTCTCTATTAAAATGGGATAATTTAGAAGTTAAACATTGGGTTTGGTTTTCGCATACCAGAACAGAAATCAACATAATCAGCCTCTAAGAGACCCGTTGCAGGGTCATAGGCCTCTTCGCGATGGAAGGTACGGGCATAATCACCACGCCGGCTTACGACGTATTCTACGTATTATTCGACACAATCTATGTAGTCTCCCACAATACGTACTTGGATACTTTCAAGTTTAAAACCCTTTACCAAGAATTTATAGGTGTATTCTGGCAGCAGCACTTAAGAGCCAGCATCGAATCTTAGAATTCGTCGAGGTTTTGTCAATTAGGAGTTTAATGAGCCGTTTCAGTTGCGCAGGGACATTGTCCCATTGAATGTATTCTATCATCTGTATCACGCTGTCAAATCTGTGCAATCAAAGCTGTATCTGAATCGAAACACGCGCGGTGATCATTGGAGCCACAGTTTTACGGTAAATTCTATCTGGGCACGAACTAAAAACTTTGTAACGTCTTATCCATGCCCATGCCGTGTCGTGACGCAGTGGATAACTCTCCCAGCCATTCCATCTTTTAATTCCTTTGACATGTGGTCTTTAAAGCGTAACGTTTAGAGATATATAGACATGTCGGCATGAAAATGGTGACAGCCGATGGATTGTTTGTCTGTCGATGGCCGTCGTTCTGTTTTGTATTGTGCTGTGTTTCCAATCAGGCATAGTGCAGTCACACTGATTAGCTGATGAATGCCGTGGTACAATAAAAAAGTATATATTTAATTTTTTAACGCATCTATAGTAAAATTATAAATGCGATTATGAGAGATTGTCTGTCTGTTACGTTTTCTACGTACCGACCATTGTGAAATTTAGCATACACGTTGTCTGTCGTCCAGAAAATTGAGTATTCCCCAGGTATAGGAAATTTCTACATTAAAGCAAGCGAAGCCACAAGCAAAAGATAGTAGTCAATATTGTGGGAAATTCAATTATAATGACTTTTAAATACCTACTACAAAATATTTTACCGTAGACTTTGGTCTTAATAACAGATGAATGAAGGATTGAACTGATGGATTTATGTAATGAAATGTTAATTGTACTTTATCTATTTCCCCAGGGGCCTAGAGGCGATAGCAGTAGATTACGTACGCGCGAGTATATTCGGTCCTGTAATTCCCAAAATCGCAATCGGTTTAGTGTATCTCGTATCCATAGCGACCCTCGCCGGTCTCTTCTACATCATCAGCCACGACATCGGTCTCGCGAACACCGTCAGGCAGTTCTGGGCGATCCGTTCCGACGCCCAGAAATCGTAAACGCTGCACCGTCGTCAGAGAGTGATTGTAGATTGGTTCACACAGTTTAACTAACGCTTCGATTTTAAGTCGAAATTTAATTATATATGTCATATATTGTTCTCGCTATAGTCTGTGATCGCGTACGGTTGTACTAGTGTTGCCAACTTATGTGTAATTATTTTGACAGATGAGCATTAAAAAAAAAATTCGTGTGTTACTTTGTATACACATAAAAAGTAAAACAAATCCCTTTATGTTACATGCATGTTTTATATATTTAATTCTATATCGTTACATGTTTATCACGGTTTAGTAAATGTCCTTTTTATACAATTGTATAAAACATACCATTCCCTTACAATTTTATATATTTTATTACAGTTGGCAATACTAAGTCGAACACGCCGAGCGTGTATTTAAACCGTGCAAGTATGGCGGGAATTAAAACAAAGTCCCATCTCGTGTCGATTAAAATTTGACTCGAGAAGTATGACATCGGGACAGAGCTTATAATTTTCGTTCTAAGGTGACATCGGCTTCGGTAAACCGAGGTCGCGTTGTTTTTTATGTTTCTAAGTTGTTGTGTGGCTGTCGTTTGTTGTGCCAAGCGCTAAATTTGATTATGTCTCGTTAACGGCGACTATATATGGCGACGCACGGATTGTACGACATATCATGTTCCGTGATACACTTCAAAATCCTCCAAATAAAATGCACGTATAAGTATATTAATGAATATTGTAGGTTAAAAAGGATATTCTTTTTCTTTATATAGAAGTACATGGTATTTACTCAGTAAACAGTGAAGTTGTTGAAGTGACAGGTATATTAAAATTATATACTCCTCGTGTGTCGTCATGTTGTTTTGGCTTTATACAAATTTATTATAAAAATCAGTTACCATAGGTATAATGTGATATTTGAGAAATTAAAAATAAAAAAAAATCGAAGCAAAAATTCCATGAGATTTTACTAACCTAGCTTTCTTAGTGTGACCACTCTATAATCAAACATAAAAAATATATAATTGTACATCGTACTTAAATGTTGCAAAGCACAATTTTTTCCTTATATAAAATAATCTCCCGAAGTATTATTCGATTCTGTATTATGTTTACAAACAGAAAATTTATATATAATAATAAAACTCTGTGTATTGAAATTTTTCGATGTTTTAATCTGTGAGAAGTCCACAAATGGAATTTTTGTGAGTTAATTTATTATTAGAAATAAACGAGTTTATAGTTTATTGTGACTTTTATTTGGTGTTGTTACCTTTGGGCGGTTAAAGTGTTACTTGAGTAGAGTTCTAGCCATTTTTGACCAGCCACTACCCTTATGTATTAGCAAAAGTAACCAAAGCTCTATTCCCCTCCCCCCCCCCCCCCCCATTAATCTAAAAGCTATATTTTGAAGAAGTAAGCAAAAACATTTTTGAGGGGTTCTTAAACGTATCACAAAATTGAGAAAACAATGAAAAATTCTTTCCAAACCGTCCGATGGGGCGTTGAACGCCCCTATAACGGAACTTTTGTTTTCTTATTGTGCCTTTTCTCCATACTGTTGCGAGATCGTTAGGAAATTTTAAAATACATCCTCTAACATATTGCAAACAGGATGGTTATAGCAGCGAAAATGTCTCTTGGAATAAATCATCATTTAACATTTCTTAAGAATATAGTTGCATCCTAAATTTATAGACTCGGCAGCGGTTAACCCCATCAGAGTTCGGGGGTCCCGGCACTATCTTCCCATATAACAATTATAAAATAAAGGTATAGTAGGGAAGTGAAATTTGTGGAATTATCAAATGGGCGATCATTTTCCTTGTCGAGTATAACTGTGGGACTCCAAGGCATATGACCTACCTCGTTATGTTATTCGTTTAAAAATAGCCGTTCTGAAAGGCTTCCATATCTAAAAGGCACTTATAGAGTTATTTTTATGCCCATCTGATGTTAAATGGTTACTGTGCCTATGGACGACTGCAACACCAGGGGCCTCACTGTGTTGTGTTGACGTACCTTGAAGAGAGTGTTTCAATATCATTTTGTATAACCCTGGGGCCAAACCGTGCTGGGTATCCCATTCCACAACGCTAAAGTACGTATAATAATGCTTCTAGAGAACCTTACGGTTATCTCCATTCAGATGGGCTTTAGGGTATGTAGATGGCTGGTTAGCCAACGGTGGGTGGTGATGATTGGAATGGTAATGAGGGCATCATATCAAAAAGTTCTTCAAAACATTTTTCGCAATACATGCTATAAACCTCACATAGAGACCTAATGTTTCTGCGAAATTTTAATTGTAATGACTACTGTTAATTCGGAGTCATCAACAATACGAATAGCTCGCCTTTGCACGGAATCAAAAGGAGAAACCTGATAGGCAGGAGCACCAGTCCAAATGTGTGAGCAGTACTCCATATGTGGACGTACTTGCGCTTTACAGAGTACAAGTCATTGCTTAGAGGTGAATTACCGGAAGATTAGGGTTGCCACCCGTACTTAATAATAAAGTATTGTACGTTATTTACTCTATACTTTATGTGAACAATAAAGTACACGAAAATACTTTATTTGGCATGATTTGGTTTCTTTGGGATTTTGAAAAGTTTATTCATATGTATTTTTTCGTTAAGAGATTGTTCAATCGATGTTACCACTCGCCAACGCCACATCACCTAAGCACTCGTTTCTTTTAACAAATATTTCTGAACGCAACTTAACCTCAAATGTCAACAATGTCACTGTCATTAATTGTCATAATTACTTGTTTCGTGTGAAGTGGTTTAAATGCAATAACAATAACATTTAAAGTTTTATAGATTTATGCTTAATAATAATAACAAAAAATTTTACTTTTTTTCCTACCTACAATAACCAATGTACTTTATCTGCAAAAAAAGGTGGCAACACTACGAAACAGCCAGTAGCAAACTACAACACTATATCAATCTAATAACCCAAATATATATAAACATTTGATGGAACTCTAATAATGATGTAATCAAATCCGCTGCATAATTAACAATATATATATAAAGGTAGCTTAAAAATGGGATGACCAATTTGTCATTATTTCTCGTATTCAAATTATGCCGGTTTTAGTAAAGTTTAGTATAATCTACTTTTCTAGGCTATTACGGACTGTATAATGTCAGAATCATAAAGAATTCCTTATAATTCCTAGTGTGTTATATTACTCTCCTTTAATTTTTGTAGTTTATACTTACAACTGAAAACTGAATGTCCGTCGTCAAACAAAATTTCAAAACCACGTTTTTTTTTCTTTGTTTAAAACCTAATAGAACTTCTATTACAGTGTAATAATTACCTACATTATAACGTTTAAAATAAAAAAGATCAACGTAAATAAGGTTTTATAAACTGCTGTAAATTTATAAAATACAATACGTGTCGTTATTTTTGGCGGTTACAGCCTTGCACGCTGTATTTCTAGCATTTAGCAAATATAAAATAATATCAGTCTCTGTCACGCTCAAAAGCTTGGTTGCGTGCGACAGGGATAGAAGTTTTTGCTTGGGTGTACAAGTGACGCCATGTTGTGCTTTCATTCATAAACACTACATTATGGGTAATGTCTGTATAAGTTACACATATGTATATGGTATAGTGTACAGATGTGTATACGGTCCGTGCAATCTTTAGTTAACCGACCTGTATAAATTAAAACCAGTATGAAACGTTTGCTAAAAATAGATATGAAATTCTCCAACTCGATATCCAGGACCGACCACCTGTGACGTTAGTCCGACCTAGGTATATCACAGAGAACTGTAGACTGCGCTAAACACCTAACATCATGTGAAACGTATGTCTGTTTTAATAATTCCTTATAAAAAAAATAATTGCCTAAATGGTTTGTTATATGCCACTTATTGTACGTTTTTGTTATTCTCAGTACGCGTAAAATCTGTAAAGTAAGATCCGATAATAAAAAAAAACTATGATAAATAAATAAATATGGATTAATATCCATTATATATTGAAAAAAAAACACATTTTTTATGTTAAAAACACCAAAATATATTCATCCAATTATTGTATTTACATTAATAAAATACAAATAACCAACAGCCATACAATATAATACAAAATACATACAAATACTAACAACACTGTATAACCACAATTATCGTAAAACAACGCAACAGCCAAAAGCCATTACTGATATATAAGTATATAGTAGTACCCATTTTAATTTACAGTAAACAGTGATATTTGAACACATCTAATCTTACTGTTAAATCCTTTTTTTATACGAACATATTTATTTAAAACGAAATTACTTTTTTTTAAAGCAAAATACACATTTTCAAAATTATCTATGATATGTCTATGATGAGCCCTGATCTATGTTATTTGTTAATTACAACAAATATATGGGGGAACATCGATTTTAGATATTTTTGTTCGAATCAACCGAGAGTAAATATCCATGTTACAATATTTATATTTTTAAACCAAACATCGATGTTTCCATAATATCGACCATCCCTATCATTGGCTAGTCGATGTTTTGGGCGACTTAATATAGATGTTAGACCATCCCTAGACAATCTTATTACTCGACAAGCACCGTTGAAGTTACTATAATAGCGTCACGCTACAATGACCGTTTTGACAAATTACAATAATGAAGTGAAATGTTGTTAGATTTTCGAAAATAATATAATCAATCGCTGCTTTGTTTTGAATCAAGCATTGACGATAGTTTGCCGGAGGTAGTAGTCGTGCTGGCCAGCGATTATATGTATATAATGATACATAATTTTGAACTTTGGAAAATATAAATGCCCAATTGTGTTGTAAACAAGGACACTAATAATTACAAATCATTACGGATTCTGTCAAATAGCCTTTTGTTAGTAAAAACGTCAAAAGAGTTATTCACGGGACCATATTACATAGTTAGATATAGTATTAGTTAAGTACAGTAATACCGTGGACTTACGCGACAGGTGGGATCGAACTATAACCGTGTAAGTCGAATTAGCATAAGTCGGGTTTAACTTTGCATATAAATATACATATAAAGTATGTTTAATCAGAATCAGAGTCAAAAGAAAACAATAATATAGGAGAAACATGTATAATACAATTTTGAAGTACTTGATTATGACACAATGATTGTAAATTGTGCCGCTACTATAGGACGGTGTGATTGACTGACATATATAAAAAAAAACATAATATGACATTTATAATTAGATAAGTCAAGCTCTCCATTGACCGAGTGAATGACAATCACTCAACTGGAATTTAAAATACGGAAAGACTATAGATTTTATATTATATGTATCGTTTTACAAGGGAATTCTCGGTAGGCAATAAAACCCGACCCTTCACTCCGAATGAATATATAGAAAAAAATCTTTAACCCATCTTCAGTGACATTTCGCTCCTATATCCGATATATCTTAAAATTAATTCATCCATAATAATTGTTATATGTTACTTTGTTCGCTTTCCACGCTCTATAAACTAAACAACTGACGGCTAAGTAACATAGATTATGACGTCATACACCACTAAATCCGATTATTTTCTTTTACGTTGACAAATTAACTAATTAATATACTGAATTGGAAGCTTGATTTGAAAATTGTTAGACATAAAACTGAACCAATGTCTCGAAGCGATCAAGCGTTCATAATGTTGAGTGTGTTTATTGGAAATAAGGTGTCATAAATATTATATTTATATCTAATAACAAAAGTATACAACTATTATAGATTTAATTACCTAACTAAAATTAACCTTTACAACTTTGCTGATAATATTTGAATATGTAACGGTATACTTTGAGAGTTTTTCTGTCATAAATGACTTGGCAACACTGATCTATCCCAAAACACAGAGGAGTTTCAAGCGGAATTTTAATAATATTGTTTTTTATGTTAATTCACAAACTCTAACTGCTATATTATACAGTATTGGGAGAATTTACGTTACATAGTTTGATTATCGTGAAAGATACATTATGGATTAAACATAATAACTGAAAACGTACATTTTGTATTGTCTATAAAAACCCCTGGACATTCCTAAAAAGTAGCCGCCATCTTGTTTAAAAATTATAAAATTAATATGAAGTTAGGATTAAAAGGACATTAATCCAGTGACTTTAAAAAAATGTAATATTAAAAAAATTAAATCATTTATAATTTTATTCAAGATACTGTGCTAGAGTTTTCTATTTTAGATTTAACGTATTATATACATTTACAACTGTAATTAGTTACATTTTTTGTGTTTAACGCAATTAGCAATAAAAACGTCTACCGCCATACATTGAACAATGGTTTTAAATCTGATAAGCTTTTTAAAACCTGTCTAGATTAAGTTAGTTTATTTATTGTTTAAAAAAATACAGACCATAAGTTGAATTAATATAATTCATTACATAATTGTAATTGGAGGTACAAGAAAATGGTGAGGAGTGACGTCATCCGCAAAGTCGAATGGGGGTCGATTAAGTATACGTAGAGAGGTTACGATCTCACGTGCGTCTTGTGGAATATGTCGAGCGCCTGCCACTGCTTCGTGTGCAGAAGTATGTGGGGGCGGCACGACTTCATGTGCTGGACGGCCTGTTCCGGTGACCAGCCGTTCTTCTGGAAATCGTATAAGACAAATTCTCACACAGCTGAACTAAAACATTTGCACACGGCTTAGATCATATTAATGTTTAGTCTACTTATCCCTCGGGAACAGTACTTTTTTTCTAAACGAAGGGTACTCTATACCATTTCCTGTGCTATAAATTCCATGACGATTGTTTCACGTCATCGTGAACCCATAATTCAGATACAAAGTACTGTTCCCTAGGAATACGACTAATCTACATTAAATGGAGCGAATCAGCGTGAAAAAGCTAGTTTATAAAATTTGTAAAGACTCACATGAGCTTAAGAAGAAGTCTTAATAGCGAAATTATAGACATACATTTGAATTCAATTTATTTGTATACAATATACCGAAAATATATATATATATATATGTAAATAATTATATACATAATTCATGCATATATTCGGGCTTGTAACACAGGTAACTTAAAATCACTAAAAGATTTGCAGAGGATAAAGATATCACTAAAAGGTTTGTAGGGGATAAAGATATTGCTAAAAGGTTTGTAGGGGATAAAGAAATTAAATATCATATATAAATTATTGCACAATATTTTTGTGTTAAAAATTAGATAATATAAGAAAATTAGAATAAAATAAAATACAGCCCACAATTAATTCAAATAAAACAGGTAATTCCCATGAAATAACAAAACTGTTTCCATTAGAACGAAGTCGCGGGTACCGGTTAGTATTTTCTATCTTTATTTATATACTTCTTCTGTACGTGTGTATGTGATTCGACTCCTCTTAAACGGCTGGACCGATTTTGATGACATTTTTTCTGTTTGTTCAGATGGAGTCAAGAATGGTTTAGATTCACAATTGGACCCGGTGGGTGGCGCTGCGGTCTGATCTTTTTATTATCACGGCAGGACAACGTCCGCCGGGCCCGCTAGTCTATATATAAAGACCATAGGGTAATCCCTAATGGGTTGCCACCTATTTTTTTGCAGATAAAGTACATTGGTTATTATATGTAGGAAAAAAGTATATAGTAGTAAAATAAAGTACAATTATTTTTTTATTATTATTAAACATAAATCGATAAAAATTTACAATCTTATTATATTATTTTATTTTATTCATTTAAACCGCTTCGCAATAAACAAACATGAACTGTGACAAGTAATGACAGTGACATTTTTTGACATTAGAGGTTAAGCTGCGTTCAGAAATAATTGTTAAAAAAACGAGTGCTTAGTTGATGTGGCGTTAGCGAGTGGCAACATCGATTGAGCAATCAATGTATTTCTCTTAACGAATAAATACATATGAATAAAAAACCAAAGAAACCAAATCACGCCAAATAAAGTATTTTCGTGTACTTTATTGTTCACATAAAGTATAGAATACAATTACTTGAAATAACGTACAATACTTTATTATAAAGTACGGGTGGCAACCTTAATAGGGATAGTAAATCGGCCCCAGAGATATTTAAACGGTACTTAGGGGACATGTGTTGGGGAAATATTGGAATTCTGGAAGTGTCAGAATCGAATCTGTTTTCGAGAAAAAGCACAATATGTAAAAAAACAGGAAAACATTTTTTTTCTTACAAAGGGAAAACACGTAAGAACACCTCCTGTGATTCTCAGATTTTTTTTTTTTTGTTTAATATACAACAACCATTAGTTTTAATAGAATAATGTTCGATCTGATGACAATCGGAGTAGTACGTACCATCATGAGGTAGCAACCGACGAGGGTGGCAGCTCCGCGTGCGTCCCGCCTTGCAGTGTACGTACACGGTACCACTATTCACCTGATCGTCCGCTGCCGGTACTCCTGCCAACTTCGCACCAGCAGGCAAGAACCTACCAGTACACCTCAACACTTCAACTCGCAAAGTAAATCACGAAATCATTTCAAATCGATGGTAGCGGTTTTCCTAAGTCCGCCTCGGTATCTACCACCCAAAAGTTGAAAATCTGTCGCCAAACACCAGTTGCTGTGTTCCGGCAGCTGCTCTTGAGACCCAGTTTCCAGTACTATCTTAGACCACATCTTCATTTAATTAACATCAAGTTACATTATGATGAAACGCTACAATGTTTAAAAAAATCAGACCTCCATAATAGGGTTATCGGTTAATTTTAAATGTCATTTCTGTAAATCTATAAATAAAATGATGATGTCTGCTGCTGTTATGCGCGCACAACGCAATAACTATAGGAGATAGAGATTGATCTATTTTGGTCCCATACTTTAGACACTCGATTATTGTCTAAAAAAAATATCACACCTTAATTTAATATACATTTATTTAGGTTTTAAAAAACTTACCAACTTTTATTAGCACTACGCGTTTAGCAATGTGTGAAGTAGGGTAAGCGGTGTGGTGCGCATATGCAAGAACGATGAACTAAATGGATGATATTGTTTACGAAGAAATGTTGTATGGTATATTTTTACTTACAATTTCTTCATATTTTTCCTTTGTACGTAAGTAAAATATATTGTTAAGATAATAAACAAGGCAGACGAAGCCGCGGGATCAGCTATATATAAATAAAATATTATAGATCTGCCGTTCTGCGCGCGTTACTTAAAAACAGTTAGACAAATTAAAATGTTTTTTTTTTTTATTTTTCTTATTGGTCAAATAATTTTTATTTTAAGAAAAAAATAAGTCTATATCATTAATTAAAGTTTTATAAAAAAAAACTATGAATTTTATACGCACTTCAAACGACTATAGAAATTTTGTAAGCAAATTATATTTTTACCTACAATTATTTTTATGTTCTTTCCTCTGTAAATAAAATACATTATCGAGATAATAAACAACGCAAACGAAGCCGCGGGAAGCAGCTAGTAAAATACAAAAAAAAAAAGAGTTAAAATATTACTGGTCTTTAGTTTCAACTTCGATAGACTCGAAGTGAGTACTTACTCAAAATAATTCCTTATTTACCTGTTAATAAAAGCGACACCTTCATAGAGCTTCTCCTGGTCTGGAGTCTCAAAGATATCCGTAGTGGCTAACTGTAAGAACTTAATGTTGTACTCACGCCACTTCTGAAAGATGAACATGATTTCAATTGAGTACTGTCGCTGTTGTAGTCCTTAGGGTTATCGACCAAGTTTTACAGTCCTTATCAATCATTTTTTTACTGCTCTGATTGTACTCTTAAGTTCGGTTTTAAGCTTAATATACTCAAGAGTTGTACACAAAATATAGTCAAAATAATATAAAACAGAGAGCTCTTTTTAGGAATCTAAAACTGTCATTTATTTATCCTTGGCTCGACATAAAACATATAATATAGGACGTATTTTTATAGACAATTTCTTTTTTCTGCGCCTGTATATTTAGAGCAGTCAAAAAGATTGGCGAAGTACTGTAAAGGATTTCAGACACTGTATAAATCAGGACCGGATACAAGTTTAGAGGTCGTAGAATAACATAGAAGCGGAGGCTCCAAATAATTTAAAAAGAAAAAGTCGATTTGAGATGGTCTAAAACAGTGCTTCGTGAATGCAAATTTTTGCATCAGAATGGGTGTTTTTACATTGGCATTTTTTATTTTATTTACGATATTGGGTTTTAAATACATTCGGAAATGCTAAAGAGAAAGTGTATGCTAATAGTATTTTTTTGGTAACCTATGAGTATCAATTCTCAAGTTGCACTTGATTTAAAAGCCGATTTAGACGTACTTCGCATAAGCCTACAGACTTTTTGATTTTTATCCTATTTATGATTTTGTTAGATGCGTTCCTTTTTCGTACGGTGACAATATTCTGGTGTTCTTTCTGTATGAATGTACTAGGGTTGTAACCCCTGTTGTATACTACTAAATCCGACTCTGAACATAAACACGTCTAACAAAAAAAACACGTACAAATCTTTTATGTCTTTATTTAGACATATCTGTGTTAATGTTAACTTATTTATAAACGTAATTTAAACGTTAGATCCATTGTGAGGAACGAAACGAGTGTATTGTTCGACTATCGCTTTGAACTTGGGTTTATCTGAAACAGCCATCGTTAGATCTGATCTCACTATTATGTAAATTTTTTATGTTTTATTGCCAGTTCTCATAAAATACAGAAGCGTTGTAATTAAGTCTTGACAGCACTACATATACAGACAAATTTAATTATCGAATATTCCAGATATAATCTGAAAAAGAAGGAAAAAAAAATTCTGAAAATAATAAAAAAGACCGGCATTATTTAAATACTAAAAACGGTGAGAAACTGGTCGTCCCTTGTTACCGACTCAGTAAAACCAGTAATAGTTTCTTAGGTAATAATAGTGTCGGATTTTATAATAAAGTCCCAAAGCATGTTACCGATTTGCCGGACTATAAATATAAGCGCCATGTCAAGGGGGTTTTGGTGTCGAAGGGCTATTATAGAGTAAAATTAAAAAAAAAGTGAGTGTGTACTTATGTACACACGATAGAAGTTATACTTCTTTGGCGTAACAAGATAAAAATCTTTTCAAAAATTTTATATTTTGCCTTATTCCGCCTTTGTAGAAAAAGACTACAACACACAAAAACACTAACAATAGAAAAAAGGTATTTAATACATACAAACTTTTTTTGAATAAAATGTTGACTATAGCTAACTTCAGGGTGTCGGTTTTTCGTGACGGTGTGCGCGCGCATCGTATAAATTTACTCTCATCATTTTTCCCTAACGCGCCAAAAAAAGTATAACCTCAAAAGGTTGGAAAACTATTAAATCTTATTACCTCGGCATCGTTGGAGAATAACTTCAGTTCGTACGTTTCATTCATTGAGACCACGCCTTTGACATTTTCCTCTTCTTTCAGCTGGAACATAACAAAAATACTATAAGTTATCAGCAAAGTCTTTCGTTTTTGACATTTTATAATAGTAAGATCATGTTTTAACTTTAAATTTAATTTTAAATGTTGATTTTTTTTTATATTCTTCATAGAAAGAGACAGGTGAGATAAAATTACACGTGGCAGAGATGCGAATGGAGTATATTAGAAGAAGTTTAAAAATAACACCGGTGACAGAAATTTAGGAGTAATACCTTAGTATGGTATGGGCATGTCGTGAGGAGAAATGAAACCCATATAACTAGGAAAGTTTTAAGTATGAAGGTGGACGGATATATATAGGAGTAGAGGAAGACCGAAGAAAGTATGGATAGATTGTGTGAAAAATGATATGTGTATAAAAGGTGTAAATACTGAGATTACATCGGACAGGGGAGAGTGGAAGAGAAAAACATGTTGTGCCGACTTTCCGCAATATCTCCGAAAGAAAGGGAATATCGGAACTTGCTAATTTTCATGAAACATCCTGGTGTTCCGTCGAAGGCGTGTGCTATAGCCTTGGTGTAATTGCCCATCTTCCCATTGCACAGGTCCGGCGCTGATTGCCGCCGGGCCAACTGCTGGGGTGACACGATGAGTACTCAAGAGATCTCGTGTCGCCCCAACAAAAACGGTGGAGGTACACCGTGGGGTTTTAGTGAGTAGGAGTCTCACACTACCCATCCTCTCCCCTGGGAGGGTGGCGTATTCATGACGGATTTTCGCATGTTAAAAAAAGGGGGAAATAAAATTAAAGACATTAGTGGAACGTATTGCGTGTAATGTAATAACAATTTCAAATTTACTCGGTCGGATATCGCTCGTGGCGCAGTGTTGTTAGTTCATGTGAACATACCTCCAGTCTTGGGAGGCCCATCTTTCAAAATAGAAGATTATATTCTAATATCCACTGCTTAAAGGTTGGGGAGAAAGGGCAATTTTTACCTACAATCGTCGAATTACGCCTGATGCTCTTTATATAACAGCCACCTAGGAAACACCATCTGATCCTGAAAACGTCCGTAAAATTCGTTCCATGTTCCATTTTAATGGTGGTGGGCTAACTACTTTAATAGCTATCAGAGTATTTGACTTGAGTTCGTCCTTGTGCTTCTTCTGTTTTATAAAACGTTTGAAATTTCGGTATATAATCTTTAGCGTAACACGTTTAAGTGTTGACGCATTTCTTCCAAAATTTGAAAGCGCTGGTAACGACTGACTGGAACGTTATACAAATGTACACAGACGGCTGTAGCTATTGGACAACCAATGAAGAAATGGCTCGGAGACAAGGGGTGTCATCATACGAGTCAGAAGACATCGGCGACAGTGGCTTTGAGTTCAGGATGCATTCCACTTGTCTCATTATTCCGAACGTAACATGCGCACTTCCTACCAAACGACGAATATGGTAGTTGCAAGATTTAACCCCAGCTTTCCATAAAACACCAGAATAAGAGGAAAAAAAGAGAATCGACTTTAAATTTAATTGACTAACTTGTAGCATAATCCAAATTATTGGGATTAAATATTCGCAACGAAATAAGTACTAAAAGTGTAAAATGATGCTTATTAGAAATAAAAATTGTATACTTATTAGAATAAACTGATAATATATAAAAATTTGCTAAGCGGCCTCCAATTCACATTATTTTATGCTTATTTAAATATACCAATTGAGTTACGAACAAATTACATTTATACTTATTATGAGCCACCTTCGACTGGCTCACAAACTATTATTATAATTGCCGATCTTGAAGTTGAACTGAAGAACGATTTTCAGAATTTCTCGCAGGGCTTATAACAAAAAGACTTGTTTCTACGTAGTAGCGAAGAGTGCACTTGTTTCTGTTGCGATGTCGAATCACCACTGTCGAGTATGCCGCCCGCGCCTGTATTCATCGTCTCCCCGCTTTCCTGTGCGACAACGAATCGCTTACCCGTCGCCGGCGGTGCTCTGCCAATCAGCGCGCTTAGTTGCGCGGGCCTCATCAGAGCACTACCTGATCTATTATACTGGCGGGGCGGAACGGGATGAGGCACCCTTCGCTTTCTCTTTATTTTAGTGAAATATGTGTACATACAATACTTAAAACTAGTAACATTATTTTAAACTATATCTAACTATATACCTACATACTATTATATACTACATCTGTGCAATAACTATGGAAATACATTATTAATTTCGACAAACTATCTAAATTGTCGCGAACATACTCCCGCCGCAGCTCTTGCAGCTGGGAAATTCTAGCGTTCGCGATTGTCGTCCGTCGTTGAACCTACATGAAGTATCGCTAGTTTCTTCGTAGGTCGACGCAATATCCCTCTAGTTGTCCGCACGTTGACTGCTCGTACTTCGCCATCTGGCCCTGGGTATGTTGTCACGACGACGCCTCTTGGCCACGAATCTCTCGGTAGTGTTCCGTCCGCGATCAAAACGAGGTCGCCGATCTTGATAGTACCGCGAGAACGCGGCTCCCGCCGGTGTAGCGATGCCAAGGGGATCGTATATAGACATCACTGTTCGTAATGCCTCTCTTTTAGTCGGCGTTCTATTCTCGTTCCATATGTCTAACGGTACTTTGCTTAGATTCATGTTGAATGTCAGCGTATCTGTTTCGGTCAACCACACCATACCGAGAATTTTTTCTCGATCTAAGTGCACGACATTTTTTCTATTTTCAGTTGTGAATCTCGCGCGGACTTCATTTGAATTTGAGGCCCATCGTTGTAAGTGAAAGTTGCCTCGTCGATGTATGTAAGCGACTTGCTCCGATATCGCTATAGCTTTGTCAATCGTATCGAAACTGCACAGATAGTCGTCGACGTAGTGATTCTTCACTATAGCTACAGTCGCCTCGGGATGTGTAGCTTCGAAGTCCGCAGCATTTTTATTTTTGATATATATCGCTGTACACGGGGATGATGTAGCTCCGAATATTACGCTCTTCATTCTGTATTCGACAGGCGGGCCTTGCCGGCGATCGTCGCGCCATAAAAAACGTTGCATGTCGCGGTCTTTGTCTGTAATTTGTATACGCATGAACATGTCTTGTATGTCTGCAGTGACTGCGATGGGGTGCTGCCTGAATCGCATTAATACGCCGGGTAGAGATTGAAGTAGATCCGGTCCTGACAATAACATATCGTTCAGGCTAATTACTTTGGTTTTCGCCGCCGCGTCGTGTACAATACGTATCTTGTCAGGCTTTTGCGGGTTGATAACCACGAAGTGTGGCAGGTACCAAACTCTATTAGATTTCAATGTGGGTGCAGGTTCGGCGTATCCCTTGTCTAGTAGGGATTGTAGCTGCGCTTTGTACCTGCACTTCAATTGTTCGTCGCGATCGAGTTTTTTTTCTAGTAATTCGAGGCGTCGCACAGCGTTATCGTAGCTATCCGGGGGTGTTATATTGTTGTTTCTCCATAACAACCCGGTTTGAAATCCGCCCGTCGATAGTCGACTCGTTTTTTTGCTTAATATATCGAGTGCACGTTGATCTTCTTCGTTGTGAGAACGTTTCGGTTCGACTCCTAGAGATTCGAGTGCGAAGTGTTCTTTCATCAGGTTTTCCATGACTGTTTCGTTGTCTTCGGGAACAGTGACGTTGTTTATGCGATGTCTATACTTTGACGTCACATATCGCGTTCCGTGGATGACCCAGCCAAGATCCGTGAGCGACGCTGCTGGTTCAGAGTTTGTGCCCCGGCGTGTTTCGTGTGCAATGAGTAGTGGCCAGTTGTCTTGACCAAGAAGTATCGTTGGCTTGCCACCTTCGTAAGTTAATTGCGTTTCTATATCTTCAAAGTGTTTACACCCGTGTACTATCTTTTTTGATACGGTTTGCGGCGATAACCGTAAATCTTCTATCGTACGAGCCGAAATGTCGTAGCTCGTTGTGTTGTTGCCTCGGATATTCACGCGAACGCGTTTCGCTCCCGTAGCATTTATTCTATAACCAGCAACGCCTTCAATGTAGAATGGCGATGGAGTACCCGTTACTCCTATTTTTTCCGCCATTGCAGCCTCTATTAATGTGCACGTGGACCCGTCGTCAAGCAGCGCGTAGGTACGGCAGGATCCCTTCGGTCCCGTTAGGTCCACAGGTAGAATTTTTAGAAACGCGCAGCTGTGTCTATTGTCTTTAGCTGACGTAACAATATCGGAGCCGGGCTCGGTGTTTTCTGTATTGTTCGGTGTAGCGTTTCTGTGTAGAAGCGGGTGGTGTGTATAATGACACCCGTCTCTCTCACATCGCCGAGTTTTACAGGCGTGTCGAAACTTTCTTTTTCTCAGGCAGCGGAAACACAATTTGTATTGTTTCGCTATATCCCATCTCGTGGCTACTTCGGCGTCCTTGAATGTTTTACATTCATTTGAGCGATGATTCCCTTTTTTGCAGATCGGGCACGTTTCTGTGTTCGTAGGCGACTTCTCGACGGTGTGAAAACTTTTAACTATTTTTCTGTGCTCCCGCCGGTCTTCTGAGACCACTAATTCGGCGGGGGCGAAGTTTCCGCATCTCTCTGCCGTACGTTCAAAGAATTTAGATAATGTTATCAAATCGGGCTGATCTTCTGGCTGCTCGGCTATGAAGTCGTAGTATCGATGTCTTAGTGTCGATGGTAGCTTGTCGATCACTTCCCTGACGACTTCTGCGTTGTAGAGATAATGACTCTTGTTTAACGCTTTGATTGTAGCAGTGACGTTGAAGATTCGCGATGCGAACACACATGTGTCTCTCGGGTTATCATTGAGGCGCGGCAATGCTCGTAGTTTATTAATTTCGGCTGTCACTAGAGCGTCCGGACGTCCGAATCTCGACGTAAGTAACTTCATTACTTCAGCGGTTGTAGTGTTGCCGACGAATAAACATTGAACCGCATCTTTCGCCGCACCTTTCAAGCTTCTGCGTAGCCTTCCGAGATTTTCTTGTTCACTGCATACCCTGGCTGATTCTTCGTAAGCGACTTTGAAGGGTAACCAGTCGCTCGATGCCCCAGTAAATAACGGGAGTTCTTGTACTCGAGTTATTAGCGGCTGGGTGGAGCGGGCTGCGAGCGTTATAGCGTTTGCTAGCTCGTGGTAATTAAACGCCGTATTGTAGGCCGGGAGCGTTTCTATACGTGCAGGTTGTGTCTCGCTCGCACGTTTCTCTTGTTCGTTGTTTGCACGTTGCTCGGGAACATCAACATTTGTGCACGTGGGTTTTTCTTGCCCTGTGTATGTAGCTTTGTTGTTATGTTGTTCCGGCGCGAGCGTTAGTGTGCTCTCTCGTATCCACGCTGAAGTTCTATCGTCTCTCACGGTTGCTTCGTCGTAGACACTTTCTTCATCAGTTTCCTCTTCAAGAGCTGCGACTCTGATCGCCGCGAGCTCGATTTGTCTTTTCAGTAGCTCTTCGCGAGCTTTTGTGAGTTCTTTTCTTCTTCTTGATGATGTGCTTGACGGTCGTGAGCTTCTCACGCTTTTGGCGGTGTGTGTAGCCGGTTTCCCATCGGTGTGCGGCTTCGATACGTCCATGGTACCCTCCGTCGGGGTTGTGTTGGCCTCGATCGTCGCCGTCGATGGAAATGTGTGGCTAGTAGCGCCTGTGCCGTCTGCCGTTGTGAGGGTGAACGATTCGCTAGATTGCTGTCTCTGGCTCCTAGTAGTAGGCATTTTCTCTATAAATTCGCCGTCTCTTGATATGCACGGAGAATGGCTTGCCTTTCACTTGCTTGCGAGTTTTTCTTCTGTCGTCTTTCTTCGCTTGTTTCGCTTGTTCAACTTTTTATCCGGCTAACGAAGGACCATGAATATGGTCTTTCTTCGCTTGTTCAACTTTTTATCCGGCTCGAAGGACCATGAATATGAGCCACCTTCGACTGGCTCACAAACTATTATTATAATTGCCGATCTTGAAGTTGAACTGAAGAACGATTTTCAGAATTTCTCGCAGGGCTTATAACAAAAAGACTTGTTTCTACGTAGTAGCGAAGAGTGCACTTGTTTCTGTTGCGATGTCGAATCACCACTGTCGAGTATGCCGCCCGCGCCTGTATTCATCGTCTCCCCGCTTTCCTGTGCGACAACGAATCGCTTACCCGTCGCCGGCGGTGCTCTGCCAATCAGCGCGCTTAGTTGCGCGGGCCTCATCAGAGCACTACCTGATCTATTATACTGGCGGGGCGGAACGGGATGAGGCACCCTTCGCTTTCTCTTTATTTTAGTGAAATATGTGTACATACAATACTTAAAACTAGTAACATTATTTTAAACTATATCTAACTATATACTTACATACTATTATATACTACATCTGTGCAATAACTATGGAAATACATTATTAATTTCGACAAACTATCTAAATTGTCGCGAACACTTATTATAAATTATCTTCGATAAATAACATTGATATTCAATCGGATATGAGTCTATTTGACTTTAATATTTGATCCGACTTAATTAATTTATAAATACTAAGAACACCTGTGGTCTTCATTATTTTTAATACGTGTGATGTTGATGACGCTCAAAAAGGTGTCATAGTATCATCACCATTGTGAAAAACGATGATATAAGAAAATCGAAGAGTGTTGTAATTTTGTTGCTGCTATAATAATACAGTTATAATTGGTTTTACATCTGAAAGATTTTGTTTTGGACAATGAATATTTTCCAACATGTCTAAAATTAAATTATAATTGTTAAGGATACGATGACCATTCCAATATAAAATAGAAGTCGATAGATCTCGGTTCTGATCAATATGCTGCCTATGAGTACAAGCGATAACACGAAGATTTCCCCCATTTAGTTTTTTGGAAACCTTAAATATGCACCACAGGTTTCCCAATTTTTTTTTGTATGTGGGTAGGTATGTATTAAGGTTTTTTTTCCGTATACAAGATGGTTTATAATACGATTGATATGCGAACGAAGCCGCAGGTAAACTTTAGCATTAAACGAGCATGATCATCTTTCGTTAAAAAAAAAGTTAAAAATAAATAAATTAATACAAATTAGTAATTTATATTATTTGTTATTAATATTTTAAAAGCGTTTAAGTGATCATCTACAATAACATAAATATTAATATACCTAACTATTATGGCGCGAAGAATGTAGCTATTATTATTATTAACCGGTAATATTTACATCAAATAAATATTAATCACTACTTACTATCTACTTTACTTGTGTTTTTGAAGTTATACTTCTTTTGGCGCGTTAGGGAAAAATGATGAGGGGAAATTTTTACAATGCGCGCGCGCACTCATGTCACGAAAAACCGTCACCCTGAAGTTAGTTATAGTCAACGTTTTATTTAAAAAAGGTATGTATGTATTAAATACATTTTTTCTATTGCTAGTGTCGTTTTTTCTACAAACGTAGCATAAGGCGAAAGATAAAATGTTTGAAAAGATTTTTATCTTGTTACGCCAAAGAAGTATAACTTCTAACGCGTGTACATAAGTACACACACTACTTTTTTTTTCTACAAAATAGTGCTCTGACATATTATTAGAGCCTTAACATTAGTTTTTCTTTTTATAATGCGTGCACAACAGCAGATCTCTTATCATTTTATTTTCACATATTACCCATCCATAATTGGATACAATAGTTATTTCCCAGGATAAAAAAAAATACAAATTATGTTTTTTAAACGAATTAATTCGTCACGGTAAAATGAACACAAACCGAACCTATTGTCAAATTTGTAAACTTTACGAGCTATGGTTTTTTTATGAAGGAACACATCGTGTTAAGATTACAGCATGCTGATTAGATATTTTTCACTGCTCGGCTGATTACATATAAATCTTAGAGCAAAAATGTATTTATATGAAATATGTTACGCAAGACGACACCTATCGGTGAGATCAGGCTGTGCTAGGTATTTGAGACCCAGTTACTTAAATACTATACAGAAAAAACGTGGTTCATATTATTTATTATACCCGTATATAAGGCAGAACAGCTTCAGGTTATGAATATCATAGGTATCACCGCCTTTTCTCGCGACCTCGTTCTAAATCCACTTCAAAATGAAACAACTCGCGCGCCACCTATTTTGCAACGGTTGTATTAATTCGGAAATACCTACTTGCGCCCGCAAAACGTTCCCAAAAATTTCATCACAATCAAATTAATGTTACAAAGAACTAATAGTGTATAAACAAATAAACATGCCTCTTTGTGTAGATTGATATATGTTTAAGCGTTATATCAGTTAGATAGTAATGTAAAACAACTCAAAAAAAAAACAGTGTGTGTGTCATAAAGAAATACAATAGAAGTGAAACTTTTGTGTTACTGGGAAACATTTTAATTAAACCGCTACGCCACCTGAAGTTAGTACACTTAACAACGGACAATGAGAAAGAAAGCGAGAAGAGCGTATGTCTTACTGTTCTCCAGTATCCGAAGGCAAGCGAGACACTGCTCCCACTCTATCCGACACAGTGTTTACCCTTATCACTTTTTGTCCCACAAAAAGATTGTCGATCAGAACCTCAAAACACTTCCATAGGAAGTTTCACTTCAAAAAAAAGTACAACAAAAACTTCATGCGGTGTTTCCAAGTGGTCACCCATACAAGTACTGATCGCGCTCGACGTTGCTTAATTTTGGTGATCGGACTAGAACCGGTGTTTTCAATATTATACCCCAATTTTCGTCACACAAAAAGGTTGCCGATCAGAATTTCACAGCTCTTCAATAAGAAGTATCATTTTAAAAAGGAAACAGCCCACAGAGAGCTGGTTGAAACTATAAAACATTAACTTACTGGTTAATTACAATCACTCACCAAATAAAGGTGAGGGATAACATTGTTTTTTTTTTAACTATCGCCGTTGGCTTATAATCCACCTTCACAGCTTCATCGGACTAATGCGGCGAGTGCTCATGGTACTCAGCCGCTTAGCAACACGCTCAAGGGTGCCAAAATTGCCTTGGATGCAACATTGCGAATCTTACTAAGCTAAACTAGCAGAGCAAACATATAAGAACTAGTGAGGTACACATGTGTATCACCAGCACGTGTGCTTCACGAATTGAAACATGTATTTTGTATTTGTCAACTCAGCTAAAGTAAAATTAAGTAAGAAAAAAAATAAAACCCCTCCACTCTATGTAACCTACCTCTCTGTGTATGTATGTATGTGGGGGGTGTTCTGTGTGGAGAGCATTGCGAGGAAGTCTGATAATATCACTAATATATCCCCAGTTGCTGCCATTCTTTGACCTTCGAGATGGTATAATTCGTCAGTAGTGAAACCTCTTCAAATTAATACAGTGCACTGTCCACGAGATGTCACTGGTTGGTCACCGAAAATTATGCAAAAGTACAAATACATTTGCAAATACTAATCCCAAATAATATTACAAATGATGTTTGTGACTCTTTCACTCTTTATTCCGTGTTAATTGTGACATTTTACATACACCATGCCAGGAGTACAAAAAAGGACATAGGGTACTTTCTACTTTCATACTTCATCACCTTCACCGAGCAATAAATTGTCCAATTATGATAATATAATAAATCATTTCAATGTAATGAAAAAAATATGGAAATGTGTATTTAACATCATTTGTATTCTGTACCGTTTTCTTTAAACAGTTACATCGATTTTTTAAAGTATTACAAGGTTAAGAAACGTTAACATTGACTTGTTAAAGTCAAGAGAGTAGTGACATTTTTCAAGAACATTAGTTAATAGCGTATTTACAATTAGCACTGCATTTTGATTTGTTAATGCATTATTATCTTTTTCGCATCATGGAAATCCTCTTGAAAGTACAGTAAATAATATTTTCGACAGATCAATTTCAACATAACATGATCCAAAATAAAAACTAAGATATTAAAAACAAAAAAAAGAAGGTTTTATCTATTTAATACTAGGTGATACCCACTTGCTTGGACAGTATATAAATTTTAAGTAAAGAAAGAAGTAAAAATGAAACAAGAGAATTATGTATGAAACATTTCCCATCCAATGAACAAGGACCAAGTGTCTAAGAAGTGGAACAAAAAAAAAACTGATCAAAGTCCATCAAGCAGTTTTTAAGTGATGTGTGCACAACGGCATACCACTATAATTATATAAGATGCATATATAAAAGAAAAATAAAGACGAAATGGTTAAAAAAAATTGGCTATTAATTAACCTATCTACCCTTAATACTAAGTTCAAGCACCATGTCAAGCAGGTTATTACAGGGTGAATCAATATGTGAACGATGGTGATGACTGGAAATGACACCCTCTCTGTGCACCCACCAAAACCGAATGTAATTATTTATAACTATGTTTTAAAATATGAGTTATAGTATGTGTATTGAAAAGATAAACCAGATCGAGTTTCTTGCCGGTTCTTCTGGATGATTGTGTTGTTTGTCCAAAGCGGTGGTAACTTTGACATTCATAAACACCTTCTCAGGGCCTACACTGAATAAAGTGTTTTTGATTTTGATTTTAAATAAGTAATACTGAATTATCATCAAAATTAATGAATTATAGCAGCGGCATCTTATTATAGCCGTTTTGATGATGAAGATTCATATAAATCAATAATCTTGTTTTGAAGATCAAATTGCTGTTTTTTATTGGCAATAGTGATGTGCCGTTAGTTATAATAAAAATCTAGTCCAGAACCATTGACAAAAAAATCCATATTAATAGTCAATAAATTGATATCTATCAAGTAGTTTGGAGTGATACACAAGAGACATCTATCATTTCATGTATATGGGTATACAATAAAATAGCCCGGTTTTTGGATGATCGAATGAAATGCATCCACCATTAAAGTTATTGTAACTTTTGATAGAGTGAACCAATTTCAATGAAATATGAAGACTAAATGTTACTCGAGTATACATAAACTTTATTAGATATGATTTTCTGTGTGACATTTTATCATAAACATAGTACTTAAGTAATTATGCATGCACAATCAAACAAATAGACTATTCTAAAAGTGCTTTAAATGTATCTAATTATTTATTCTTAGTTACTTGCAATTATTTGTTAAACAAAAATCTGATAAGTACAAACACATTAAATTTATATTCTTATTATATGTATAGATTATTATACAAATTAAATATTATCTCTCTAGAAAATTCATTTTTTACAATGTATATTTGAACTCACTACAATTAACTACTTTATAATATTTTTTATACAATATTTAATTATTTCTATAACGTTCATTAGTTTACCCCAATTGCGGCTTTGTGGTTTATGTGTCTTTAATAGTATATGTGTTATTAAATTTTTCATAGGATCGTTTTTACCTCATTACCACAATTTAGGAATCTTATTTGATATAGTATGTAAATATAAACATTGATAAAAGTCATTACTTACTGTATAATGACCCAAAATTAATGTATTCATTCATTAATCATCAGTAAATAAAAGTTGAAATTTTTATAAGTCAAATGTATTTACCGAAGAATTAACCTACATTACTTACTTGTTTCGTCATTCCCTGGAAAGGGAGAGCACCGAGGATGACCGTGTCGTCGATTCTGTCGTACCAGCGACGGCTGGACACCTTTTCCATGAAGACATTATACAGGAGTGTAGGGTAAAAAGTCACCCTCGCGAACATCGCTGTGCTCTGTCAAATGTACAGTTATGTTAACAGTATACGGACGTGCAATTCATTACACGAAACAAAAATGACTGTAAGAGACAGATACCATGGTGAAAGTTATATGTTGTTGTGGTGGGGATTGAATAAATTCTTCACCATGATCCTCCTCCAAATTTGAAGCGGTTTTGGCGGCTGTCATTTTGAAATTGACAGTCGTAGTGCTGCCTATGTAGATGGTACATTATATATAATATTGACCAAAGATATGATATTAGTCGATTAGTAAGAAAGCAATTATACAGTAGTCCATGTTATACGTTGTTATATAATCTTTCTATTTATTTATGTTTACATATAATTAAGATAAGTAATAAATATTAATATAATACAATCAATTGTATAGTGATATTTTTTTATATAACGTACGTGATATTAGTTAACTTCAAATAAGCAAATATAAATCAACGCTTGTGTACCTATGAAAATTGTAATTTTTTTAAGATTACAATACAAATAATAGGGGAATATGGGGTTAAAAGAAATCTAAGAAGAAATGTATATTTGGCATAGTAATTTTGTCAACTGCTTTCGGTGAACGAAAACATCGCCATGAATCTATATTTGTATTATTACTCACCTGATAAGCAACCTCAAGTCATCCTCAAGTTAAAAGTTTGTTAATCAAGCACGTATATTCAGTTGTACTTAGTAGATACACTTAACAGCTATTCCTTCCTCTAAGATCATTATTTTACTAACTTCGAATACAGCGTTGCTTAACATAAAATGATGTTGTGATTCTTCTTCTTCTTTATTTTTTGGCTCCGTCACAGTTTGTGCACTAGCCAACGTCAAATAACAAGATTTTGCCAAGTAAGTGTCTTGTGATAATTATAATGTTCTAACAAGATGGTGGTTTCCTTGTTAGAACTTCCCATGGAGTTTTGGTGGCTTCTCTGAATGCATGCTCCGTGGCATTATTTCTCATCCACTTCACTTGTGCATAATAACCGAACTATATAACGTAAAACACCACCAATATTACAAAATATAGAGTCTAATAACACAAGATTATGAATAAAATATAAAAACCACTACATGACAGACTAAGATCCCGCCAAAAAAACCATATTGTGATTCAATGGCAAATTTATAATGTATATTGTAATGTGAAAAATCTGTGTTAATGAAAGTTATTGAAGTAATGAAGGCTTGTTTGATAACGTATCAGATACCGCGTTGATTGACGTAGCTTCGAATCCTTGCAAACGGGTCTCAGCTTTCGGTGAAGGAAAAGGATGAAGGAGGAGGAGAAGAAGCATGTTTGTTTATTTGTAACCGATATAACAATTATGGCGCATTGATTAGCATATTCGGACACCGCGTCGATCAACGTAGGTTCGAATCTTTCGGTTCGGAGCTTTTAGTGAAGGAAAACACCGTGCTGAAATAGTAGCATGATTTCTAAGCGCACCTGGCTAGCTACTACTGTTGTGTACGTTATAATAAAAGCAATGTTCATCAGTATTTAATTTATTAAGTACTGCCATACATATACAAACATTTTACTAATGTCATCAGCCAATACTTTTCTCCATGCCTAGCCTAAGGTTTTACTCTCCACAACAATCACTCTCAAGTTCAAAATCTGTCACCAAAACCCTATTGGTGTCTGCCGGTGGTGTGTTTACCATTTTGTACCATATCGCTATATAACATCAGACAAGATTGTATTCAAAAAAGTTACTGGCATATTAACTCGAACAACTATTTTTTAAGCTATGTTAAGAATTCCCTGGTTTTGTTTGTTTTTTTTTTATTTGTGTTAGGTAATTATTTTAAAGGCCAGTAACATCACAAGTATAAAGTAAAAAAAATATATCGCCTATTTGTTTGTATAACATTTATAACACGAAAAGTACACAACATTCAGAAATTGAAAAGTATTAAAAAGGCGTGCGGGCTATTACTTGTAGTATATATATATATATATGGCGCCTAATAGGTTAATTTTTGTTGTCTTTTGGTGTCTATTGCTACAATAAAATACCAGGCGTTCGCGAACAAATATGTTTAATATTATTTGTATGTACATTACTATTATAATAGGTAAGTTTTTTGTTTATAGGAAGAAGTTTTTGCCATTACTGATATTTAATTATTTGATGATAATTAGCTTTATTATCACTCAATTTCCTCGTAACAATATTTTTATTGATTAATAGCAATAACGCGGCAATAAATAATTCAATTGTAGTAGATTACTTGTAATATTGTTATTCCTGCTCGATAATTGCAACCCCTTTAACGATTATAGTTTAATTCTATCAGATGTTATAATTACTGCTTCATCACTACACGCAAGCGTAATGTAGTGTAGATGATGTCTTCTAGAGTTTTTGGCGGGATCCTAGTCTGTCAGGTAATGCCTGTTATATTTTATTCATAAACTTTTTCGTTATTTAGGCTCTATATTATGTAATATTGGTGGCATTTTACGTAAGTACTATAGTTCGGTTATTGTGCACAAGTGAAGTGGATAGGAAATAATACTACGGAGCATGAATTCTGAGATGCGACAAAAATCCCCTGGAAACTTCTAACGATAGGCGACACCATGTTGTTAGAACATTGATATAATCATAAAACACTTGTAGCATTATTACTTACTCATCAAGAGCAAAAATGTAAATAAAATAGGTCTAAAAAGTCTTCTATTAATTGTCAGTAAGTGTTCTTAATATCCGTTTTGCCGTCATGGTCAAACAACAACACTTAAATTTTATTTCTATCTACATACAATTGATTTAATTGTCTCATATTGAAATCGCTAATAAAATAAACAATTATTATGAAGTTTAAAAATCTTTATTTAAAAATAAAATTTCCTTAAGAATAATTTTAACAGAAGTATCTTTATTGATTAATGGCGGACACTAGATGTGGCGTTTCTAAGCGCGCGGAGCATGGCGAAGAAGCGGTGTGAGAAATAGTGGCGCTTAATATATTACACAGCAATTGAATTAGAGAAATAATTTTATTAGTAATAATTTAATAAGTCCTTTACGTCATGTATACTCTCCAGGTTGCCGGTATCGTTTCACATTATGGAAAATTACAGACTTGGACATTCGTAATTTTTCCGCTACTTCATTGTAAGTGTAACCATTTTCAATTAATATTACAGCTTTAGACACTTTTGCTAAGCTGAGATCCGCGACTATCACTTGAATTTATTAAATGAAGTTCACTTCTGTAAAAAATGTAATTTTTTAGTCAAATAAAAAAAACAGACGTAATGTTTAATTTGTTAAAAACAGCAAAAACCGGCAGAAATTCATACACCACGTGTTAGTACTTCCATAAAGCTCTTATAAAATCATATCAAATTCAATTTTCGTGAGAAATTCTATTCATACGAACCAAGTGTCTTGTAAGATTCACTTAATTATGTTTCTCTCGTACTTAACTCGCGCCGTGCCATCGCGTACAATAGCTTTTGACAGAGTGAACCGATTCTAACGAAATAAAAATTATGTTATGTCAGATATACTTTGTTTTTTTTTTTAGTGGCGTCTTATGATAAACATAATACTTTAACAGTGATGCGTGCACAAACAAAGAGACAGACGGGCATTTCTAAATTCTTATTGTGTGTATGCATGTATAAAATAAAAATATATGCTTAGAAACGCGCGACCGCACCGCAAGTGTGCACTAGGCCTGATTATTCCGACACATACGAAGGGCTTCTCTTGTCATACGATGCAATTGAATACTAAAACAGAATCATGTCTTCGCTTAGCTCAAACGCTCGATTTTGATTAATCGCTTAGAATCATGACTAACGTGATATATATATGTATCCAACTGATTTGTGAACACAATTCACATAGCGATAAGAAGTGATTCTATTTTTGCAAGTCACGTTGTGATCTGGTGTACAGCAGCCCGGCAGCCGAAAGGCAAAAGTACGTAAATGTAAACTACAATTTTTTTTTTTCTAACTTACTATGCTACTGGCCGCTTGCCGGGGTTTCACAGCTTCACCGGACTACTAAGGTGAGCGCTTAAAGTACTAAACCGCCTAGCAACAGGCTCAAGGGTGCCAAAGTGGACGAACTTCGCCTTCGGCTGTTGCCTTGGATACAACACAGCTGATCTATTTCAACTAAACTAAGTTAGCTATTCATACATATAAGAGGCCGTGAGACACACATGAGTACCGGCATGTGTGTCTTACGAATTCAAACATGTATTTCGTATTTGAAAACTTTTTTTTTTTTTTTTTATGTGGGAAGAAATCCTTCATTGGACACCCACAGCCCTGGGGAGCTGTGGGGTGTCAGTCTCTTACTGACTAAAAAAACCCACGAGATACCGTCTGCCGCGCTATGGAGTGGCACAGGACCGAACAAGCCAGCACCATGCCACCCCGGCGATAGGGCCCAGCGCGAACGCCCTGATCGCGACGACAGCCCGGTCAAGCTGCCTACCCGTCTACCGAACTAATGTGCAATGGAAAGTCAGGTCCCCAGCCCCTTCCCTCCTTGGTCCGGTTTGGCAGTCAAGGTGTCACCCCCTCCGACCACCACCACCTGTAACTTTTTAAACGTGGTTTTTTACCACGATGACTTTTTAACGAGGTTTTCTCCCTCGCCCTCCGCCCGAAGGCCTTCCCTCTGACACTTTTTAAGGTGGTTTCCTCCCACGGTAACCTTTTCATGAGGTTTTCTCCCTCTCCCTCCGCCCGAAGGCCACCCCCTGTCAGTTTTAACGTGGTTTCCTTCCACGGTCACTTTTCCATGAGGTTTTCTCCTTCTTCCTCTGCCCGAAGGCCTCCCGTTTGTTTTTTAACGAGGTTGTCTCCTCAATACCCGTAACTTTTTAACGTGGTTTTCTCCCACGGTGACTTTTTACCGAGGTTTCGTCCCTCCCACCGCCCGAAGGCACACCCGTCTGTAATTTTTTAACGTGGTTTTCTCCGACGGTGACTTTTTACCGAGATTTCTTCCCTCTCGCCGCCCGAAGGCACACCCTTCCGTAACTTTTTTACCTGGTTTTCTCCCACGGCTTCGTATCTGAAAACTGGGCTAATCTACACTAAACCAGTTTAAAAATAAATTAAATCATTCCACCATGTGTGTACCTACCTGTGTGTATGTGTGCACATATGTGGGGGTTATTTGTGTTATGTTGTTCAATTAGTGATTCAAATTATTTAGTGCCACTGTATCACGGAATAGTATGGTAAACCATCAGACGATGTTAGGGTTTATGATTCTGAGACATATTATATACGTATCAACGTCCATTTATATTTATTTTTTTAGCGCGATCAAAGTCGGCACTGATTATTAGTATCTCCTATACTATACTAAGCGAAACAAAAATTATTTTAACACTCGTTAAAGTAATGCAAAGATAGTAACGTTTATCTTTCACACTACCAATGAATAACTTTTTGTTTCACCTTTCACTATAATTAATTTTTTTATGTAAAATAAGTCCCTACAAACAAAACAGAATTCCCAATAGTTAATATTTTAATTAGGTGTCAAATAACACGGATATATTTCGGGACAAATAAAAAGGCGCACTCACTGTGTTTTTATTAGTTACGACACAATTCTTCACATTAAAGGTTAACTTTAATCTGCTTCCAGTTTCTAGTTACCATCGCATTGGTTAAAGTAAAGTCGTTCCACTAATAATTCAAGTGGGGTTAATTTTTTCCAACGTCCAACAATTTATTAATTTGCCGTCCGAGTCGCGCTCCTTTCAAAAGTTGAAAGAGATATCATCGGGTTGATGTATCGACGCCATTTGTAAACTCGACGGGGAGTCCGCGCGCCGGACGACATTCCGAAATTCAAAATTAAATTAAACTCGGTAAAAACAACGTGTTTCCGTTCCGTTCGTTCGCTATTCAAATTTCGAAATAGATTCGATCTGCGCTAATTTGTCTATGACTCGATACGGCCAGTTCGTTCAACTAAACTTTTACCCCACGCTTTTTGTCGAGAAACGGGAAACAAATGGCCGGTAATACTATTTACATGACTCCGTTGACCTCCCCGGAATATGTTTCGGCTTTGTATAATGCACGGGTAATTAAATTTGAGAGGCTAATGTGGAACATTTGTTTTTGAACAAAACAACAGTACATCAGATGTCTTTAGTTTCGTCACATAGGTAATTTTGTTATTCAGTTCGATTTACTCATACATTAGTTATCCGCCTGTTCGAGTCACGATAAAAACAGTTATTTTTTTTTTCAATTACGCCCTTTAAGGACTTGTTATCTTTGTTCGTTGGCGTGTACTAAATGAGTCTAGTATATATTTCTTTACAATGCTTAAAACAAAGTGCGTTGATAGTAGATAGTAGTTGTCGGAAGATGGTATATTTTAAAACCGCCTGTTGCGAGGTAATTACATTTCCATATGAAATAATAATTTAACTAGAAGTTCTTTTTATTTCGCTCTCAACAACTAAAACCGATCGTTTCTGAGTCCCGCCACAGAACGCATTAAGCCGAGATACTCCGCTCATCTGTCATCATTAATGCCACAGTATCCTAATAAGTTCGATATAATAAATAAAAAGGAAAATATCAAAGAGTTGCGCCCCGTTTAATGGTTGTAATTGTGGCCAAATGAATTATGGCATCGCCGGCCGACGCGGACTCTGTCGTGGGTGTTACCCGCATTAATATCGAAGTTTACACGCGATAAATATTTTAAACGATTATCTTAATGCGACACACGGAGTCGTCATTTACATGAGCGACGAACGAGTGTTACAGTTAAAACATTCGCACCTCATTCGCGAGATGTCGGCGAATGTAAACCGCGTCTCATCACGTAGTCACGTTTAAATAAATACAGCGTCGCAATCCCGAACCAAATCGGGACGTATTATGCGCATCCCGTTCGCCATCAGCCGCTTATTTGTGTCCGAAAAGCGCTCGAAAGACTTAAAGCCTTCCCCGTTGATGTATAGCTGCGACACGTGAATGCCGACCTTTATATTCAAATCGGTCCGTATTCAAATGCGCTCGTTGTCTATGCCACGGTTGACAATCTGCGGGGCCTTTCGAAAAAGGAACGCGGGAAACGTCATATCAACGGAGATCCGAATTTCGAGTTTGCTTTTTGGCGCGTCGAAACGATACGCATCTGGCCGCCATTCGTTCAGTAGTCATGTTCCGTTTCGTTTTATTTCATTTACGATTGTCCGTTTTGGATGGAGTTTAAGATAAGTAGATATTTGACGTGAAGGACTGATAAAGTTAGTGTTTCGCGGCGGTCGCAACGTTAACGAGCTGTTGAGTAATGAGCTATGGTATTGTGATAGGAACAATGGCTGATTCGGAACTCCATTGTTTCTGTTATTGAAAATAATATTGGATAACGATACGAGACTTTAGGTTTATAAACCCATTCTATTCAGTCGTTGGTGTTAAAATACCTTAAAAATACTTTCACCCGGTATGTTACTGTTCAATTGATGCTATCTTCTTATTATTTTGTTTTTTAGGGCACACAGGGTATACCTAATTAGGTATGTGTGTGGTTATTTGCGAATATCTCGTTCGGTGAGTTGATGCAAATCCGTTTGAGCGAGTCCGCGGCGTGCGCCTCGATCTGCATACAATACACACCGTCCGCAGCGCTCCAGTTTTGCTTGTAATTTACTGCTGATCTCTCCCAGTTAGATGTCGTCCTAAGATATCGCGTATCTAATTTAAAACGTTGTTTTGGAAAAAAATCTATATATTTTTAAAATTCAATATCCTATTTATAAATGAGAAAGTTTGTGAGAATATAGCTTATACTTCAACTTTAACTTGGGAAAAAAGTCTGCAACCTTATAGCTGCCACAGCGTGCTTTGCGTAAACCGTCGAAGTTGAAAAAAGATAGCTTACGCTATGACATTTATAAAGATACAAACCCAGAAGAAGTCGCGAACGGTAGTTCGCAAATATTATTGGCTTAAGAATGACAAATTAAAATTATTTACCAGACTTAATTTAACTTAAATAAAAATCTCTTTCTTAATAAGTTATTCGTAAAAAATATTTGGTATTAGATGATATACAAGTACTGTCTTTGTTTGACTAAAGCTTGATTATTACTGGTATACATAATCTTAATTCGACATTTGTCAAAGCGACGTTTAGCATTGTATTTCACCATCATAAATAGGATAAATACGTAATTACAGACTCATATTAAATAGGATGGGTGTTATTTATGATATAAAATATCCATAGTAATAGATTTGGCGTACTGTTACTTGGTTTTGTAGGTTATTTAATTTTAGGGTTCTGTGTACTTAAAAAATAAATAAACGCCAATGGTCGAATGCTTGTCTGCACTAAATAATCTCCTTATAAAAAATTGAATGAGTGAGTGACAGTGAAGACAGTTGGGAGAACTTCAAAAATATTGACAGAATTGACAGATCGGCGTACACTTGTTCAGTAGCCACTTTTGTTTTATTACATGGTCGTACTGTGAAGGGAAGATATCTTCTCATTTTCTTCGTTACTACACCTACGCGAAGCCGGGGCAGGCAACTAGTGAATTATAAGCATCGATCAAGCATGTATTGGATTCGCGCTAAAGATACCGGACTGATCTTAACTCTACCCTTCCAATACGTTCTTTATAATTTAATGTATTTTCGCAAAAACTTTGAAAAGCTAGATTTCGTTAAAGACCGGCATGATCTAAATACTAGAAACTGTGATAAACTGGCCGTTCCATGTTTCCGACTCAGTAAAATCAGTGACAGTTTTTTAGGTAATAGTGTTAGGTTTTATAAAAAAAGTCTCTAAGTATATTACTCGATGTGCTGGACTGTAAGTTTAAGCACCATGTCGAGCGGGTTTTGGTGTCAAAGGATTGAGGAGTGAATGATGGTGATGTCTGTAATTTACTTCTCTCTGAGCATCCACTAAAAACGATTGTAACGTGTGCATTGTATTTTAAATATATAATTTAAGTATGTTAAAAAGATAAACCCGATCGAGTTTCTTGCCGGTTCTTCTCGATGACTGGGTTGTTTTCCGAACAGGTGGTAGTTCTGACATTCATAAGCGCCTTCTTAGGGCCTAAACTGAATAAAATATATTTTGATTTTGAATCATTTGTACTGAAGGTAGGTAGATGGGCTGTGGGGACGGCCAGCTCTGTGTTTAATCTTCGGGTGATGGAGCGAAGAAGTGAAATCGTATATATACTATAGGTTACACTCTCGAGAAACCCCAAAGGTACTTTTCTGAGCCAATTTCGTAGCTATTGTTAACAAAACACAAAACAATATCATCTACATCAAACCATCACATATTTATAACTCTGTCGTTCCTACTACCATACGAATTACGAATTTCATAAGTACAATTGTGACCAGTATCGTAGCTAAAGCCACGAGAGTACACAAAGAATCTGGAACTTTCAGAACTTTTCACTTTCATTAGCGCCTTTTTATGATCTAAATTGAATATAGTATTTTTGATTTAAGTGAATATTGAAAAAGTCCCATGCAGCGTGTTAAAATATTCAAATATTAATAACATTTTGACATACATTCAAACGTTACAGTGGGACCATGTTTCTAGGCAGCTGAATCATTATTCATTTAATCTATACTCTATGTATCGTTTCATTTGTTTATTAACTTTTTTTCTATGTTAATTATGATTGGATAATTGGCCATTTAGAATGAAATGGTATTGGCATTTCCTTTTGCATTATTAATGATTATACAACGGACATTAATAATTAATACAATGGCGTATATCAATTAAAAGTTTATGGCTGTTAAATAAATATAAACAGTACTCAAAGTGTCTACAATGTTCATTAGATGCAGATAAAACCGTTGCCGCGTTGACAAGTTCTTCGATTATTAATTGTACGTAGTTTGTAACGAGCGCTTTATAGTCGGTCGGTCACTCCTTAACTGCCTTGTAGGCTGAAGAAAAATATTGTTTACACGTCGCGAGTTAATTGCCTCTGGGCGTATGTGGTAATATGTTTTTAAAATAAACAATAGGGTTGTTTTTATCGTACTTTGACCGCCAATTACTGTGGCGCGGAACGCCCAGCGCTGACAAATTAATGTACGCTGCGCCGACGCACGTACCGCGCCCTTTTACAACATGGCCGCGTCGCGTCTTGTCACTAGAACTTGTCATATTTTGGACTAAATACGTTTGTTTTACAAATTTGTTGCGGTTCTTTTTTGTTTATCTTTCGGGTTTTTGAAGTTATGGCGGCATAGTTACTGATCATTGATTTTTTTGCTGGCGCACTAAATCGATAGAAGGGCAGCAGGTAAAGTCTTAAACTCAAAGAAGTGAGATACTTTTTAATACCCATATGGATAGGTTTTAAAAGTTCGCGAAGCATTAACCCTTTTTCGGCTCGCCCGGGGTAGTACCACCCTCTCACAGAAAACCGACGTGAAGTAACAGTGGCTTGCACTGTTGCGTTTCGTTCGGTCAGTGAAAGCGCCGGAGGCCCACATATTTAAAAGGCCGGCAACGTACTTGCGACTCCCCTGGTTTTGCTAGTATCTATGGACGGCGGTGATCACTTACTATCAGGTGACCCATCTGTTCGTTTGCCCCCTATAATAAAAAAAAACCCTATATTTCAGGTGTTTATCATCTTAGGCCACATCGTAACTTAACTTCAGGTATGATTATAGTAAAGGGTAAACATATATATAGATATATACATTTCCGATGTGTTTGTGTCTGTAATTCTTCCCCATCTCCGACCACTTCACAAACCTTTTTAATATTTTTTTTTGTGCTTTTTGTGCTTTTTGTGTTGCGGTCTCCCGGATATTTTTTAACTATAGTTAAACACTGTTGGTGGCGCTGTTGTCTAAATATATTTGAACATTTCTCAACCCTTTATTGTTTTTTAACTTTTATTATTTCTAATTCAATATTTTTTTGTTATATTCATGTCTTATTGAGATCTGGGATAACACCAAGTCTACCTACACCGGGTCCGTTTGTAAAGTATATAATAAAGACCAACGAAAAGTATATGCGTACTTCGTAGCAAATGATGATGGAACTGATGATGAATATTCTCAAAACTGATTCCCAAAAATATACTTATTTTTTCGGTGTAGCATGTAAAAGTCCTAAATGCCGGGTCAAAAACTGCTTTTGTGGGAAGTTACAAATATAATCACCACGCCAGCCCATGATGTAATAGCGACTTGAACCGCCGAGAAACCCACATTTCTATTTTTTTTTTTTTTTCAAATATAATGGTACTTACTACAAGAACATTTCTTAGGTTCAGGCTTCCTCACGATATTTTCCTTTACTGTCAGCCGATAGCGTTACCAATTGAAATTAGTAAACGTATGCAAATGTCGAAAACATCATTAGTACATGACGGTATTCGAATCCGCGGACATTTCATCGATATTACACTACTAAGCCCATAGATCACTACGACTACATCAATAGGTCTAGAAGCATAACATTTTGCATAGGAATTCCTTATATAACCAAGGTGGTCTAGTATATGAGATTCTTGGATATGAATATCCATCTCCTTTAGAAGTTCCATCGTACAGGCGACTAATCTACACTATTACCTACCATAAATCTTGGAACCGTTATGCATTTCAAATGATAAACAAATCGTGTCTCCGCCAACATCATTCTCTACTCGTCAAAACTGTACAGCATAAAAAAATTATGACTTTTGAAATTTATATTCTTCTGAACTGGATGTCGTTGCAACTTCTGTATTACCGTCTCAAAAAAAAAAAAAACAGTAGCGTCAGAAAAATAAAACAATACAATCATTGAAGTTATACTTCTGTTGGCGCGTTAGGGAAAAATGATGAGAGTCAATTTTTACGATGCGCGCGCGCACACCGTCACGAAAAACCGACACCCTTATGTTAGCTATAGTCAACAGTTTAATGAAAAAAAAGGATGTATGTATTAAATACCCTTTTTCTATTGTTAGTGTCGTTTTTTCTACAAACGTAGAATAAGTTTTTGAAATAAATTTTTGAAAGATTTTTATCTTGTTACGCCGAAGAAGTATAACTTCTAACGCGTGTACATAAGTACACACTCACATTTTTTTATTATTATTTTTAGTTAATTCGTGCTCGACTTCTAATTTTGTTTAATAAAATTTGTTTAAACTAGTTGATCTTTGCAAAAGCTTTTTAAAAAATGACAAATAAAATTGCTTTTATACAAGACTCAATAGAGGTATTAATCGATTTTTTTTTGCTCTAGTCTATTTATATACCTTCCAAAGCTTAAAAACTAACGGTAATATTACAAAAAATAAAAATGAACAGGCGTTTAACACGAGTTTTACTAAACAGTGTCTAAAATTTTAAACACGTGATTAAATTTTTTTATTACAAAAGAATGTCTAAGCGGTCTCTAGCTAAATATCTGGTTTTTGTTTTTTATGCAAGCAACTCTGAATAGCATTCATTCAATTCAATCTCATCGTTCAAAAACGTTCCAATTTACGAATAGGTTAGCATGGTACGGGCATAGTATGAGAAGAGATGAAAGTCATGTCACAAGAAAAGTTTTGAGTTTGAAAGCGGACGGATATAGGAAGAGAAGAAGACCGAACAAAGTGTGGATGGATTGTGTGAAAAATGATATGTGTATAAAAGGTGTGAATACTGAGATGACATTTGACAGAGGAGAGTGGAAACGGAAAACATGTTGTGTCAACCTTACTTAGATGGGATAAGGGTAAGATGATGATGATGATGATGATGTTTTTGTTCAGATCTTCATTAAGAATATTTATTTATTTTAAGTAAAATTGGTTATAATTATTGTGACATTTGGTTTAAAGAAAATGATGTAATTATTAAAATAAGCAATATATAAGTTTAAAATAATACCCCAAATTGCGTAAAATGGAACAACAGTATAATCTCAGAATAAATACATTGTGAAATGTCAATAATGTCATATTATAGAAGTTGTCATTTAACCTCAAAATTGTCGAATTTATCTACATCTTACAAATTAATTATACACTCGAAATCCATAATTTACTACGAAACGTCGTTTGCCGGCAAATAAAAATAAAATAAATCACAACAATAAAATGAGAACTGTGAACTTAAACAAGAGTTATATAATGTTTAAATTTAAATAGTGTCTATTTCTAAACAAAGTTAAAACACTCTTTTGTGATCAAACTTCTTTGAAACAAGTGTTCGACGCGTATTTAACTTTTTTGTATTAACACGGTAAATGTCCACTCTTTCGAAACTAACTTCTATATTTCAATAATGGTCTATTTTTATAGTACATTACCTCTTCAACTACCCATATCAGTGCAAAGAACTATGAACAGATGGCGTTTAAAGCACTGAACTAACTTCGTACTGACTTCCACTACACACCGTATAATTTGATGCTACTCCCATACCTGGGCAACAAAGTTTCGGGTACTCGTAGCGCTAATAACTTACCGCAAAACCGATATAGGCACAGAAAAACGTTCCCAAACCTAGGTCACTCCAATAATAATTCCTAAATTAGCGTTTCCAAATTCCTTTGATACGTGTAAAAATCGCAGGGTACAATTATCGTACTACGTCTATCGTCATGTAAACTGATAGGTCGGTAACGCATGACGACACGAACGATAATGGGTTCCCACACTTGCATTTATTGCGACCATAGACAAAATGTCGTGGGGAGTAGCATAACATTAATATTAGCCTGGAAGCATCCAGTTCGTCTATTTACTTCCGTTTCAGACTAACCATAATTCTAATGACGGTAGTAGTCAATTTCTATACCAGACAGGATACACTACGCTTGGTACCGGAAGTCACTTGTATTTAATATTTTCTACAACTTTTAATAACAAGTGTATTGTTAAATAAATGAAGCTAACAAATATAACTGTGTAATTAATGAGAGTAATGGCGGATCGGTGTTAAGCAGCTCACGGTGTCGCAGGTGTTTCGCAAGCTGCGCACGCGCATTCCATTAAGCGATCGAGTACTAGTATAAATTTGAATTTAACCGATCGTTCTTAAAGTATGCAATTTATATTTCGATATAATTCATTCAAACGATTTGCATACGAGTAGGTCAGCATTTTTATAATGGGCAATAAATTCTAAACTGTAATGTGGTCACTGGATAATAGAAAATTGCCTTATCTTGAACTATTAATGGCACATACATGATAAACATTTTTGTATTATAATACTGTAATTAACACTGCAATAAAAAATACCTACCATTAATTTTGATTTCACCGACATTAATAATTCTGTAGTTCCGTTTGTAGGTACATGTGTTTTCTTTTTCAAATTTCATCTTAGATAGCCATTATGAGATCTCTATCTATATCTATTTTTAAATCACTAATCACGGCTGACAAAAAAGTGGATGTAAACACACGATAGAAGTGAAAACGTATAAACAACAAACTGTACACTCACAAAACTTCAGTGGATATTCACAAAACATACATAATAATCATTCATAACTATAATACGTAATAATAAAAACGTATTTATTGGAACGACGCAATTCGTTTTCGACAGTAAACATGGTTGATGACGATTCGAGCCGAGTAAATCCGAGTCAACATCATCAATCCGAGCATGACGATTTACTTGCGTTCACTCTTCAACGCACCTATAGGAGTCCTTACTTCAAAAATTGTTTTCCTTCTGGTTATTGTATATACTTCTCTTTGGATGTAAGTCAGACTCGACTTTAGACCGATATCTAATATAAGTGTAAGGATGGTGTGAATTTTTCGTTTTTACAATGTTGTACATTTTATTTTATTTTTATACTAATAATTAATGGAACGTTAATTTTAAAAGGTAATTTTATGTCTCGAAAGCCGATTCATCAGTCAGTCGAGTATTGCATGCGTTCGCGGTGCATTAATGCGGTATTAGAGATCGCGTGCGGCGGCACCGTCCAGTGGCAGCCACCCTCATAGCTTCGGAGCTAGATAACTCGCGGCTGTCGTGATCATTTGTTTAAGAATAATAGTAGGTGGTAGAGCTACGCTCAAGCTATTACTAGTTTCAGCATGAATGTGTCGGCTCGCCCGGGCTAGTACCACCCTCTCACAGAAAGCCGACGTGAAGTAACAGTGCTTGCACTGTTGCGTTTTGTTCGGTCAGTGAGAGCGCCGGAGGATATGTATGAAATAATAGTTAGCTTAGTTTAGCTTAGCTTAGTTAGACTCATGATTTTTTTCTTGGTGGTTCTTTGTGGTTTTTATTGTTGACTTGGTGTGCCTACGGATTCCGAACTAGTTTTTGACCCTGACTTGGCTTGTTTTTCTTGTACTTTGTTGATTTCTCTACTGTTTGACTTGGCTTCGTTTTTTGGACTGTTTTCTTGCACTTTGACTGGACTTGGCGCGTTAGACGGATTTGTGGTCGTTGCCTCTTGGTCGCTGCGTGACCTCTTGGTCACCAGCGCACCATGAGTGCGAAAAGGGGCAAATCGACACGCTCTAGAAGTGTCAGCGGGTTGGGGAAAGTGGAGTCCTCCGATACGGAGGTGGAGGACTGTGCGGCTCCCAAGGTGAGCGCGCGCGGCAGGGGGATGGCCCGGAGTCGCGCCAGACCCGGCACTCCCGTGGTGCACACTCGGGGTATATTAGGAGAGTCCGATGGGTCATTTGACCGGGCCTTGGCCGGTGGCGTAAGCGTAAGTCTGTGGCAGTGCGCAGTCTGTGGTTGGCTCCGCCGCCGGTTCTACGGCTGTGTCGGCGGCGAACTCCGCCCTGCCCAGCTCTGATTCGGAGCTTGAGCTAATGGACGTGGGCTTGGACGCCCAGGCAGTAAAGACGCTCGCCGCGATGGACGTGGACATTTTAGACGCCCAAAGATTGAAGGCGCTGGCCGGCTCAAATATTGCGACGATATATGAGACGGTCCAGAAGTCGAAAAATATACAGGGCCCCTGCAGGAAGGCCCTCAAAGCCGCTACCAGGACCTTGCAGGAGGTCGTGGAGTCCCTCGTGGAGCGCACTGAGGGGGAGGAGATCAGGAAGCTCCAGAGGGAAATTAAGAACCTCCGGCGGCACGTTGAGGACCTGACGGCGGAAAATCTGGCGTGGCGGCGGGAGTCGAACGCCAAGAAGGTGATGCCTCCGCCCCCTCCCCCTATGCCGGCGTCAGCAGTGACGGAGCCGCCCTCTCAGTGGCAGCAGGCTTTTGCAGAGGCGATCTCCCGTATGGAGCAGTCCCAGGCGTCGCTCGTCAATATGGTGAACGTACGCCTGGACGAAATGGAGAAGCGTCTCCCTCCGGAGGCGCCCTTACGCCCACTCTTGTCTGCGGACAAAAGGGGGAAGGGTGGTGCTGGTGCGGCTAACGCTGTGACGGCGAAGGCAGTGGGGCAGCCTCAAAGAGCGCAGGCTGTGGCCCCTGCGAACCCTGCCCCACTTGGGCTGGCGCGGGCTGAATTTCCCTCTATGACTGAGGCGGCTCCAGGCTCCAGTTGGGCCACTGTAGTCGGGCGAAAAAAGAAGGCCGCTAAGGCCCCAGCAGTGGTGCCGAAGGCCGCTGCCCCGACGGCCCCCAAGACCTCGCAGAGGCCTGCGGGGCAGAAGTTGCCTTCCGCCCCCCAATCGGCTGCGGTGATCGTGACCCTGAATGATGCCGCAGCCGGCACGGGGGTCGGATACAGGGAGGTGCTCAGTAAGGCCAGGGAGCATGTGGCCCTACCCGACATGGGCATTGGGGAGGTGCGGGTGCGCCCGACGGCCACGGGGGCCAGAAAAATCGAGCTGCCGGGTCAAACCAAGGAGAAGGCCGCGGAACTGGCCCGGCAGCTTGAGGTGGCATTGGCCGGAGTTGCCACGGTCGGCATCCCGACCAAAAAGGCGGACATCCGAATCGTCGGGCCTGACGATTCGGTGTCCCGCGACGAAGTGATGTCGGTCGTGGCGGCGAAGGCCAAATGCGGGTTGGCGGACCTCAAGGTGGGAGAGGTGAGCCGGAACTGGGGGGGCCTAGGTGCGGTGCACATAACACTCCCCGCGGCGGGGGCCAGGGAGCTTGTAGAAGCCGGCAAGCTCCTGGTCGGGTGGAGTGTTGTGCGGGTGCAGCTGCTGGACGAGAAGCCCATGCGCTGCTACAAGTGCATGGGCTTGGGGCACACCCGCCCTCTGTGCCCCTCCTCGTCCAGCAGAGGCGACGGGTGCTACCGTTGCGGCGCGGCGGGCCATAAGGCAGCCGAGTGCAAGGCGGAAACGGCCCGCTGCGCCGTATGCGCCGACGCCGGAAGGCCCTCCGGGCACGTTATGGGGAGCCGCATTTGTCGGCCCCCCACCACGAAGGGAAGGGACTCCCACTTAGTGGGAGCAAGCCCTAGGATGGCCGCCGCCAGGCTGGAGGAAACTGCTATGGACCACTAATGGAGCACACCATACGCAGTTTCCTCCAGGCGAACCTCAACCACTCCGCCGCTGCACAAGATCTGCTCGTGCAGTCAGTGGCGGAGTGGGGTATCGAGCTTGCGGTCGCCGCGGAGCCGTACTTTGTTCCCTCCCAGCCGCAGTGGGCTGGGGACCGGACTGGCTCCGTGGCGATCGTGGCCGGTCGGGGTTCGCACCTGGCTGTGAGGGAGAAGGGGGACGGGTTCGTGACAGCCGTATGGGGAGAGTACGCCATTGTGGGGGCGTACTTCTCCCCTAACAAGCCCCTGTGGGAGTTCGAGGGGTTTCTTGGCTCCCTGCAGGGAGCTGTCAGGCGGCTGTCGCCTCTCCCCGTGGTCCTCATGGGCGATTTAAATGCTAAATCAAGGACCTGGGGAGGGGCAGCCGCGGACCCGAGGGGCGTGGCCGTTGAGGAGTGGGCAGCCGAAGTGGGGCTGTCCCTCCTCAACCAGGGGAACGTGCACACGTGCGTGCGGCATAACGGGGGGTCGGTGGTAGACGTCTCGTTTGCCACCCCGTCTGTCGCACGCCGTGTCCGGGGGTGGAGGGTGCTGGAGGAGGTGTAGACCTTATCGGACCACCGATATAGCAGGTTCGAGGTCTCCACCTCCCAAGCTGGAATTGGCACCCGCCCCCGGGGGGGTACAAAGTTCCCCTGTTGGGCGGTGAGCCGCCTCAACCGTAACTTAGCGGAAGAGGCGGCCATCGCCTAGGCGTGGGCCATGCCCCCGCCTCAAGATGATGTCGACGCGTCCGCAGCCCGCCTCCGTGGTGCCCTCACGGAGGTTTGCGACGCGTCGATGCCGCGGAGCGTACGCCGCCCAGACAAACGGGCGGTGTACTGGTGGTCGCCGGAGATCGCCGATCTCCGTGCGGCCGGCTCCGCGGCCCGGCGGCTGTTCGGGCGCAGCCGCCGACGGCGGCATCGGAACCCCGAAGTGGAGGCCCGGCTGTATGGCAGCTACAGGGAGTGCAGGAAGACCCTGCAGGCTGCCATCAGCCGGGCAAAGGAAGAGGCATGGGAGGAGCTGCTTCAAACGCTGGAGAGAGATCCTTGGGGGCGCCCGTATCGGATCGTGCGCAAGAAGTTACGATCCTGGGCACCCCCCGTGACGGAAACCCTCCGGCCGGAGGTGGTGGCGAGGGTCGTGGGAGAGTTGTTCCCCGACCCTCCGCTGCTGGCAGCTCCTTCCATGCCTCCGCCTCGGGTGGAGGTTGAGGAGGCGCTTGACGACGGTCCTCCCCCAATAACGGAGGAGGAGATGGGGAGGGCTGTTGAGCGCCTCCTCAAAAGGTGGAGAGCGCCCGGCCCTGACGGGGTCCCGGGTCGGGTGCTCGGCCTAGCACTGGGCCAATTGGGGGGGTGGCTTCGGGAGCTGTTTGACCGGTGTTTAGCGGTCGGACAGTTCCCGAAGCCCTGGAAGCAAGGGCGGCTCTACCTTATGGCGAAGGAGGGCCGCCCTTTGGACTGCGCGTCCGGTTATCGGCCCCTCGTCCTGCTGGACGACGCCGGAAAGGCGTTGGAGAGAATTGTTTCCTGCCGGGTCGTCCAGCACTTGGAGGCGACGGGGCCAAATCTATCGGACGCGCAGTATGGCTTCCGGTCAGGGCGCTCCACGGTGGACGCCCTGTGCCTCCTCAAGTCGCTGTCTGCGGAGGCGACCTCCCAGGGGGATAGGGTCTTGGCGGTGTCCTTGGACATCGCCAACGCCTTCAACAGCCTGCCGCACGGGGTTATTCGGGAGGCACTCCGATATTTCGGAGTGCCCCCGTATTTGCGGCGGCTGTTGGAGGCGTACCTCGAGGACAGGGAGGTCGCCTACGTAGACGGCGACGGGCGGATGATTCGCCGGCCCACAGATAGGGGGGTTCCACAGGGGTCGGCATTGTGGCCGCTTCTGTGGAACATGGGCTACGACTGGGTGCTCCGCGGCGCGCTCCCATATGGAGCGCGTCTCATCTGTTACGCGGACGACACCCTAGTCGTGGCCCGGGGGGGGGGGGGGGGGAATGGCGGGAGGTGGAGCGCCTGGCCACGATGGCCACAACCCTCGTGGTCAGGCGCATTAGGAGGTTGGGCCTCAGGGTGGCCCTCGAGAAGACCGAGGCCATACTTTTCCATGGGCCTCGGCGAGGGCCACCACCTGGGGCCCACATAATGGTGGAGGGCGCCCGGATCAGGGTATCGGCCCAGATTAAATATCTGGGCCTCACCCTGGACGGGCGCTGGCGGTTCGAGCCCCACTTTGCGGGGCTCGGACCGCGTATTGCTGGGGCGGCGGCGGCACTCGGCCGATTGCTCCCCAACATAGGAGGGCCGGGTGCCGGGTGCCGTCGACTCTTTATGGGAGTCGTGCGGGCGATGGCCGCCTACGGGGCACCAGTCTGGGCTGATGCCCTCGGTGCCGCCAATGTGCGCGTGCTGCGTAGTGCGCAGCGCACGGTGGCACTGAGGGCAATCCGCGCGTACCGAACGGTGTCCTCAGCGGCGGCCTTCACGCTCGCCGGCTCCCTGCCTTGGGAGCTGGAGGCGGGAGTTCTCGCCGCCGTGTATGAATTCACGGCGGCGAGGAAGCGTAGTGGGGAGCCTCCGGCTCCCAAGGAGATTGAGGTAAAACGGAGGGAGATGAGGGAGGAGGCGACGGGAAGGTGGATGCAGGACCTGGCGGACGCGCGTTTCGGGACGTTCACCGTCGACGCCGTCCGCCCGGTCCTGCGGGAGTGGTTGGGGAGGAGTTGGGGCTCCCTGACGTTCCGACTGGTGCAGGTACTCACCGGCCATGGCTGTTTTGGGTGGTACCTGCACCAGATCGCTCGCAGGGAGCCGACCGCCGCCTGTCATGAGTGCGGCGCTGACCTAGACACCGCGCAGCACACTCTGTCTGAGTGTGCTGCGTGGGAGGGAGAGCGCCGCACTCTGACGGCGGTGGTGGGAGCAGATTTGTCGCTGCCGAGCGTGGTTCTGTCCATGCTCGGCAGCGAACAGGCGTGGCGAGCTGTGGTCTCCTTTTGCGAGGAGGTCATCTCGCAAAAGGAGGCGGCGGAGAGGGCCCGAGAGGTAGATCCTCTAAGTGGCCGTCTCCGCCAAAGGAGGACAGGCGGGAGGAGGCGGCGCTTTGCCCAACTCCTCCCGCCACCGTAGCCGGACCTGAGGGGATGTAGTCGGGGGACTCATCCTCTCATTGCACAGGTCCGGCGGACGAGGAGAGGCAGCTGGTGTGTACCCAGTCTGCCTCTCTATAGGTAGGAGCCCGGCGGCTACCTTCCGCCGGGCGGACCGTTGGGGCGGCTATTCAAGGTGATTAGCGAGCACGATCCCTTGCCGCCCCAACAACACGGTCTGTCGGTACACCGTGGGGTTTTAGTCCGTGCGAGTCGGACATAACCCATCCTCTCCCCCGGGAGGGTGGGTATCCATAAGTGAGAGCGCCGGAGACCCACATATTTAAAAGGCCGGCAACGCACTTGCGACTCCCCTGGTGTTGCTAGTGTCTATGGACGGCGGTGATCACTTACCATCAGGTGACCCACCTGTTCGTTTGCCCCCTATAATATAAAAAAAGAATAAACAAAAGTTTTAGAGTTTTTACAGGTTTACTAACGGATGCGAAAGGCAGATGATGTCTTGCCACAGACCTTAATAAATCATGGATATTAAAATGGGTAATATATGTCTATACATTTATATGTATACATAATAGAGTTCTTTTGATGCTCAATCAAGCGGGCGAGTATCCTCTTGTATATTCAAATTTAAAAGAATAAAATATACCTCCTGAAAGTTAAAGAAACCTCCTGAAAGATATGCTGTTTAGGGAAAGGTTTGAAGCTTCTGTACTACAACAAATTGCAATGCGAGTGGCGTGGGCGGCACCCCGCCTCGCTCACCGGACTGCTTTTGCCGCATAATCAACATATTGCAGGAAGGGGCGACCTTTCACACCTAATCAACAGTTTAATGGCCGTTTGCAACGACCTGTGACCTTATCATCGATGCAGATGGCACCGGTTCGACACAGCTTTCGATGTAATGATGTCTTACAAGTTATGCGAAACACTTGTAATATTGATATTATATGTAAATAGCTTTTGCTCGCGATAACGTTGCGACCGTTGCGTTTTTGACCTATCCCCCGGGAATAGTACGTTTCTGGATAAAATTTAGCTCATGTCGTTTTTGGGTAATTAAACACTTTAATTATGTGATTTTTTTTCCAGAAATGTCTATTATTTTCTTTAATAACACCGAGTGCCGATAAAAAAATATCTGTACTAACTTTACTGTAATATTCAGCATCATTTAGGGGTAACGTCCATAAATGACGTGAAGGAATTAGAGGAGAAGGGGTCAAGCCGAATCTCACCTTATCACTCGTGAGGGAGATAGGGAGTTTTCGGTAAAAAAGGGTGTCAAAAAATCTTCAAATACGCCTCACGTAATTAATGTACACCCTCTTACATGATCTACCACGGATAGTGTTGCGAAGAGCTGTTAGGAATGATACCTGCTGCGGAGTTCCATTACCATACCACCCGCCCGCCATAAATCAAAATTCCATCAATGTCATCTTGATGGTCGAAAGTGGTCAACTGTGAGGATTTCCACGTACGTCGATTCTTTAGAATGAACTCTCAGCGACAACGTTTCCCGGACTGATATTGCTTACCAACCTTCAAGAAACGAGCCTACTCCTTTCTTATGAGTCGGCAACGCATTCGTGATGTCCCTCGTGTCACAGATGTCTATGGTCGGTTGTGATCACTTACCTGCAGGTGACCTGCATGTTCGTTTGCATTCAATCGCATAAAAAAAAACATCTAAAAGATAATATTATCAGGCAAAAAAATAATCTTAATAAACGAAAGAAGGATATATATAGTATATTCAATTTATAGAATTTCCGAATCAGTTATAAAATCTTACCCGTTTATGCGATAACTTTAGGTTAGTTTCGTTTAGCACCAATATTGGTGCTACTTGCCAATCATATATGAAATTCATGCATACACAAGAAAGTATTCGTTAAGTATTTGATAAAGTATTTTGATTATAATTTAAATACATTCAACAATATAAAAGCCTTTGGTTTTCACTTCGTATGAAAAAGGTACCTATTAATTTCCGGCAGATCACAAATAATGAAAAATATATAAAATATGCTTAAATAATATTAAATAATAGTTACAGTCTAATAAATTTGTATATTAATTGATTTAAATGTAGTCGATTACTTGTATACATCGATATAACCTTGTCTGTACAAAAACTTTCTTCAGAGATTACTGTTTTTATACTTTGTAGGTTAGCGTTTGACCACAATCTCATCTGATGTTAAATGATGATGTGGTCTAAGATGGTAGTCACGCTGAACCTAGAGGGAGACTGGCTCTCAAGTGCAGCTGTCGGAACACACCAACAGGTATTTGGCGACATATTATCAACTTGACGATGGTAGCTAGCCAGACGGACTTAGAAAAGCCCTACCACCATGATATGGTTTCATCATGTGTGTTCTTAGCATGTACTATTCGAGTGTAGGGTGAGTTATTTGTTTTTATTCCATTTTTTAAGCACGTAAAGTACGTAGTGGTGTGTTATTATTTAACAGTGTTTCTGAGTATTTTTATATCTTGTTTGTTGAAACTGAAAATATGGAACTTGACCAATAAATTATGTAACATATGTTAAATAAAATATCTTTTAAAAATAATCACAATACTTCCATTTTTAAACAAATAAACTTTATAATTATCCTACCCTTGTTATATATATTCATCTCATTATTTTGTCGATTTACTGAAGTTTCACTTCTATCGTGTGTGAATCGCACAGACACCTTTTTTTTCTCACCAATGTTGTGAGAAATCTCGTAATATTTGCTACCACAAGACAAAAGTAATTCAATCCTCAAACAACTATCTATAACAATCTTATAAATCGATATCAAATTTTAGTTTTATGTTTAGAACACGATGAAATTTGCTACACGTTCATAATAAGCGGTGTATCTAATCTTGATGATTAAAAGGACAAATGACATAAAGATGAAATTCCATCCAGAGTTTGGTTATAGATAATGCATCTCTTCGAATGAACCGATCGAACGACAATAAACAATCGTTTCACCTTCCCCTAATTCCATGTTAAATCGAAATGAATTCTAACTCTTTAAAATAGAGATCATAATTGTTTTAAAATTTGACAAAACTGTCGATATTCCACTACCGTCGGTAACATCTCAATCCCTAAATGTTATCTTCAATCATTTTCGAATATTTTTTTCTACGTTTTATTGATCGATATTGTCGATGTAAAACTCTAATAAATCGATTATTATTAGTAGTTTCGATTCAGAATAATAATATTTAGTAATAGTATTCCTATTAAAGACATTTCAATCTTCGCAAGTAATGTATGACAATGTAATACAATGTATTGTATGTACAATAAATGTAATACAGTACTTACAACAGAAGCTGCACTACGTCGAGTAAGTTGGCGAGCATTGCCTCGCGTAATTGGTAATAAATTATGGATGACATAATTATTCTGCTATTGACTATCCACTATTATTATTCACAGTGACGATGGTCGATTGGTGTTATCGCAACGTGCGAACAGACAAGCATTATACAAGAGTCATAACACGGACAACAAATATTCGCTGTTGTTACCATTATCGTGTCATCGGTTACAAATTGTAATACAATACAAAACAGTAAAGTACATGACAGCAGAATAACTAATAACAGCTTATAACAACGGTTATAAAATATTACAACAGTGTAATTCGTTATTGTTATATGGTAGTTGTTGGCATCTTATATATTGAATGGGTAGCGTCGTTACTTTTAACGCGTGGCGTTTGCTTATAGAAAAGTATGAGATGATGATGTATTAGATGACATGAAATATATAATTTAATTATTTAAGATATTAATATTGCAATTAATTTCACACATAAGAGTCCTTTATTAAAAAAAAGTATTTAATTAAAACCAATTGTCTTATGTTAACATTTTTAGGTTATGTTTAGAATAGCAAATGTGTAAAAATCTGTACTTTATGTTCTTCATTACAAATAATGCATATTCTTTTGCTTCCTAATTGCTTGTATCTTTATTGACTGTGAGTAACTGCGATTTAAAAATCAGAAAATTCTTATATAGGATATTTTTATATTGTCTCTAAAGGCCCCCAAGCTCTTTCGAGTATTCATAAGATTCCAAAAATAAATAAAAAATTCTAAACCAGATAAATTCTTAAGCGTACGAATTAATTGAAAAGTAGACTACCGGAGCTTGATTAATTTAGTTGGTCCTGTCCGAAATCGAACATGTACTTTGTGGTAGGCCTTTTTCCTTAAACCTGAATTGTTGTTATTCTTGTAGTCTATCACAAAATTTATACTATATCGTAATAATCATTATAATAGTTTTGCAAAAGAAAAAAAAAACTAATACAACAGGATTTAAAACCATCATCATTCATTTTTTTCAATACAAATTTTCGAACATTAAAAATGTTCTTAGGTAAAATTTAAAAAGGTGTTGCCATGTAACAAACACTTTAAAAAGTTGCTACTGTTATAAGATATTTTTTAATCCAAAATCCGTTAATAACAGTACTGTCAACGCAACAAACTAACATCTTTTTTCAAACGTCGAACTCAACATTTTTGTATTAGGTCGAGCATTAGTCAAAATGTCAAACGCGCCAACACATCCGTCAATTAGTCATCCGACATCGCGGAGGAGGCGGTCAGTAGCCGAAATCAAGCCCACAGACACGACAATAAGGATGCCTTCACAGATATATTGTGACGTGCGACGTCAAACGATATTGATAGAGCTGTACCTGAGTGACGTATTGTCATAATGTTTAATAGAGTCGCGTTTCGAAGGATAATAAATTATCGATAATCATATAAAACTTTAACCGCGGGTCAAGAGTGATTGATAGCTAGATATTTGCCGACTTTTCATTAGTCGAGGTTAGCTAATATTAAAGCCGTAAAGAAACTTCACTATATATTCAGCTAAGGTTTCAAAAATCTAAAATACTTAATTCCATTTACGGCCTAATAAGGCACTTATGAATGTCAAAATTACCACAGGTTTGGAAAACAATCCAGTCATCGAGAAGACACGGCAAGAAATTCGATCGAGTTTATCTTTTTAATATACATATATTTAAAACATATTAACGTCTCAATCGTTTTAGTGGATGCATGAATTGAAGTGTTAATTCGAGACATCACTATTGTTGACATACTGATCCACTCTATAATAGCTTTTTGACACCAAACCCCAATTGATATGGCAGTTAAACTTACAGTCCGGCAAATCAGTAATGCTGTTATCAAAATACTGAGAGCATATTATGCTTTGGGACTTTGTTGTAAAACCTAAACAAAAGTGAATCGCCATCGAAGGTTAACTGAACCCTAAACGGGAATTTGTAAATGTCATACTTTACACAGTCATAAAAATAACTACAAATATTAAAATATTGAAATTGTGAATTAATTGCTTATTATACCTGGGAATATGAATTTTTTAAGAATTGTGGTAACTTAATGTCGTATGTTTCTGTTTATATTATACTGGTCTTATCATATCGATACGGCCCCTAATTTTTCGCTCAAGAATATATCCATCCAAAGGTCGCCTGAAAGAGAACACAAAATTGAAAAGTCTGATTGGATGTAAGAATGAATGGTTTACAATAAAGTTTCAATAAACAAATGAAATAATTCAAACATTTCGACATAAATTAGTTTTTGTAAACTCAATTTAATAACTTTCAATTATATGTATGAAAATTTCAGTTTACAGGTTTTTTTTCTTTTAACTAAACGTATTATCGAGTAGTATACAAACGGTTTATAATGACAGATCACTGTTGTGTTAGAAAAGAGTATAAACAGAGTAAATCTCAGACAACAATGCCGCTCCATTTGAATATAATCCTTTTAACGTTTTTTTCTTTATAACGTTTTGTGTAACGTTACGACGAATCGTTGAAAAACGGCTATTTTTATAATGAATATGTAAAAGTAACAATGATCATGTAATCGGAGTAATAAGATATCACTTTTAATTAATCTTTAAGGGTGACAGGAAGTTATTATTGTACTACTAGTACTTAAAGAAGATACTCGTTGTGTGCAACTTTACAGTGCGAGGCGGTGCGGTCATAGACAATAGTCTATGTGCACAGATGCAACACACTGATTATTATGTCAATTTGATTGACATAATTACGGGTTTTTTTGGCGGGATGTTAGTCTGTCATGTAGGGGTTTTTATATTTTATTCATAATATTGTGTTATTAGACTTTATATTTTGTAATATTGGTGGTGTGTTACGTAATATAGTTCGGTTATTAAGCACAAGCGAAGTGGATGGGAAATAATACCACGGAGCATGCATTCTGAGATGCCACCAAAACTCCATGGAAAGTTCTAACAAGGGAAACACCATCTTGTTAGAACATTATAATTATCACAAGACACTTACTTGGCAAAATCTTGTTACTTGACGCTGGCTAGTGCACAAACCGTGACGGAGGCAAAAAATAAAGAAGAAGAAGAAGAAGAGATAATTACGCATGTACAGTTCTCGTTATATTTTTGACTTTTTGTTTAATATTAAACAAAATTAAAATGTTATTATAGGAATCTAAAGTCAGCGTTTATTTATTCTTAAGTTATCTCGATGTTATATAATACGTTTCTATACTTACATTTGTGTTCTGTGTAACTATATTTAGAACGGTAAAAAAATGTTGTGAGGACTGTACAAAGAAATTAATAAAAAGAGTATTTAACTGTAACACAATATTTGTAGTCCGGTGAAACTGTAGAGGTATTGCCAGATCAACAGTGTAGTCAGTTCGAAAAAAAAAACAATATGTTAATTTCTGTGAAATAATAATTGTAGTTAGTATCTGTTGTTTAATGTATACTCTATAGTTCGAATATATTTAGTTTCTGGTGCATTATAATCTTTGTACTGATCTGTTATGTCGCGGATTAAATGGATTCTGTGTTTGAAAGTCGCTTGCTGACAGCAGGTGTGTTTATAGAAATATGCAAATATTTTTGTCGCTGTTGTTCTCGGATCGTATTGCTCCATCACTATGCAGTGCTTCTATAAAATTTATGTGATAGCGATAACATTATGATTTTGTTTAAAAAATTCGCTTTTATTTGTATAAAAAAATGTGATGATTACAATCTTCATGGACACATCTCGTCGCCATCTTTACATTGAATTTTGTTTGAAAGAGCAATTTTATAAATGTTATAAGAAGATCTAAACGACTTAATTAAACCAGCAGGAATAATAAATGATGATGTCATGTTTTATCTTATCAGTGACTAGCTTTTGCTCACGGCGTCGCTTGTATCGATATGGATGGAGTTTGGTTTCCGAATCATAATAACACGTTAATTAGTATTTATTTCTACGGAATAATAAATAGACAACATAAATTTTTTTTCCTGGAGCTGTTACTGAAACTTAGGAAGAATCTGTTTATTACGTAAAAAATGAAATAAAAGTGTTTTACACATTAAAGGAAAATAATAACACTTTAATTATTCTAAGGTTTATTGGAAAAAGAGAACAGAATTTTATATAAATTGTATGTACAGTTTTTAGTAATGGAAAAATAAGTGTATGATTCATTCTTGTTATATCACGTGAACAGAAAAACCAATCATAGCTAATGACGTCATTGCTTCCGAAACATTGTTCTGTCATTTACACATCGACATATTTATTCAATAAAAATGATTTATGATGACACTGATCCAATAAATGTGAGGAGCGTCTTAGCAGAAACATTTCAAAATAATAATGAAATCATAATATATTCAATATAAAAAAAATATATTTTTGGAGATATATGTAATAGATATACTCGAACAAAAATTACACGCAGACTTTGTATATAGATGCAGTACAAATACGACTCATAAATATGTTTCCTGTTCTAGATCTAACGCTTGCTAATATATAGCATTTAAAGTAAATTATACAATGTAAATCTAAAAAAATATCTATTCAGGAAAGCAGGGCTGCCCCATTTATTAACCAATCTCAAAGCAATTTACTACATTGTGTTATCTCTTAATCTTTATGCCACGATGACGTAATTAATTTGATATTTCGACACATTCGTTACAGCTGTTAGCAGGGCGGCCATGTTTGTTGACTGAGAGCGCGCGAAATTATCCAGATTTCTCTCGCAAATTTCCGCAATTTTGTTTATAACCTCAAATAGATTAACGACTAGCCATCACCGTCGAGCTCATCTGCATCGGGTCCTTATAAATATGTTTTTCTGTCTTTGAATTAATAGTAGTTGAAATAAGATATCAATAAAATTAAAAAACCTTATTAATCTTTCACGTATTTTTTCAGGTGAGCTAAATGTTGCATGTTCCCTGATAAAGCGTCCTTTTTTCGATATATTAACAAATTAAACAAAAAGGCGCCACGGTACTCCATTTTAGTACAGTAAAGTTTATTTATCCACCATTTTTTCAACTATAACTATAACTCTTACTGGGTTATGTCATCTTTATATATTTTTTTATCATTAAGGATTTAGTGTTCGACTACAATATTACCTGATGTTAAATATCTATGTGCTTTAAAAATGGTAAGTACGCTAAATCTAGACCGAGGGCCTGGCTCTCAAGTGATGATGTTGCCAGGTAGGTAATTAGAAATACTAGTCATAGTCTAGTGGTAGAATGTTAATAGAGTTTCAATGCAAAGGAACAATAAAGCAATTTTTTTTCTAAACTTTTGAAGTGAAACATCTTTTTTAAATCACCGCTCCGATTCATCTAGGTTTTTTTTTATATTATAGGGGGCAAACGAACAGGTGGGTCACCTGATGGTAAGTGATTACCGCCGTCCATAGACACTAGCAACACCAGGGGTGTCGCAAGTGCGTTGCCGGTCTTTTAAATATGTGGGTCTCCAGCGTTCTCACTGGCCGAACGAAACGCAGCAGTGCACGCACTGTTACTTTACGTCGGTTTTCTGTGAGAGGGTGGTACTACCCCGGGCGAGCCGACTCATTCATGCTGAAACCAGTAATAGCTTCAGCGTAGCTCTACCACCTACAAAAATTGGCATTGGCAGTTAGGCTAGAACAGCTTTCGATAGATTCTGGTATAAGGCTGTGCTCTTCAAATTAAGGTTCTATGATATTTCCGAGGTTCTTTGCATGTGGATATGGAGCTTTTTGTCCGAGCGGAGCATAACATGTGTCGTCGATGGCTGCACCTCTGAAACCATAGCTATAAATTCCGTTGACTCACAAGGCTCTGTGCCATCACCAACACTGTTTATTTTGCATATCAATGCTCTTTTGGGTATCTGTAATATCTATTGCTATGAGGACGATAATACAAGTGATGCCGCATATTAGGGCCGTGCAAACATCTCACACATACTTAAGGAGCAAAACCGATCTAAACCTCTATCTAATGTTGATACGTTATTTTAAACGTTTTGCCTCTGTTTCGGGAGAGACAAACCTTGCCCAATTCAATCCTTCAAAGACACAAGTCTGTGCATTTTGCACGAAAAAAAAGTATTTGTCATAGCACCTAAGTGGGTAGTTTTTGGCAAATTGGCATCTCAAAAGCTAAGTATCCTCGACCGATCAAAGAAACACTTCACCCCAACGCAACAACGTTTGCTCATATGGGGTAACTTTCATATATTTGAGTTGGTACTCCTGTTTACCAGTTTTCTCAAGACGAGCTATTAGTATTGTTGACGATTCCGAATGAACATGCGGTCTGAAATCATTAGAATTTTGCAGGGACACCGGATATCTATGTGTACTTTACCGCATGTACAGTGGAAAGTGTTCTGAATAATTTTTTGATATCATGTCCTCGACGTTCTTCCACATTCGCACCTCTTGTCAGTACCCTGGTTGCTCATCTGTGGATTAAACTTAACAAAATAGCGACAACCGTATGGTTCTCTGAAACCTTCATTTCGCGTACGCTAGTTTTGCGGAATGGGTTACCAGGTATGGTGTTTCCCCAGGTTTATGACATGCGACTCTTCAAAAAGGGACTGAAACATACTTCAAGGCTGTCGACGCAACGGTGATACCCTCGATGATGCCTTTGTCCATAGGTGACGGTAACCATTTACAATCAGATGGGCCGATTACCTGTTTGATGCCCTTTGCCATAAAAAAGTATGTAGGGGGTCCGGAACCTTGTTTATCCAACTACCTCTCTGTTAAACGTTCATCGAGTTTCAGAGAAATAATAATAGTGTTCTTCTAAGAGATAACAGCTTTATATTAAAACTGTAATAATTGTCTTTAAAACAATAATATATGCCCACGCGAGTAATATATTTCGACCCTGGTGAGTCTGTGTTTACGAACCGTAGGACGCGGGTGCGGGATGCGCGGTGGAGCCGAGCGAGTTCTGTTTATTTTGTTACGAAATTTAGGATAACCACAGTTATTGTTATATAAATGTGTTTACTGAATCTGTGCTGCGTTGGATTGATGCGTAATGTGCACTTAGGATAACCACCCTCGACGTATAACATTTGTTATTACCATGATTTGTTTATTTCCATTTCATACGTTTTAGTCGATAATTTCTCTTGCTTTCAATCTCGGAAAACGTGATAATCGTATTGAGATATCTATAGCGTATAACCCGTACATCTATCGAAAGACATAAACTTTTGTTTATTAAAGAATCACTCGGGGTTAAGCTTCAGGCCTTTTATATCTTATTACTCTGTCTAATACATAATTGATTACTTTGCCTAATACATCATTACATCACTACATAGTATAAAACAAAGTTGCTTTCTCTGTCCCTATATGCCTATATGTATCCTTAAATCTTTAAAACTACGCAACGGATTTTGATGCGGTTTTTTAATAGATAGAGTGATTGAAGAGGAAGGTTTATATGTATAATAACATAAATTAAATATTAAATAGTGGAAAAATACTGTTATTTTTGAGGTTACTCCATACTTAACGCGTGCGGGCCACGGGCAGTAATGAATAAATGAAAACTACTGGATCGATTTTAATCATTTTTTCAGTGAATGACATAGGCTATATATTTCATACCCGTGCAAAGCCGGAGCGGGCCGCTAGTATTATATAAAACAAAGTCGTCCGCCGCGTCTGTCTGTCTGTCTGTCTGGAGGTTCGCGATAAACTCAAAAACTACTGAACGGATTGTAATTTGGTCTTCACCAATAGATAGAGTAATTCACGGACAAGGTTTAGGTATACAATTAGTAAAGTTTTTTTTTGTAAATTGGTTGAAATATAATGATATTATTGAAAGAATCGGAAAAAGTCAAGCCGCCTCAGAGCTTTCGTCTAAATCGCTGCCTCATCCCTTTGAGATATAATAAAACAATGCATACTGAGATATTCCTCTTTTACAGATCTACAAAAATGTCTACAATGGTATATACTTATCTTTTTGGGATAGGTTACTGTATCCGTCTATCTTTTAAAAATGGTCACATATAATGAGGTAATTGGAAAGCTATTTAGACGGATACAGTATTAATCCTTATCAAATAAAATACATTAGTTACCTTAAACATTTCATGCACATGCAAGTATATATTTTTTATTATCAGGGCAGGACAACGTCCGCCGGGCCTGCTAGTACTTGATAATTTGATGTATATTCGCAACTACTTAAATTACCTAGATTTAGTAAAAGAGCGGTATAATTTTAGTAATAGAAATAAGTTCCAGTCATTTTTAAATAGAATAAAAAATTCGGATATCGGAAAAAATATTAAAGGACAGAACGTTGGTATACGTATTGATCAAGTCAAATGGCGTTGGGCAGGCTACTTGGCCAGATGTGGTGATGACAGGTGGAGTAGGTTCCTGACCGAGTGGTGGACCGACAGATGGCAGGCGGAGTGTGGGAAGACCAATGGCAAGATGGGTCGACAACATCATACGTCTTGTGGAAAAAATCTGGACAAGACAGAACAAAAAAGAATGGCGTAAAAGGGAGGAGGCTGATGCCCTGCAGTCAGTTGAGATGAGCTGTCCATGAGGATGATGATGATATTTTAGACATAGCGAGACCAGTCAAAGGTTTTTCAGGTAATAGTGTGAGATATTATAGTAAGGTACCAAAAGGGATTTTTTTTATGCGATTGGAGGCAAATGAATCAAATGAGGCAAATGATGGTAAGTAATCACCGCCGCCCATGGACACCTGTGACACGAGAGGCATCACAGATACATTGCCGGCCTTTGAGAAAGGAGTACGCTCGTTTCTTATAGGTCTGTGGGTTGTATTGGTCCGGAAACGCTGCCGCTGGGAGTTCATTCCAGAAGGCCGACGTATGTGTGAAAAACGAACGTGAGAACCGCACAGTAGACGACTTCCAACCATCGAGATGACATTGATGGAATTTCGTTTTATGGCGAGTCGTTCGGTAATGGAACTCGGCAGCAGGTATCAGTCCGAACAGCCTGCTAGTTATTATAGTTAAAAATTGATTACCAAACAGTTCCAGCAGTTACATATGAAAGCCAGTTCCTCTCTAGGTCTTTAGTGTGTTTACTATCTTCGACTACAGCGTCATTTAACATCAGTTGAGATTGTGGTCAAACGCAAAGCCTATAAAGGAAGAAAAAGTCGCTGTACAGTTAGACATAAATTCTATGTCCCACGATCCTGTAAAATAGGCACGCGTTATTATGTCATTATTGAACTGCGAGTTCGCGGGTTCCACATGCATAGTATCATAGTACAAGCCACGTTAATTTTGAAATTAAATGAACGGCTAGTCTGTGACAATTACTTCTTATTATAAAAAAAACATTTCGTTCTTTACAGAAAATCAACACATTTATTTGAAACACTTCCATCGCTGTTCCACTTCAAAAATAAGTGATATTAAGCGGTTTAAATGCAGCGATGTATAAACCAATTATATAAATTAAAGAGAATGGTTTTGAAGTGAGCGTGTCTCAGCGCCTGTGTCAACGACCGGCTGCGGATCGGAGCCTTGACCGAGGCAGTGAAAGTTGTCCACACTGCATTGATATATCATCAATTTTGAATTTAGAACTACATAATTGAAATTTGTTCACAGTGTTTTTTTAATGTGAGATTTAAGGCAAAGGAATACGAACTATAAAAGTAATGTGACATAAAATAAATAAAAAAATATAGATTAGAATTATCAATATTGTATTATTATCCTTATAATTAATAATCAACAACAATTATACAATAGTCAACAACGATCATAACAAACAACAGCAACCAACAATATAACGTTAAACGAATAAATATCACAATAAAACAACTGAAGTCATAACTGGTGGAATTACATCTCCATCAGATTTACATTAGCCTTAAATTTGTATTTACAAAGCCAGTGATGGCCACTAATACCCAAGCGAGAGCTCACAGAGTAAGCTATATTTCGCAGATAATGGACGCCCCGTAATTATTCGAGACAACATTCGAAATTCAAACAGGAAACGTCACTTCTGAATTTCGAATACTCGTCTGCTCGAATTTTAAACAGGCTCCTTAGTGTTTACCGCCTTTGTGGTGGTAGATATGTTTGTATACTGGAACGTGGACAGGATAGGGTTTAGGGATAGGAACTTCTACTTTCTTCTCGACCTCTACAGGGTAGGGCTTCTCGACTTCATATGGAACGGGTTTCTCGACGGTATAAGGAACAGGTTTTTCTACCACCTGAGGCACTACCTGTGAAGGAAAAAGGTACAAAATTAAACGAAGATGAAATAAAAAATGAATATTGATGAGATAATAATGCAATATATATTTTAAAATTAATCATTCAAACTGTATTTGAGTTTAAAAAATATACGAACATAAAATATAATTTAAATTAAATATATTGTCTATGGTCATCGATATTACTACGCTTATGTCACAGAATACGCGGGATGTTCTTTTTTAATCCACGGTCGAATGATATTTTCGCTTTTACTTTCGTTGCGGCCAGTTGCATTACGTAATAATTGGATGCAGTAACATGAATAGATTGCTGTTTAATAGCATAACACGAAAAAACTTACAATGGAGGTATTGTCGGTTATACAATATGGGTGTTCTTGTTTTGTTATTGCACTATTAAATTTATAACTTTACTTTGGTATCATATCTTATCGAATGTTAAAGTAAATTACTTGAGTGTGTATAAATAACTAATGTAAAAGTTTTCTCATAGACAATAAATGACATGAGTTTTTTTTATATACTTTATAGGTTAGCGTTTGACCACAATCTCATCTGATGTTAAATGATGATGTGCTCTAAGATGGTAGTCACGTTAAATCTAGACAGAGGCTGGTTCTCAAGTGCAGCTGCCGGAATACACCAACGGGTGCTTGGCGACAGATTTCCAACTCGAGGGTGGTAGCTAGCCAGGCGGACTTAGAGAAAACCCTACTACCATGCTATGGTTTCATCACGATATTTTCCTTCACCGAAAGCTCCGACTCAGCTGCTAGGATTTGAATCTACGTCCTTCTACGCTGTATCCGAACACATTACCAACTGAGCCATCATCGCTTCTATTTTCATCAATTGTAAATTAACAATATTTAATTGTGATTGCATCGTGGGGGAATTTACATACAAATGAACGGACAAAAGTATACGCATATAACAAAAAAAACATCTGTAGATCACATAAATAGTTGTCATTTGTGGGCTTCGACCACGCAACAGTCAATATGGCGGCATCAACGCAACGACTGTTTTAATCACTGCACCAATATACCAATCAATTAGTTGGGAGTGGTTAAAGAATGACATGTCACAAAATCTCTGGAAGGTTCCAACGAGTACGACACCTTTTTGTTAGAACACTGAAGTCATCAGGAGATATTAACATTGTAATGCGAAACAATCTATACATAAACAAAATTACAGTGTAAGTTATTTGTCCGAGCAAATCTCCGAGACGATTTAACCGGTTTCGACCAGACTTTTACTGGCAGACAGAAAACTTTTTAGAATACTATCTAGGCTATATATCATTTCGCTTATTACGAGGGTTAAGCAGGGTAAAGTAAAAACATTTTCACGAGAACGAACTGCTCTTGAATAAAGAACATTTGGATCAATAACGACAAATTACCTTATATACAGGGACGTGAATCGGTTGCTCCACTGTGACGTGGACAGGGTAGGGCTGCGGGATTGGGATCTTGACATACTGCGGCACAGAGACAGCGATCGGGTGGGGTACCGGGACGCCAATCTTCTTCACGACTGTCACGTGGTAAGGCTTCGTGTGTTCGGTGTGTGAATGACCTTCAGGCTCCCATTCGTCGGAGGGGCGAGCGCTCGCCAGCGCTGCCAGGAGGAGGATGGCTGTTGTCCTCTGCAATGAAAACCCAATGATTAATGCTGTATGGCAGATCACGATAATTTTGAACATAACCCTTGCATTACTTGCCGATGTATATACAGTATATAAGCAAGATGGCTGGGTACGCATGGTAGTAACCTATTAAATACAGACACTGTGACAGTTTGTCACATTTCGAGGTTATGCGTTATCGAGAGGCTGATAAGCTGGCATGACAATTACGACTGCCGATGGATTACACATATATTCTCTGGTTACAAACGCTTTTGGATTGCGGTGTGTTTACAATAAGTTCTAAAGAGCAAAGAAAGTAAGGAAAAAATTAAAAATTCACATAGCAACACCTAGGGGTATACATACGATTCTGCAATAAAGCAAGGCAATATAAAATTTGTAGAGCGAATTAAATTCGGAGAGTTTTATTATATTTCTGAATATAGTTTAATGAAAAAAAACATGATGGGTTTAAAAAAAATGCCCTTAATGATGACAATTTAGAGTTTCGTTTAACCTTAACTACTAGTCACGCTTTAAGTTAATTGTTGATGTTAAAAAACAATACACCAAACTTGACAAAGCAAATTTCTCACAAGTAGAAATGGTGGAAGAAATGGAATACATCGATTCGGCGGAATCTTGAAGAAGATACTAAGTCAAGGTACACTAGTGCAAGTAATAATCTATTTAATATAATTAAAAAGGCATTCAGATTACAACATTCTCCTTTACAATTATAAAAATGTCCTCTTTGTGTAATATAATCTATAAATCGCTGTAATAAGGTCCAATATATTTGGTATTCACATATTAAAAATTATAATGTGAGCGGACGAAATCAAAACTCATTAACTGTTAAATACACGGTTACTGGAGTCGCGAGTAACGGGAAAGTAATTATTTTGTCCTTTCACTGCAAAATCATTACGGGAAGTCGTTATATAACATATAATGACGTTATATCATGCCTCCTCACTATTACTATGGTATATTATTATGCTTAAGTGTATGCATTATTCGCGCATCTGGAACGTGGGAATGTAATTATGAATTTTAAATTACGAACGTTACGTCTCCAACGTTCTATTAGTTTGGTACTTTTCAACTGGCCGATTATTTTCATGTAAATTTGTAAATAAGAACAATGCTTTTTTATATTTTGTTCTTCTTAGTTTAAAATATAGATTTTTAGACTTTCGAACTCACCACCGGACTACTTCAATAATGGCGCAATTTATACGTAAATCAAAAATATGTTTTATACCGAAGATTATTACTAAGAAAATCTGTATTTATTTATATGAAGATGTGGAACACATGAATAAATATAATACAACATTCTAACAAGATCTAAAATAATCATACTCAAATTTGATAGAATATTTTTAGGCTTTTATTGACAGTTATTGTCCACAAAATAACTTTACATTTAAAGCGTAATTATGTAATTATTAAACTCATCTAGTTAATAAAATTCACATTATTAAAATGAGAACTTATTTGTTTTATAACTCTTTTTTGATATCTTTTTAACTGCACTAGATTCGTTACGAGTACGCCAAAGTTTTGAAATATGATGATATAATTTCTTAGTTATTTCATTTGATAAAATTAATAATAATACTCACAAAAGCGATCATGTTGTTTAGTATAGATGATGTTGTCGACTTCTTAGTATTGACTGGTGAACTACAAGATCCCCACGAGCATTTTATAGTGGGTGAAATGTGTGTTGCACCTTTCCATTCAGCGATAGGTCCGTGTATCACGTTCATACCCATTTGTGACTAAACTTACGACTACATCGAAACATTTTACGTACATTGCTGGTTTAATGTGTACGATGTTTGACCGGAGAAAGTTTAGCACGCAATGTACTATGATAATGTTGAATGAAGGTAACTGTGTCCGGTTTGGTAGTACACCTCGATTGTACTATTTGGGCTTAACGAGAAAAAGGCAGTTCTAAGATTTTTTTTTTTTATTATTTCAATAGTTTTTTTTCATTCCGTATGTAGTACGTACGAGGTATTTTTTGTTTTACTCTAACTAATTAATTGAACAGTACTATAAAGAAAGTGAGAGTTCGTTACATTTTTACGATTAAAATCTTAAATAAAAAAATCGGTATTCTGGTTATCGAATGGTAAGGAATTTGGATCGCTTTTGCTTCAATTATATAACTATTTCTTATTCACTTAAATCATATTTTTGATTTATTAATGTTTCACTCCAAAGGTCTCTCCTTCCTTTTAGTTATGATACGTGTATCCATTGCCTGTGTCTATATTACCATTCTTTCTCATACTAGGAGGCCCGGGCGGTATAAGCATCCACTTAGGTCCATCTTGGCAGGGAACTTTTTCATATTCTCTGATCTGGATGGCTTCTTTTAGCTTCGTAATGGTTCAGATGAAGTTAATCCTGTTGACGTTATGTAACATTTTTGAAATTGCTGACCTTGCCAGCATTCGTCAGAGCGCCAAAATCATAGTCTCCCGATGATGAATTTGCCAGTTCTATGTGAATGACTCTTAGTAATTCGGATTTTGGTGAATAAAAATTAATGCTTTATACTATAAATTTAGCATGAAAGTAGCATGAGCCCTGGAGAAGAACATAGGTTAATTTTAATTCTGAATGTACTAAAAAAAGTGCATGTTTACTTGTGTACCACAAGAAAGAAGTGAAAACTTCTTTATAAAAGTATAACAAAAAGTCAACGTTGCGCGGGGTTCACAGGCGGTCACCCATCCAAGAACTGATCGCGACCGTCGTTGCTTAACTTCAGTGATCGGACGAGAACATGTGTTTTCAACACTCTACCCGACGCAGTGTTTATCCCTACCACTTTTTGTCACGCAAAAAGGTTGACAGTCAGAATTTCAAAGCTCTGCTATAAGAAGTTTTTTTTGTAGGTGGTAGAGCTACGCTGAAGCTATTACTGGTTTCAGCATGAATGGGTGAATATTAATAATAATAATATTTTTTTTTGTTTATCTTTCGGGTTTTTGAAGCTATGGCGGCATAGTTACTGATCATTGTTTTTTTTTTGATGGCGCACTAAACCGATAGAAGGGCAGCAGGTACAGTCTTACACTCAAAGAAGTGAGATACTTTTTAATACCCATATGGATAGTTTTTAAAAGTTCCCGAAGCATTAACCCTTTTTCGGCTCGCCCGGGGTAATACCACCCTCACACAGAAAACCGACTTCGTTCGGCCAGTGAGAGCGCCGGAGGCCCGAATATATTAAAAGGCCGGCAACGCACTTGCGACTCCCCTGGTGTTGGTAGTGTCTATGGACGGCGGTGATCACTTACCATCAGGTGACCCACCTGTTCGTTTGCCCCCTATAATAAAAGAAAAAAAATGAAAGATGATAATATCTGCGAACGTTCTACACATCCGTTTAAAAAAGAATAAGTAACTGTGAAAAATAACAGAGGAATATAAAGAGATTGTAAACCCCATAGAGAAGGCAACGTACATTATTGCCAATGTCCAATGATTGGAGAGCTTACTGAACATTTTGAAATTAATAATGCCTTCTCGGGCAATAAACTGACTGAAGTAAATTTGAATTTAAGACCTCATACTGTATTGTAAAAGAGTTGTAGGTCAACGAAATAAAAGAGATAACACGGTACTATATAATAATCTTATTTCCAGACCGAATGTGAAAACTTATATGTAGAACTAAAACCGTTAAATTTATCACGATGAGTGGTTTCTTTGCATATGTTATGGAACAGATCCGAAAATAATACCGTCTGTAATTAAAGATATTTTTTAAAGCTTATTAAAGCGACAAAGTTATATTTGCTGTTGAATTCATACTGCGTACTATGGGAATAATCCGCAAAAGAAAGTTTGTCATTTAAGTTCGCCGTCGTCGGAGAATGTAAAATTAATATGTAAACAGTATATATATTTATATATATATACATATATAACGTGTGAAACTGTACGGCGTGAGGTTTAATCGCTATTTCAATACTGTCAATGTATTTATTGATGTCGATTTGTGGTTCTTAAATGCAGCAACGAGAATACGCTCGGCAAGAGTATTTTAGCTTGGGGGTAGTCATTCTTTTTTTTGAAGTGAAACTTCTTTAGAATCGTTGTGATTTCAAACCGGATGCAACGGAAAAACGACAGGTAAGAGACACAAATACAAAAATGTGTAGGATGGAGCCGGCAAAGAATGAGATAGAAATATACATACTATTTTTGAAGTGACATAGTGAGCCAGAGCGATAGAGCAAATGTTGGTGTGTATGTATATTGCACACTGTTTAATACTTCCTTGTATTTGAGCATTTAACGTGTGTTAGTATATGTGAAAAGTACTTGTACTACTGTACACTGTATGCGCAGCGCGTATTACAGCTTTTTAGTAAGAAATCAGCGTGGTGTGTTATTATTTAACAGTGTTTGTGAGTATTTTTATATTTTTGTTTGTTGAAACTGAAATTATGGAAATTGAGCAATGAATTATGTAACAACATATGTTAAATAATATAAAAAATATCTTTTAAAATTAATCAAAATACTTTCTTTTTTTAATTAAATAAACTTTGTGATTATCCTACCCTTGTTATATATATTCATCTCATTATTTTGTCGATTTACTGAAGTTTCACTTCTATCGTGTGTGAATCGTACACGCACCTTTCTCTCTTTATTGTTTTTAACATCAAACTAGAGAAACTATGTTGCAGGCTAATCAGTAAATACATAGTAAACCCAGATTCGAAATCGAGACAGTCAGGTGAAGTGGTGGCTACTATGACAACCGTGCGGTAACCAGGAAAGGCGTGCCATAATACGCTATTGTTTCATTATAATGACACCCCAAGCATCTTAAAAAGTATGCGTCATATACGACGACCATTCTAGAATAGCAATCTATTAACAGTCAATACAGGAAAAAAATAATTAATTGTTTTTTTTACCTCTTTATTTCATTTATAGTTTTAGGTCCGTAAAAAACATGCCGCCCTATCGTACCCTAACATTAGTGTATGCAAAAAAACATCTTAGAATGAATGACTATCTTCCATAAACTTTAAAGTCTTTGCTTCGTCACTTGCAGGTGCAGTCTAAATTCTATGGAAGATACCCTGATCTATGATAATCCAACAACTATGTGCGCGACTGTACTACAAGGTGACAGACGTTGGCGGGGACGAGGTAGATTAGATGTTACCGGGGACGGGTGATGTAGCGGGGAAGGGAAACAACATGCTACCCCTCCCCTTACGTCTGTCGGAACCCGGGATGGTCCCGCACGATCTTGTCCACCTATATATTAATGTTTAACTGATCTATATCAGATTTGCGTTGAGCTTTGGTCCGGTCAACAAGTGTTACAAAATTAGGTAGATGGACACGTTACACAGTCGGTGGATACAATTTTGTTTTTCATTTAATTATTGTATACAGTCGTATGTAACTTCAATGTTATGTAAGAGAATAAATAAAATTGAAAAATATATCCTCTGATAAGTGTCGATTTAATGACACTTGTTATGGTCCCGTTAAGCGTCGTAATTATGTAACGTTAGCAGAACGTACGTCGAGCGGTATGCGGCTCAAGTTCATAAGCGAAAGCGATTTATCGTATGACAATGATAGGGAACGTATAGAGTGAGTTATTGAAATTTTTGCACCATTGTTAACTTAGTAGTTTAGTTTGTTCCGAATGAGTCGGAACTTTCAGTGAAGTTCTTATGAAACCATAGCATGGTGCTAAGCCCTCCTGGTTAGTTACCGTTCTCATGTTGAAAATCTGACGTCAAGCAACTATTTGCTTAGTACAATGTTTCAGTAATTGCGCCACATAGTCATAAAGAGTAGGCGAGATTGTAGTCAACGGTAAAACCTATAGTATATATAATGTTTAACAAACTTCTTGGCCAATTAAGATATGATAGAGTTATAATGATTGTCAAAATTGTTTGGCGGTGGTATAAATTGTAGTATATTGTTATTAAAAGTGTGTAGACTATCCTTGTATTTTTACCTTGTTAGGTTCTCGAAAGATCGACGTAAATCGAGTCTTTTTTTCAAAGTATTCATACAAAACATGAAAGAATTAAAAAAAAAAAATACTTTGTCACTCAAAGTAACTTCTCAGAGTACTTATTTATAGATTTTATAATTATTTTTGTTTGTTATTGATTTAAACAATGAATATAATTTACAATACATAAACATTTGATAAACGTAATGAGCGTCAGGCTTGTAGATCTTATGACAATGTAGTATGAAGTATATTTAAGTAAATGATGTCTGCTTGAAAAATGGTAACAAAGTATAGTGTGATTTAACTCGAAATTATAGAACTAGAAATATAACCGTAGTATGGTATGTCTTTTTAATGTATGTCTCCCTTAAAAACATATATGAGTGATGACATTAGTATATTTATCTATTATCAATGACAAATAAGACTGAGGAGTTGTGTACGTAGCTCATGTCTTTGGGTGTTACTCGATAAAATCGTCAGATCGGAATAGAAATAGCCAAATACTGTACAAATACTACACGCAAGAAAAGACAACTGTAATTCAAAATTCCGCCCGATATCTACTAATTTTAGTGTGAGACCACCATTTTAATGAAGAACATTAATAAATAAAAAAAACTTTTGAGAGATCATATTGACGTAAGCTAACCGCCTACCGTTTTACACACATGTTTACTACATCGTAGCGTTAAAAAAAACCACATTGTAAATATTTATTACTTCAATAAGACCATTATTATAAACTTATGACTTGAACCGCGTTGTAGAGTCGCGGCAATCCGGAGGACACGCCGTCTTCCGGAGACTGCCTTCCGTGTATATTGTTTCGCTTATCGCGTCCACATACCTCTTATTATTACATGTTCCTACATGGTTCAGTGATGATGTAATTGGATCCCGATGTAGATAGACGTAGATTTGAAAAGTACTATAAATTTAAACACGATCCGTCTTATTGCATACAGAAAAGTAAAATATGCGTCGAACACTTGTTTAGAAAAAGTTTGATCATAATAATAGACTGTCTTGCCCTTGTTTAAAAATAGACACTATTTAAATTTAAGCATTGTCTAACACTTGCGTAAGTTGACAGTCGTTATTGTATTATTGGGATTTATTGTATTTCTATTTGCCGGCAAAAGACGTTGCGTAGTGTATATTAATGGGTAGTATTAAATGGATTTCGTGGATATAATTAATATGGGCGACGTAGATAAATTAAAGAATTTTCGAGATTCACAAGTAAATCATAACTCCTATTATATGACATTATAGGTATCTGAGGATGTATTTATCCTGAGGTTATAATCTATATAAAACACAACGGTATGCTATGCTAGTTACGAAGGTCAGAGCCGAAGGATCCAAAAAAAAAAAAAAACAAATTACTCTAACTTAATTTATTTTAAACTACAAAATAAAACTAAAACTAATATGGGGTATGAGTGCTACCGATGTTAAGTTAACACTGATTAATTACAATTTGGTTTAATAATTTATATCAAAGCAATGTGTGAACGGAGGAACCAGGTTGCCGAACGTTTCCACTGAAATTGCTGACTCGATGCCTCCGTGCACCTGGCGTACCGTGGGACGTCTCACTCTTGGTCAGCACTTATTGTGTTGTGGTGGCGTAACATACTAGTACACAGTATACTGTTGTTCCATTTAGCATACATTGACGTAATATAATAAACATAAACAGGTAGGTAGGTATTGCTTATTTTAACAATGACATCATTTTCTTTAAGCCAAAATGTCACGATAATAGTAATCAATTTCACTTAAAATAAACAAATTTTCTTAATAAATATTGGAACAAAAGTATCACTACATAGTATAAAACAAAGTCGCTTTCTCTGTCCCTATATCCCTATGTATGCTTAAATCTTTAAAACTACACAACGGATTTTGATACGGTTTTTTTTAATAGATAGAGTAATTGAAGAGGAAGGTTTATATGTATAATAACATAAATTAAATAGTGGAGAAATACTGTTATTTTTGAGCTTACTCCAAATTTAACGCGTGCAGGCCACGGGCAGTAATGAATAAATCAAAACTACTGGATCGATTTTAATCATTTTTTCAGTGAATGACATAGGCTATATATTTTATACCCGTGCGAAGCCGGAGCCGGCCGCTAGTTACGAATAAATTAAAATTATTTACAAAACATCTGTATGTAATGGAACGTTTTTGAATGATGATATTGAATTGAATGAATTATGTTCAGAGTTACTTGCATAAAAAACTTCAACCTAATATTTAGCGAACACCGCTTAGACACGTTATGTAATAACATATCTTAAATATGTGTTTAACAAAGTATCAAACTTTAGATACCGTTTAGGTTAAACGCGTGTTCATTTTTGTTTTTGTAATAAGACCGTTTATATCGAAGCATTTCTCGGTGAACGTTTCCGTTATGGAGACTGCGTTTGTAAGTTAATTCAATTTCTAAGTCTAGCGAGATGAGAATCTTCGGCCGCTCTCTCCTTGCACGTTTCTCACCTGAGTAGGGTTGGCACAAAATGTTCTCTTTCATCATGACACGATCGAACTGACTACGCTATTGACCTGACAGCCACTACACAGCTTCACCGGAATACTATGGGAAGTAGGCTCTTTAAGGCCCTCACCCGATTATATATTGGCAACCAGTTGAGAGCGCACGGTACTCCTCGGCTTGGACTGTTGCCTAGGACCGCGAATGTCGATTTACTGAAGTTTCACTTCTATCGTGTCTGAATCGCACACACACCTTTCTTTATTTCAGGTGTCGACCTTACATGTAGGTACCACAAAACGGAGTTTAGATAGATCCACGTTTGATATTTTAAAATGTATTTTATCACTACCAATAGGGAAACATTAACAAACAAAAGGGCACACAATAAACTATAGATTAAGACAAAAAACAATACTTGAAACATTAGTGCATCGCATTTTGCGTTCATCTAGGGAAATGACATTTTGCGAGAATTGAAAAGTGATATCTCACTTTTATTATACTGTGGTCGAATGTTATTCTATATAGAGATAAATAAAAAAACATAATTTAGTCTAGGAACGAAGGTATGTTATCATTAGGCTGATCGAAATGCCATCACTCCAATTATTCGCGATGTATCCAACGAACGCCTCAGTAGCATTTGCCAGTGTCAATACATTTTATAATTTACATTCATTAACTCGCAACTTCATCAACGTGCTTCTTATGTTACTTGTATTAGGTTTTGTATATAAGTACTTAATAATTATATAACTTAGGATGTAGTGATTGCCTCAAAAAAAAAATGGCCAATCGATTTAAACACTTGGGCATAGAAAATAAACATATAACATTAAATTACAATAAAAAAATATAGAAAACAAGGTAAAACCACTCTAGTTTATGAATTAAAAACAAAAACATTACAAGATATATCAAGTTCGCGCCAATCTTTATTCGAATGTTTAAATATATAGACAACACTATTAATTGTCAGAGCTGTCACAAACGAAAACATCTGCCATATCAATAGATAACGACACTTTATAGACAAATAACAAACATCGTAATGTTACATTCATTTAGATAAAATCTAGAATACATTATGTGGATTCGTTTAATACCAAAGGTGCTAGAATGAAGTATAAGTACAGCATAAACAAACGAACAAAAAAAGTTATATTATGATCCGTTTTTTAATTTATTTAATTGGTAACACAATCGGCTATTCTCATGTTACCAGCGTCTAATTTAAAAATATAGAATCAAAGATTACGAGGCGTTTTAAATTTTCTATATGTCGTGCCGAGGATTGGTGTGGTAATAGCCCATGATTTTTTTTCTAGGAGAGGATTTCTTCTGTAGCTCGACGTTTATAGTCTGTTCACGATGAGCTTTTTTTCATATCAAACCCTGGTTTAGTTCAATGATCTCCCGTACACTTGACAGAAAAAAAAGGATTGAGTTACGCTGTTACGCTGAGTACACAATCATCCTTGCTTCAGCCAAGCATAGAGGTCATCTCAAATAGCATAGCCTTCGTACCGTTCGTGACCTCGACGAATGGTATCGTAGGTGTGCGGTTTGAAATCAACCCTGATAAGAGTACCGAGATACTTTTTTATCCCTTTAGAAACCGTTTTAAACTGAAGACCCTCAATCTACACGGAGTTCCTATTCCTTCGGTCTCTCGAGTCAAGTACGTGGGTGTCACCCTCGATAGGAAGCTCATGTTCATACCACACGTCGATAGAATCTGGAACAAGTCCACCATGGTCATGGGTCGCTTGCATTCACTAGTATACTCGAAGAGCGAATATGTCCTTCAGACACAAGTTCACACTTTATAATGCGTACATCCGCCCTATTTTGACATACAGTTGTCATATGTCAGAACTCTGCTTTCGTAAGATGCAGACTTTACAAGATCGCTTCTTACAGAAGGTGGTCGATGCCCATGGTACGTCTAGGACGATCGATCTCCATAATCACACATGCGGCTACACGTGTGTCTCAAGAACACATATATATATGAATAGCTGGTTTAGTTTAGCTTAGATAGACTCGCAGTGTTGCATCTAAGGCAACAGCCTAAACCCAGGTTCGGCCACTTTAACACTCTTGAGTTAGTTTCCAAGCAGCGCAGTGCTTAAGCGATCGCCTAATAGTCTGATGAAGCTTTGAAGTCCCGTCAGGGCCAATAGCATAGTCAGTTCGAATTTCGAAATAAAAAAAAAACACATCTCTCAAATAACCGTTATCTACGAAATTCTGAGTCCATATGATGAAAGAAACGGAACTTTCTCTAAAAGGTTATTTTACATGACACTCGTAAATAAAATTAACATTAAATAAGAATTGAAAAAAAAAAAGTGAAGTAAGTCATCCTGATATTTGTGTAACCTTTTTTGTACAAAAAGTTTGCTTTGATTTTTTTTTAATTTATTGCATTTAATCTGTCACAGGCCACACAAGCGCGTCTCCCGCTGATGCAAGATGGCGTCGACCTGTCAAAATAGGACGAGGAGAATTGATTCATATGTTTCGTTGAAAACTGTGTTGGTGGTTTCAACACATGTGTGCTCGTGCAGTGTTTGATATGTTATGTTATGTTCATAAATTGTCCATTTTACAACTACTAACGAGACGCGAGGGTGAAAACAAGGCGTTTGTTTGAGAAGATTGTTAAGTAGCGTCTGCGGGCTGGCGACATAAGTAAACAAACTTTACCTACATGTATATACGATACATTATCTATTCGTCTGTCTACTAACTTGCGCACGCGCTGGTGGGTGTGAGCGAGAGGTTTATTTATAATTAAAAATAAATGATTGTATTTGGATAATGTTTTTATTGTTATTTATCAATACTATTTTATATACAAATAAAAAACAATTACTGAATGTATGGAAGCGGAATAACTTCAAAATGTCTGCATATATGTTTGACTAATTCTTTTTTTTTGCTGTATTTATAATTGTGAATGCAAATTGTTCTAAAAAACGTGTGGAAAAGTGAAACATTTCAGTTAAAAATTAATACAAAAGAGTGAGTGAGTGAATGATAACGATGACAGTTGAGATTTCTTCAAAAATATTGACAGATTGACGTTCAGATGGTACCAGTTGCCAATATATTTTATTACATAAGCGTACAGTAAAAGGAAGGTTTGGTCAGGTTTTCTTCGTCAGAACACTTCTAGGGTGAGCAGCTAGTAAGGTATAAATGTGAAAGTAACTCTGTTCGTTTATCTGTTACGTCACGACAACTCAGAACCAAATACCAATCAGTAAAATTTGTCATAGATGTAGACTGAAGAAGAACAAACTCAACTTTTCATCTTGAATGTAAAGAAAACCGAAGACATAAGTCGTGGGGAGAACTAGTATTTTAATTGTAATTTATCCCGTTTGCTGTGTACTAATGTGACATCATAACTGTTCAAACTATATAGACAGATCCATTATCGGATCCAATACTTTGTTGCTTTGACTTTTTTAAAGTTCGTGAAAGACAAAAAAAAGTAGTGTGTACTTATGTACACGCGTTAGAAGTTATACTTCTTTGGCGTAACAAGATAAAAATCTTTTCAAAATGTTTATCTTTCGCCTTATTCTACGTTTGTAGAAAAAACGACATTAACAATAGAAAAAAAAAGTATTTAATACATACGTGTGCGCGCGCATCGTAAAAATTTACTCTCATCATTTTTGTCTAACGCGCCAAAAGAAGTATAACTTCAAAAATCTTCCCAAGGCTCGTTGCACAACTTTTTTTTGCGTGTTATTCTAAATCTATTATAGCTTCTAAGATTTTCATTGGAATTATATATTAAATGCCTGATGTAACAGACATATTTAATTAATTACATAGATCACTAGCTGTTGCCCGCAGCTCCGCGTGCGTTTTTTTTATAATTGTAAATTACTTCTTATAAGATCAGCTATCTGGCAGTGAAAGTCCCGTGAAAATAGGTCCAATCGTTTTGGAGATAGTACTACAGACGAAGCCACGGATGACAGCTAGTCTAAAATAAAATAGCCTATGTCCCCCCCCCTGTAATTTTAACTATCTGTCAGTGAAATTTCTGTCAAAACCGGTCCAGCCGTTTCGGAGATTACCCGGAACAAACAGACAGACAAAAATTTAAAAAAATGTATTTTTGCTATCAGTATCGTGTATACGTTCATATCCAATCAGTAAGAAGTCGTTATTTTGATATTACATACAGACACTACATTTTTATTATATGTATAGATAGGTAATAGATTACTACTATACTGTTCAAATTAGTATCATAAATAATCCATTATCTTTTAGTAATATGTAATATATTAAAAATGGTTACTGTGAATTAGAACGACCATCGCAGACATTTTTAATTAGCAATAGAAGCGTTCGAAATTTCAGTTTTATTCTTTTTACGACTGGATTACAATACATATATCCACATTTCTCTACTTTCTATAGAAAGTTGTCTCTGAATTGTAATAATTTGTCTTCATATTCTATGCTGAGTAATCTATAGTTTATAGTAAAGAATTCAAAGGGAGGAAATCTGTATATTAGGTATATATTTATAAGAAAAATACTCTTCTAGGGGCTTTAGAATGGACGATTTAGATGGTTTGTATGGCTTAAATAACAAAGATAATATTTCTCTATTGATGTATTGTGTTACGAGTAGGTTTTTCTTAGAGTTTTTGGCGGGATCTTGGTCTGTCATGTAGTGGCTTTTGTATTTTATTCATAATCTTGTGTTATTAGACTGTATATCTTGTAATATTTGTGGTGTTTTACGTAATATAGTTCGGTTATTATGCACAAGTGAAGTGGATGGGAAATAATACCACGGAGCATGCATTCTGAGATGCCACCAAAACTCCATGGAAAGTTCTAACAAGGGAACCACCTATCTTGTTAGAACATTATAATTATCACAAGACACTTACTTGAAACTTCTACGTTTTAATAAACTTATATTATTAGTAAACATTCTGCTATAATCTCGTCTTGCAGCAAAACATTGACACTGGCAAATGCTTCTGCGGTGCCAAAACAAGAAGAAGAAGAAGGTTTTTCTTAAACTTTGACCAATTGGACTATATGCCATTGTGATTTGGTTGAGAGTTAAATGTCTGGTAGTAAATGGTAGTATGGTAGTAAATAAACTTAGTTAAGTTATTAGTAAGCTGAGGAAGACCCTTAGATGAGACTCGTTACAGAATGTAGCCGTTAAGTATAACAATTAACCTGCCTTTGAAATTCGATAGCAAACGACTTATTAAGTCATAGTTTCGACGTGATGCATGTCGGAAATTATATAAAAATAATAAACATTAAGATAGGCTAAATGGTGTTTTAAATAACGCACCATGTCCCGAGAATATGGATATTTTGAGTGGACTAGATAGCTGGATGATATCCATAGTACCATGTTGGTAAATAGAATTGTTCACAATGGGCGAGACCTGGTTACATCGTGGATGATACATTTGAATACAGCTATTTAGCTATCATTTTTTAAATCAAGGTTTTAGTACATGACATTTCACGGGGACGTAGTCGCGAGCATAGCTACACTTAATCTTATGAAGTGTCTCAGAAACAGTTCAGTCAGCGTAAACGCCGTTTTTACCGTGTAAAATAGCTACTTTACATTATAAACCGGGTTTATGTATATGCAAATCAGTTAACGAATGTATCTCTCGTTTATTCTCGTAAATTAAAAGACGCAAATCATTCTTTTCTTAACATATGTATCTAACATGTTAAGGGGATTACTCCCGCCTGACTTGTTAAATAAATAAAATGCAGTTTTAATAATGTACGGAAAATCAAAATAAAGAATAAATTATTTAATTTGCATTCTAATAATTTGTAAATGGTACCACCAGTTTGAAAACATTCCAGTCATCGAGAAGAAAGAGCAAGAAACTCAGATTTATCTCTTTTCTAAAACATATCGGACCATTAATGATCCACGTTATACCTTTTGATAGTATAAATTGCTTGACATGATGGATGAAGGACAAATGGATGAAGTGCTTTGGGCCCTTATTGCAGAATCTGTCAATATTTCCAAAAATGTATTAAAATTCTGTTCGTCATTTACTAAATCTGGCTTATTTAAATCTTTACTAGCATATGTTAAATTAGAGAATATATTGAGAAGGTAGAAATATATTAAAGTATCATATTGTTCTTGTGATATAAATTACGTGTCAAATTTACCTTAACAGGATTTTTTGCAAGACATTTTAAAAAGCTTACAATATTAAGCCATGTAAGTGAATATCTATTATATTTGTGTTGTTAGAAAAGATATTCATTGTTTCCATTCTTTTGAATAGTCGTAGATATATATTTAATAGTAAAAACATTTTCGTTTTCATTCAAAATCTTGTATGATTCTACCCTATATCCCAACTAATATTATAAATCTGAAAATCAATTTGATTGTTTGTTACACTTTCACGCCTTTACTACTCAATCAATCATCGTGAAATTTTATTTACACGTAATCAGAATTAGAGAAAAGCAGTGGGGTAAAATATATCGAGAAAAAATTAATGTTCCTAAGAGATAGGCCATATTTACATTAACAAGAGCGAAGCCGCGGGCAAAAGCTAGTTATATCATATTCGTGGGGTGTCGCATTGTATAGCTTGGTGGGTATTTTGTATAAATTAAACTGGATGAGAAAATATTCTGGAAACTTTTAATAAGGCACAACAATTTTATGAGAACACTAAAATAATTACAAGACGTTTTATAATAATCGTTCACTTGATAATCGCAGTAATATTCAATTAAGAGGATTGATTACCCGAGTACAGATATAAAAGAAGTAAATTTACTGTTAAAAAATCTGCAAAATATTTAGATTTAACGAGTCACGCGAGAACATTCCCCTTAAGACGCACAGAATCGTTTCCAATTTTATTGAGCGTGCAAATTATTTAGTCGAGATTCAATAGCGTATACGTTACTGATTTACATAAATATGTGATAACTAGAATGTATACGAATGTATTCAATTAATCGTAAATTCCTTTTTAAACTTGATCCCGTACAAATCCATCTCTTATTAATGTGTTAGTTAAAAGAAAACTCGAAGGTGTTTAGTTTATGTTTTGTATTCAATATAGGTATAAACATGTATGAAAAGTACGCAAAAGTAACTGTTTTTTAAACAATCCGTTGAATAATAGTGACACTGAAGATTTAAACCACGGTATGGCGGTGACGTAGCTTAGAAACACCCACGCGGTTTGTTTTCTCTTCGGTCCGATATGGACAGCGGTGAAGTTTTTCTGTGGGGTTCTAGTGAATATTTCCAAGCCCTAATCAAACTAATAGGTATACCTGACAATTTTATTTAATGTGGACCAATGTTTTTGTTTTCAAATTGACTACACTGTTGACCTGGCAAGGCCTCAACAGTTTCACCGGACTACTAAGTGGAGCGTTTAAGACACTCATCCGACTTTATATAGGCAACCAGCGCAAGGGCGCACGGTGCGCCTCGGCTTGGACTGTCACAGAATATCCCGAGTCTTACTTTTTTTTTTTATTAACATGGGGAAATCCATCATGGACACACCATCCTCCCGGGGGAGAGAGTGGGTAGTGTAAGACTCTTACTCACTAAAACCCCACGGTGTACCGACCGCCGCTAGGTTGGGGCGGCATGGGATCGTGCAGTGCTATCAACATGCCACCCCAGCGGTCAGCCCAGCAGAAAGTGTCTGCCGGGCGTCGTCCTAATAAGGAGGGCAAGCTGGGTACACACCAGCCGCCCCCTTCTCGTCAACCGAACCTGTGCAATGGGGAGATGGGCCCTAAACTAAGCTAACTATTATTTCATACATATATGAATTCTTGAAACAGACACGTGTACCAAGCATGTATGTTTCACGAAATTAAACATGTATCTTGGATCTGACGTATAAATAAGGTCTCTCGTTAATAATAATTTCTACTAAGCGCCATACTTTTTTCGTTTCGAATATTATAAGTACTTAAAGAAGTACTGTACCTATTATACCTATACCTATTAATTATAGACTTATTCTTTTGAGTAATTTTTATATACTGGTCATTTTGTTTTCTAGACTTATTGAGTATTTTACATTATGTATTGTTTTTCTCTGTATTCTATTTCGTTAGTGCAGAGTCGGATCGACTTGTTTTCGATTTTGTGATTTTAAATTATATAGCGGCGTTGAGTTTAAGTCAAAATTTATTTTATGGAACATTATGTAAAAAAATTTTTTTCAATGTGGAGGAATATTGTGGTGGCAATGCTGACGCGTTGTTTTTGGTATTGTGTAGTACGACGCATTGTCCACGGCCCCCCGTTTTAGTTTTAGTCGTTGTGTAGACTTTGTCGCTAAACCCATGTACTTATAACGTTTCTAATATAATAAACAGTAAATAAGTGTATATATTTCTGGAGTATCATTTCTTCGCCCTACACTCGCACACAGCGCCGGAATGTACCATAACTAAATAAATAAAAATATAACCCACATACCTACACAGGTATTCAACTAGACTCATGTTACGGCGATAGATTTTTTTTTTATATTAGAGGGGGCAAACGAACAGGTGGGTCACCTGATGGTAAGTGATCACCGCCGTCACTAGACACTAGCGACACCAGGGGAGTCGCAAGTGCGTTGCCGGCCTTTTAAATATGTGGGCCTCCGGCGCTCTCACTGGCCGAACGAAACGCAACAGTGCAAGCACTGTTACTTCACGTCGGCTTTCTGTGAGAGGGTGGTACTACCCCGCGCGTCGGGCGAGCCGACCCATTCGTGCTGAAGCCAGTAATAGCTTCAGCGTAGCTCTACCACCTATTATTATTAGATAGATGCCTCATCGCCATTTTGTATAAGTTGGGATAAGAACCTTGCATAATTACAAATATATTCGAAAGTGTAATTAACGAACGTACTTACGTTATAATTAATCATCTTCGTACGATCGGCGATAATGAATTATTGCTATGGAAATATTCGCAGGCACCTTATTACGTATCATACCAGTTGGCCGTTACCAACAGACTTGCATATTCCATTGTATCATAATGTAATCAATCCCTCTAGGCTTAGTGCTTACCATCTTCGACTAAATTGTTATTTATCATCAGATGACATTATGGTCAAATGTTAATAAATTAATGGACCTACCAAAAAGTCTGTGTGTGTACTTATGTACACGCGTTAGAAGTTATACTTCTTTGGCGTAACAAGATAAAAATCTTTTCAACAATTTATCTTTCGCCTTATTCTACGTTTGTAGAAAAAACGACACTAAAAATAGAAAAAAGATATTTAATACATACATACTTTTTTGAATAAATGTTGACTATAGCTAACTTCAGGGTGTCGGTTTTTCGTGACGGTGTGCGGCGCGCGTATCGTAAAAATTTACTCTCATCATTTTTCCCTAACGCGCGAAAAGAAGTATAAGTTCAAAAAATAATGTACAACTATCTAATCTAATAATATCATACAACAATGACGACTTTTCATGTCTGTCCGTGTGTTACCTTAGTTCTTCTAAACCACGCAACGTATTTTGATACGGTTTTCAGAATTATTTAGACGATTTTCTCTCGAACATTCATATGTATATTACATTTATAATATCTTTATATATATAATTCTTCTGTACGTATGTATGTGACTGTACTTTTCCTAAACGGCGGGACAGATTTTGATAACATTTTTTGTGTGTGTTTGGGTGGGTCCATGGATAGTTTAGATTTACAATTGAAAGCGGTAGGTGGTGCTGTGATCTAATTCCTGGATTTTGTTTTTAATCACGGCAGGCACTACATTTGCCGGGCCTGATAATATTTATATAAATATCGAAACTGGACTTGATGAAATAATAAGGAGTTTTCGAGCGGTTTTGTGGAAAATACGGGACTTAATCTTATCAGATATATACATAGAGCAATGTCATGTTACAGTTGAAAAAATAAAGAGCACCCTACAATTAATACCTATTTAATTAGCTTACTATGGAATAGCGAAGCCATGTTATATATATATTCGTGAAGCACACACGCCGGTACACATATGTGCTTCAGTAACTATAGCAAGCGCTTGCGACTTCTTCCGATTTATATTTCAATGTTAAACTGTATAACAGTAAAATACAATCCAGGGCAACCTAGTGACGGGTTATAGTAAAACGGGAAACGTATAATCGTTCCCCTTGAAAATGCACTGAGATGTGCCAATGTGCCAACTCTCACGACGACAGTTTCAATAGTGTTATAATATTTTATTCATTTCGTTGTACATAATACTATGTGTTGCTTTCAAAAAATATTTTATATACCTCTATAAATAAAAAAATCAATTACCTAATACTTATTATATTTTTCTTAAGTCTATTTTATATACTACAATATTCCCTGGAAAACTAAGCATCGAATACACGAAAATTCCATCCAAATCGGACCAGTAGCGTTTGATAAAATCGCGGACATACAAACATACATACATACATACGGGTGGAATATAAAACCTCCTATTTTGAAGTCGGTTAATAAAAATTTATCGATCTCAGATATACTGACATACATTAATATATATATGTATATATTGATACATTAAAAGCGATAAAAACATCTTTGAAACACCTTAGCATAGTGACTGTTTGTAATACTTTTAACATATTCACGAAATTAAATAAACTATATGCGAGCGTTGAATTTGTAAAATTCGTACCACAAAGCAGGTGTGAATATTTTTATTAACGAACTAGCTGTTGCTCGCAGCTCCGCATGCGCTTTTTCTTATAATTGTAAATTACTTCTTATAAGATCAGCTATCTGTTTATGAAAAGCTAGACCAAAATAAAAAAGCTTTAATTACTTTTTCTAACGTTAGCTATCTGTTAGTCAAAGTCCTGTGATAATACGTCCAATCGTTTTGGAGATAGTACTACAGACGAAGCCACGGATAAAAGTAGTCTAAAATAAAGTAGCCTATGTCAGCTACTTTAATTTTGACTATCCGTCAGTAAATTTCTGTCGAAATCAGTCCAGCCGTTTCGGAGATTACCCGGAAACTACAAACAGAAAAAAAAAATAAATTGTGTTTTTGATAACAGTATCGTGTATACGTTCATATCCAATCAGTAAAAAGACTTTATTTTCATATTACCAACAGACACTCCAATTTTATTTATATGTATAGATATGAGACACATTTGAAAGTTTTATTACATTGTAATTAATATATACTAGCCGAGCCCGTGGATCCTCACGCGTTATGAAAAGTATAATTTTAATTTGTTATTGTTTAAAAATTTGAGAACGGAACCTAACCTAACGAAAATAAATAAAATTAAAATTATAATTATTTTAATTAGGTAATTAATTTATTACTAAATCTAAATCTAAAAGTGGTTCTAATCTATTCAATGTTAATAAATAACGTATTATTTTCTGTAACAATCTTGAGTTAAATAGAAACAATATACAAACCGCAGGCGAAAGTTTTTTCAATGTCAAAATCGATCTCGAAATAAAATGGCACGTGTAATTCTACTCCTTTATCGGAATTAATTTTGAGGTTACTTTTTTAGCGGTTACACAAGTGACCGAAGCTTCGTCGCGCAGGTACGGGACTAGCATTACAATAACAGGTATTATCGGACTTGTAGTTTTCGCTAAACTTTTTGACCGCTCTGAACACAGTTGCGCAGAACACAGATTTAGCTGTAAATACGTCTTATATTATATATGTATAATATCGAGACAACTTTACGATAAAGAAATACCAATTTTAGATTCCTATAATAATATTTTAACTTTGTTTCATAATCAATTCTTGACTTTATTACGCTGATATCCAAACTTAAGGTTATTATATTCAGAGCGCCCAAAAAGATTGACAGAGACTTCTGTTTTCTATTCATTCCATTTTTCTTCCTTTAGAACATCATTTTTTCCAATTTTGAGGTTATTACATATATATAGGTACTAGCAGGTCCGGCGGACGTTGTCCTACCCTGATAATAAAAACATATATATTTATGTGCATGAAATTACTGTATTTAGTTTGATAAGGATTAATACTGTATTCGTCTAAATAGCGTTTGTCCACCATTGTCATTTCAATAGTGACTCGAAATTAGCGTCTCCAAGTTCCTTTGATGCGTGTAGAAACCGCGGCACCAGTTATCGTTCTGCGTGTATCGTCGCGCAATCCGATAGTTCGTAGCGCGTAACGATAATATCTTCCCACATCTGCATTTACTCTGACCACAGACGAAACTACGTGCCGATACACGCAGGTATGGGAGTAGCATAATTGATATTACAAATGCAGCACTCACGCGATGCGCGATTACACGTTGTATGTACCCAATGGATCATATTATAACATTTTCCATACTCGTTGACAGGGCTACAGGAAAGGACATGTACTTTTCCCAATGGAAACGTCGAAACTACACTAAAGTGAGCGAAGCACCTAGTAAAAATAGTATAGTCAATAGAATATGTTATATAAAAGTATATGACTTATTTGTCATAAGTACAATGTTACGAAATGCATATATACGCATTCGATATAACATGAGAATATGATGCGCGTAGGGACGGCATAATACTTGTCAGTTTGCTAATACACGATTTCTTTTCCTGCATAATTTGTGTAGCTCGAGCTATATAGGGAAAATTACACGTACAGACAGAACTATAGATTGATTAATATGTATATTCTTCATATTTGTTTATCGTAATGTAGTTAAATTTATTTCGGCGCTTGATTAGAACTACACCTGCACGAGTTTGTTACAAATTGTGACAGTTTACGAATGGGGACAAATGTTTTTATATGAAATAATAGTCGTCCAGTTGTCCAAATTCGACTATATTGCTGTCTGCAAAGTGTTTTCATTATATTAATTTTATATTTAGTTTTAATTTTTAAATGATTCCAACGAGGACAGGGTTCTTCTGAACTCGGTTGAGTTTTTTATGTTGGTTACGTTCGTCATTTCTAAATGGATTTAGAAGATTGTTTTTTTTATTGGAAAGAGGTATTTTCAAGGGTAATTTCAGACATTGGTAGGTTTATGACTATTCAAAACTAAGTAGATATATTTCTATATATGTAACTTTGGTCATGGACGTCCTGGTGCATTTTTTTAGACTATGTTTTTTTTTATACGTCGGACTTATTTCTGTTATATTTTATTATATTTCATTAATAAGTTATATTAGTATTAATTGATTGACATCTGCATACTAACACGCGTTCATTCGAGTCATAAAACATTCACGTCCAGTGAAGTCATCTGAAAGAAAACTCCGTTGCTATATTTTTGTTGAAATTAAGTTTGCACAGTTTTATTTCCCTTATTTTATAATAGGCAAAAATTATGATATAAAACTGTTCTAGATTTTAGACGTAAAGAGCGTGAAGTACGGCGAAGAAAGAAACACATACAGAAGAATTATATATATCGGGGGAATTACTATTGACTTGCGTCCGTACTATTGACTCGTGCTAATGACTGGCTACTACTTACCCCGTTCTGAAACACTATTGGCTGGAGGTATCGGCTGTTCCTAAGCATCTCGATTATTATAGGCTGTCAGTTTTGATGGAATGGATGGAATGGAGAACTTAAAAGGCGACCGACGACTAGACACTGGGTTTAAGTTCGATTCCTCGGAGCGGAGTCCTTGAACACGCTGCCAGCGCGATACAGTGACACTGAAAACTTTTAATCACTACCCAAGTAGGTACACATAAATGGAAGGATCTTATCCAAGATACATGTTTAAGTTCGTGGTGAGGTATATATGCCTGGTGCACATGTACATCTCACGAATTCCTATATGTATGAATAGTTAGCTTAGTTCAGCTCGGTCAGATTCGTGATCCGCGGCAACAGTCCAAGCCGAGGCGTGCCGTGCGCCCTTGAGCTGGTTGCCAATAAAACCAGCTAAGTGCCTTAAGCGCTCGCCTTAATTGTCTGGTGGAGTTGTAGGGGCCTGTCAGGTCAGTAGCATAGTCAGTTCGAAGAAAAAGGCACTGGGCATTCTTGCTCAGACCGTTGGACTTTTCATATTTACTGATAATTTGTAACTATATTCCGTATTCAATTTTTGTATCTGCTAACGTTTTATTATACATATTCGGTTGGTCTTAGCGGATAGATGGATCAAATAAATCATAAGCATGACGTCACTATTGATGACGTCATACTTTTACGTGGACGTTACTTTATCTTCCTTCCGACATCCCGAAAGATAGATAAATCTGTCTTCACACCAGGGTTTTTGTATTTACTATATAAATAGCAAAAACAACTGGACAGATTTCGATCTTTTTTTTTAAATTTCATGAAACCAAGAGAGATATTTCAACCATCAGAAGAGTTATAATGTTTGAGTTTCTCTTGAAATTGGTGTCGACATTTTGATATTATTGATAATTTATGCCACCCATTTATGTCACGTGAAAGATCTTCATACCTCCGTATAGAAATATTACATGATGTCGGCCTGTATGTGTACCAATGCTAGGCAAAACTCTCTGCCTGGAGGAATCATCTAACATAATTCTCATGACACATACAACATGACAACATAACAAACATGACGAACATATTGTGCCGATCCTACCTAGGTGGGATAAGGGTACCAAATGATTCTTTAAATCTTACTACATCTTAGATATTTGGATGATAAATGTCTTATATCTAGAAAAATGTCAAGATATTTAATAATTAAAAAAAAACACTTTATGACTTATACTGAATACTATCATAATCATTTATTAAAAATAACAGCGAGTAAGTAAGGATGTCGGTGAATTATGTTGAGTCAGTGTTCGTCTATTGGTCAAAATTCTACCATAGATAATCATTTTTGAAAATTGTCTCAAAATAAATAAATGTCAATGATTAAGCAATTAAAATTAAATTTGAGTTTTAAATTTTCATGCAACTTAAATCAGTTTATACGTAGGACTTGTCTGTTGACCACAATCTCAACATATGACGACCACAATAAACATATGACGACCACAATCTCAACATATGACGACCACAATCTCAACATATGACGACCACAATCTCAACATATGACGACCACAATCTCAACATATGACGACCACAATCTCAACATATGACGACCACAATCTCAACATATGACGACCACAATCTCAACATATAACGACCACAATCTCTACATATGACGCCCACAATCTTAACATATGACGATGTGTCCCTAGATAGTAAATACGCTACACCTAGAGGGGGTCAAGCTCTCGAGTGCAGCTGCCGGAATACAGGTATACAGATGCATAACGACAGATTTTCAACTCGAGTCTGATCCAGGCCAGCTAATCATCAATCAAAAATTGTAAGACAGACTTTTTTTTTGAAGTTATCCTTCTTTAGGTGAGTCAGGGAAAAATGATGACAGTAAATTTTTACTATGCGCGCGCACACCGTCACGAAAAACCGACACCGTGAAGGTAGTTATAGTTAACATTTTATTTAAAAAAAATCTATATGTATTAAATACCTTTTTTCTGTTGTTTGTATCGTTTTTTCTACCAATGTAGAATAAGGCGAAAGATAAAATTATTGGAAACATTTTTTATCTTGTTACGCCAAAGAAGTACCTATAACTTCTAACGCGTGTACATAAGTACACACACACACTTCTTTTTAAAAATAATAAATGACGCAGACGAAGTCAAGGGTATATCGGCTAGTAGTAAATATATATAAAAAATTCATTCAACATTCTGTCGCTGATTTTTTTCTACGTTACGAACGGTAACATTCGCTCTGGATGAACTATGTAATGGACTGGGGCGACATTCGCGACGAAAGACAAGGGTTTGAACTACAAATGTGGTCGATTGGCGAAGACAACGAATTTTTCGATAGTTGGGAATGAAATAGCAAATATATTTTAATGAAACCTTAATATACAGTGAATATAATACCCATGTAACAGTCGTAGCTGTCCTGCCGTCCTGCGAGCCTCTGGTGTCTGGATACTAGTTATCCCGAAACGTTATAAACCGAAGGAGAATCACTGTATTTCTTCCCACATGTATAGCGGCTGCTACTCAGACGGATACCTACACCTTACCCACCATCTTTTTTTCAAAAAAATAGTCTACACCAGTTAGGTATACCTAATATACATAGTATTGCTAGTATAAGTAGTATACAATATTTGTATAATAGCAATACAATTATTTAGAATACAACTATTTAGAAAAAAAAAATCAAAAATAAAAACCAATTACAATAACAACACTGCAAATAGTTCGACTCTGTCACCATCTTATATAATTTACTAGTCACTCCTTCGTCGTTTCATATTCATTAGATTCCTGGTCCTCTCCACAACGTCGTAGCGTGAAGTTATATATTCTAGAATCTTCTTCAATAAACGAGCTATCTAACGGATAAATAACTTTTCGAATCATGTTAGTAGATTCTGTGATGAACATGTTCAAAGGTAAAACCTCTTCTACTTTAAGTATGAACCTACCTTAGTCATCTATTTTTTCATATATATATGAAGTAATAGTTAGCTTAGTTTAGCTTAACTTAGTTAGATTCGGGATATTCGGTGACAGTCCAAGCCGAGGTGCGCCGTGTGCCCTTGTGCTGGTTGCCTATATAAAATCGGGTGAGTGCCTTAAACGCTCCCCTTAGTAGTCCGGTGAAACTGTAGAGGCCTTACCAGGTCAGCAGGTTAGTTCGAAAAAAATAAAAATATTTTTATTTTAATATATAATATCGTGCTCGAATATTTTCACCAGTGGAATGTCTATTCCATGGCCGCAGGTTCAAACCTCGGTATGTACTGACGAATTTTTCGAAATTCGCGTACATTTACTAATTTCAATTGGTAACGCTATCGGCTGACGGTGAAGGATAACATCGTGAGGAAATTTGAACGTGAGGAATATTTTTGTAGTACCTACCGCCGTATGTCGGAAAATATAGAACTGTGGATTGGTCGGAGTATGAAAACGCCAATACGTCGTGAGCTGGCGCGGATGGTTACGGCGGTACCTTTCTTCGGGAAGAGACCTATGACCCGGCAGTCGGTCTCTTAGATGCTGATGTGATGATGATATATATTTATTAAGTATTTAATAGATAGGGCATTGAACACTTTATAACATTACAAAAAAAAAAAATGTCTGTCTATTTGTCGGCTCGTATTTCTCTGTCTAGATTCGATTAAAAAATATCTTGAGAATTTTATGTGACATTGTACATCGACAGTAAATATAATTCTACAGAATGAAATCTTAACTAATAGTATATAATTAAATAAATACGAACGTTTGTCTGTTTGTTGCACATTCACATCATCGAGAAATTTTCCATACAACGTTGTGTGGAGTACAGAAGAGGATATAGGGATTATTTATCATCTAGAAAATAAATACAGTTACCAGGGCACAGGTGAAAATTGAATGAACACATTCATGTCTACGTGTTGTCCTTCCATATTTTTTGAAGTTATACTCCTTTAGGCGCGTTATGAAAAAATGATGAGAGTGAATTTCTACGATGCGCGCGCAGCAGTGTGACACGAAATCTACAGGTTGAAGCTATCCGCAAAACCTACACCCTGAAGTTAGCTATAGTCAACATTTTATATTGTACTTATGCGCTACGTACGCGTTGCCGTTGCTATAGTAACCATTAACATGTTAATAGTTGCCATGGTAACGTGGTAAGTTTCTATTCTAAAATTATTTTGTCATATTCGGCACATATCTGTTGGAGTTTTTGGCGGGATCTTGGTCTGTCATGTAGTGGCTTTTATATTTTATTCATAATCTTGTGTTATTAGACTCTATATTTTGTAATATTGGTGGTGTTTTACGTAATATAGTTCGGTTATTATGCACAAGTTAAGTGGATGGGAAATAATACCACGGAGCATGCATTCTGAGATGCCACCAAAACTCCATGGAAAGTTCTAACAAGGAAACCACCATCTTGTTAGAACATTATAATTATCACAAGACACTTACTTGAAACAAAACATTGACACTGGCAAGTGCTTCTGCGGTGCCAAAACAAGAAGAAGAAGAAAGACACATATCTGTAAACATTAAACATCGAAAGGGCAAGAAAAAGTATGTACGTATTAAATACCTTTTTTCTATTGTTAGTGTCCTTTTTTCTACAAACAATGTACATTAAGGCGAAAGACAAAACTTTTGAAAATATTTTTATCTTGTTACGCCAAAGAAGTATAACTTCTAACGCGTGTACACGCTACTTTTTTTTAATAATATATGGTAACAGAATGTAAAAATGATAGCCATTTTATGTTCATTTAGTATACCTTTAGCTTAATGTCTTGGTATTTTCCAAGAGTATAGAAATATCAGAATCTCATTTCCAGTCAACTATATTGTTCTCCTTTTTAGGTATCAGATAGTAATATGTTACTATGAACAAATCTGTATAGATTCGTGCAGTTTTAGTCTAGGTACTTGCTACTACATTGAGAAATCGAAAAGAGAGACAGTATGTGGTAGAGCTACGCTGAAGCTATTACTGGTTTCAGCATGAATGGGTCGGCTCGCCCGGGGTAGTACCACCCTCTCACAGAAAACCGACGTGAAGTAACAGTGCGCCCGCACTGTTGCGTTTCGTTCGGTCAGTGAGAGCGCCGGAGGCCCACATATATTAAAAGGCCGGCAACGCACTTGCGACTCCCCTGGTGTTGCTAGTGTCTATGGACGGCGGTGATCACTTACCATCAGGTGACCCACCTGTTCGTTTGCTCCCTATAATATATTAAAAAAAAAGACACTGTGAATGGTTCATAACTTGTATTATGGTCGCAACTCATTAACTGCTTATCGAACTCTCACATAAGTAAGTGTCACTATAACCAGTATTATACTTGGTGTGTGCTAGTTACAATTCATTTGCGTACAAGTTCACCGGGTCATATATAATCATTTATAAAAATACAAAAGCAGAGTAATTCGCAGACAGCTGCTAGTATATAACTGAAAAACAATTGTTGAATGTATGTAAGTGCATCACTTCAGTACGCCTGTACTAATTTAGATAATTCTTTTTTATCGTGTTTGTAATTGTCAGGACGACGTCTGTACGAAAGGATATATTTGAAAAATTATAATAAATAGTGAAATATTTTAGGTTTAAATATCGCCATATAAAAAAGTCAGAGAGAGTGAGAGTGAGACAGAATACAGTAAGGGGAGATATATATAATAAAAATTGGCATTTTTTGGACGTAACAATGTCTTATTAGTTTTATATCTCTACTAGCGGCCCGCTCCGGCTTCGCACGGGTATAAAATATATAGCCTATGTCATTCACTGAAAAAATGATTAAAATCGATCCAGTAGTTTTGATTTATTCATTACTGCCCGTGGCCCGCACGCGTTAATTTTGGAGTAACCTCAAAAATAACAGTATTGCTCCACTATTTAATTTGTTATTATACATATACAACCTTCCTTTTCAATCACTCTATCTATTAAAAAAAATCGCATCAAAATCCGTTGCGTAGTTTTAAAGATTTAAGCATACATAGGGATATAGGGACAGAGAAAGCGACTCTGTTTTATACTATGTAGTGACGAGGAATGTATTAGAGACTGTATAATAATAAAAAAATACTGGGTAATTAACAGTATTTTTGTTAGAAACTGTGGATATAAATCTGAATACGGATTAAATTTAATGTTTTTAAGTAGGTATTTTACGTCTCGCGAAGTAAAAACGGTCAAAAGCGAACGTACTGTGGTACAAAAAGTGGCACGCACATGTCGCGGAACGCTTTTCCGTCGCGCGCCTCCACTCCTCCAACGCCCCCCGCCCCCGCTAATCGTCACTCAACGACATTTCCCCGCAGCCTTCGGGTTTCCCGCGATCCTTTCATACGTCACCTCACACGCTCTGGGAGGCGAAGTCCGAAAGCCCGCCAATCAACACATACGCCATGTTGTTAACGGGGCGGAGCCGTCATTCCCGTCGATTTCTATCTCGTTCCGACCGCTGTTCCTCTCGCTCGCACGCGGCCCGCTCCCATTGGCGGGCGCGCAATTAAGCGCGGGAATTCGAATTCTATTTTTGACGTAAATGTTTTTTCAGCGCTTGTTTATGGTTAGCGTAGCGTACTACGTTGCCATGTTCGAAACGGAACTGTTCACACTATAGACCGTGTACTGAGTTGTCTCTTTATTCCGGCCGCGTTATAACATGGCGTCCACAAGTTGGCACATAACGTAAATTCGTTAGAGATTTATCGGTTTGAATTAACACATTTTGATGGTGATCCGTGATGGATTTATCGCCGGTGGCGGTATTAATACATCGATAAATTAGTACGTTATGTTTATACGTGACGAGTGGGCGGCGCGGGAGCGGGGCGCGCCGCTCGTTAGCTACCTGTTCTACCCTCCGATAGCGTAACCTCTTCTCTCGTTGAAAGTTTTATGTTCTGACAATAACTAATACTGTCTTTTTAAAACTAAAGTAAGGATGGCGGCTGACGTTTAACTAAACATTGTTTTCTTTACGTTCGTTTATAAAGACGAACTTAAACGGGAGATTAATGAATGATTTGGATGTGTGGATAAATAGGTCAGTAAACTAAGAGGAAGTTTAATTAGCATCATTTAGCAAAACGAGTTAATATACGATTAAGCCTGGCATCATCTTATAATTGCTCTGAATCGATTTCAATGTGAATTACGTTGATATCGATATGAAGAGTTTAATAATCGATTACGTATTGTTATTAGTGTGAAATGCTTCTTGATTTCTTTTGTAATTAAGCACTGGTCGATGTTTGGCTTGCAAAAATATCGGACAGACATAAAACTGGATATGTAATCTCTTTAATTTGTAACGTGTTAGACAAAATATTGTCAATGGTATTTTTTAAATATACATATATATTATTATTTCTAATTAATTGTTTTTCTTTGGCTCTAAATTCTCAAATATTTGGAATAATTAATATAAATCATAAAGATATATATAAAACGTATTAGACATTTGCTTTTACTTCAACTAGAACATTTTCTATTAAAGGATGTTCTTCAAAACGCAACACGCACAGTTGAATACAAACAGTAGGTACAATTTCGAAGTGTTACAAACAATACAAAAGCTTTTACCATTTTTGTCCTTTTGATTATTACTCGCCATCACAGAATATAATAAAGTGGTGGTTGTCGTTTTTATTTATAATGTTACATTATATGGCCTTATATTTTGTAAATTTTTTTTTCAAACTGACTAAGGTACTTGTTGGCTTGAGGGGCCTTCACAGCTTCACCGGACGAAAACTTTATTTTGAAGTTATACTTCTTTTGGCGCGTTAGGGAAAAATGATGAGAGTAAATTTTTAAGATGCGCGCGCGTGCACACCGTCACGAAAATCCAAAACCTTAAAGTTAGCTATAGTCAACATTTTATTTAAAAAAAAATGTATGTATTAAATACCTTTTTTCCATTGTTAGTGTCGTTTTTTTCTACAAACGTAGAATAAGGCGAAAGATAACATTTTTGAAAAGATTTATTATCTTGTTACGCCAATGAAGTATAACTTCTAACGCGTGTACATAAGTACACACACACACTTTTTTTGTATGTTTATGTAGCTAATATAGTTTGATTATTGTGCACAAGTTAATTAATAAAACAGAACAGAAACTTCTGGAAAGTTCTAACAAAAGAGCCACGATTTGGTTGAGATACTGGAATCATTGCAAGATACATTGTAATGTATTTATATAGTTGATAATGGCAGTTATTATTTTTAGGAAATATAGGAAGAAGATCTCCAATACATTACCGATTTGCCAGATTAAAAGTTCAGACACGTGTTTAATCCGATGAAGTTGTCAAGGCCCATCAGGCAAACAGATCAGTTCGAAAAAAAAGACACCATGTCAAAGAGGTTTTACCGGAAAGACGATTGTGGGAGTGAATTGATATATACAAAAGAAAGAGCACGTCTGAAAAGACGCGTTTTGAACTTTATAGGTTCTATAGTGTTTGATTACATTGTCACGTGTTGTTAGGTAAATGCCGTTGTCACCCAAGATGGCGAACACTTTAAACCTAGAGGCACTGGCTCTCAAATGGAGTTGTTGGAATATACCATGTTTTGGTATTGGTGCCTGGCGACAGATTTTTGACTTGAGAGTGGTAGCTAGCGGACGATAGGCTCAGAAGAAGCTCTACCACCATGCTATAGTTATATCAAGAAAGTTTCCTTCATCGAAAACTGTGGTTCATACTTTTCTTTTTTTTTTTTTTTTTTTTTTTCGTGGGGAAATCAAAACCCCACGGTGTACATACCTAAGGATTTCAACCTACATCCATCAACGGAGTGCCGGAACATGCAAACCATTGACCCATCATCGCTTTAAAAACAATTACACCGATATTTGTTCAGCAAACAGGAGAGGGATACCTAATCATGATTTTTATTATTTGTGTTTATTTGTGTGTTACCTATGTTACCTACATACACAGCATAGTTAAATATAACAATATAATACATAACGCAAATCAAACCGCTAGTTCAGCTATTATGAACGTTCCCGTGTGAACAATTGTGTAAAGTGCTGACCATAGATAATAATGTATCGTGGGACAATCGCACGTTAAAAAAGCATTATTCCTTGCTCGATCGCCGGAGCACATAGGCTAATCATTTAGGTTTAATTAAATATAAGAAATATTATGGAAGAAATTAATCATTATAAGTAAAGATTTTAAAGGACAAAAATAGTCCTTTTTTTTAAACCTCCTACTGACGACCAACTACGTAATTTGTGTAAGGGGCGTAAAACGTGTGAGGCGCCTGGAGTTAGTGTCCTAACTGGTACACGCCGGCCGACATAAGAGTTGAGTCTTATTTTTTATAAGTGACATTAATAAAACCCTATAAACCCTATTCATGGTCAAGTATAACCCCAAAGTATATTTATTGTATTGATAAACTTGACAAGATGAATGTTAAAATAATTTATACAGATAAGATTTTCACGAACTCGAATTACGAATAATTTATTTATTAAGTTAGTATAAAAAAATCATGTAAGTTTCGTTCGTCGATAACCACGCAGTTTATTTACCTTTTCCGATCAAAACTCGTGGTGCTGCAGTCGAAAAACCTATAAGTCGAGAGGTCCCGAGTTCGACATCACTATCAGTTATATGCATAGATTATTGTATATAGTTTTAAAGTGCTCTCTGATTTGACCGGGATCATTCCCGATTTTAAATATTGTATCATGGTCCTGGATATTGGCCTGTGAAAGTAAAGATGTGTTGTTGTACACAATTTTTCGGTATATTTGTCTCATTTTTACCTTAAATCTGATTTCTGTCCCCATTTTTTTTTATATATTATAGGGGGCAAACGAACAGGTGGGTCACCTGATGGTAAGTGATTACCACCGTCCATAGACACTAGCAACACCAGGGGAGTCGCAAGTGCGTTGCCGGCCTTTTAATATATGTGGGCCTCCGGCGCTCTCACTGACCGAACGAAACGCAACAGTGCAAGCACTGTTACTTCACGTCGGCTTTCTGTGACAGGGTGGTCCGGGATATTGGCCTGTGAAAGTATTCAAACATTTTTCTTTCAAACAAATATGTGCAGCTGTTTTGAAGTGATGTATTCAGATACATTCAGTAATTGATTTTCATTGCATTTTCGTCCGATGTTTCAGACTCAGTAAAACCGGTAACAGTTTTTTTTAGGTAATAGTGTTAGGTTTTATAACAAAGTCCCGAAGCATATTGCCGATTTGCCGGACTGGAAGTTTAAGCGCCATGTCAAGCGGGTTTTGGTCTCAAAAGGGCTATTATAGAGTGGATCAATATGTGAACGATGGTGATGTCTGGAATTAACTCCTCTAAAATGTGTTTAAATATACATTTATATATGTTAAAAATATAAAACCGATCGAGTTTCTTACCGGTTCTTCTCGATGACTGGGCTATTTTCGGTTGTCCATAAGCGCCTTTTTAGGGCCTAAATTGAATAAGGTATTTTTTTTTATTTACTTTACAGTGCATGTAACATATAAAAAAGTATAATAAGTTACAAACATCTTGTGCCAATTACAAAACAATCGTTATTACATTACATATTATAAAACAAAGTCATCCGTCGCGTCTGTCTGTCTATCTGTCTGGATGTTCGCGATAAACTCAAAAACTACTGAACGGATTGTAATGCGGTCTTCACCAATAAATAGAGTAATTCACTGAGAAGGTTTAGGGTATATAATTTGTTCAAGATTTTTAATGATAATTGTTGAAAGAACCGGGAGAAAAATCAAACCGGCCTTAAGTGTTACATGCACATAATGATATATTTTTTTTATTCTCAGGGCAGGACAACGTCCGCCTGACCTGCTAGTTTTATATAATGTATATGTATAGGTATTGAAGTAAGTGCGTTTTTAAATGTAATTGTGACTGTGATGTTACCTATTCTGTGGCTATATAATTCGCATTTATGTATAAGTGTATCCCGATATGTTCCTATTCGATGCTCTATCACGTATAGTTTGTTTTGGAATTCACTAAATTAAAAAAAAAATGTATTTCTATTTATATAAAATCTGTTTTAAATAACTAAAGTATAGCGGTTTCAAATAAGTTAATTAATAATTATTAGTAAATAACACAAAGGTAAAGTATTGTATCAACATTTTTGAAAACAAAAATGGCAGACGAAGTCACTATTTGTCGCTAGTATGTAATAATGTCTGAAATAACAGCTTTTTTCTTATCGTAAACCAGTTTCCATTACAATGCAGTTGTGTTAAAATATTTCGTAACGTTCGGTCTGTGAAGGCACTTAATGCAAAATATGGCACTATCACATAATCTGGCACTTACTAACTACAATGACGTATGGACTGCCGTGTTTAAAATTATATTTTATATACAGCATGATGTTAAAATATCGTTATACGTTTTGTTTAAATACCAACTGGCTTTTATTTGTCAATATGTATTCGTTGTATATATCTCTAAAGAGCATTTCATGGAATATTTATTTTATATGTTTTGGCCGTTCAATAATTAAAACTATTACAAATATTGTTTTGTTAAAGAGCAATAGTTAAATAGCCATGTTCCGTGATTTTTTAGTCTGCATAGTTTTCGGTAAATTCGGAATTATAAGTCTACTAGCGGCCCGCTCTGGCTTCGCACGGGTATAAAATATATAGCCTATGTCATTCACTGAAAAAATGATTAAAATCGATCCAGTAGTTTTGATTTATTCATTACTGCCCGTGGCCCGCACGCGTTACATTTCGGAGTAACCTCAAAAATAACAGTATTTCTCCACTATTTAATTTATGTTATTATACATATAAACCTTCCTCTTCAATCACTCTATCTATTAAAAGAAACCGCCTCAAAATCCGTTGCGTAGTTTTAAAGATTTAAGCATACATAGAGGGATATAGGGACAGAGAAAGCGACTTTGTTTTTACTATGTAGTGATGTCGTTCTTTTGGTTTCAAGGTATCGCAATGCCAAATTTCATGGCATTCAAATTCTTACGTGGATGAAATAAAGGTCTCGTATTTAATTTTGCACCGCGTTTCATTTGTTTTTTATTATTATTATTTTTATTTTAATAATATTGAAGTTACCATTAAATTAAACAAAAGTATTGATTGCGTTGTACAACATTATAAGGAGTAATTTGAGATCACTTTTTTTATTATTATTGTACATATCGTAGTATATTTAAGTAGAACTCTTTAGAATGGTTGCCATAACTGAACCATGTAGTAGGTACTTGAGTAGACGTTACTTTGCACTTCAGCCCGGAATCGATTGACCGCTGCCACATCGTACTGTTATAGTTACTACACTAATATTTAGTTATTTTTACTACTAGTTTCAGGTTCAACTTTTTCGGGTATACGTTAAGCAACTAAAACCAAATGTTTTTGTTCCAGTCAGACGTGGCAGCGGTCAATCGATTGCAGTCAGAAGTGCAAAGTAACATTCACTGAAATACCTACTTAGTGATGCATGGACACAAAGTAACAGTTTCATCGAACAAGTAACTGAAACGTATAGTTATAAAATTACCAAACAGAATAGATTTTTAAATTTGAACTGTACAGTATACTGGAGCTGAATATATGCTGCTGAAAAAGAGTATAAATAAGTATCAATTGAAATAATTATTTATATTTATCGAATTTTGCTTGGAAGGCCTTAGGCCTGTTTCAGAGAGCAGGCGGTTGGCGGGTGTTTGCGCGGGCGCGTGTTGTTCTAATGTAAGTTGCCACTGTGAATGCTAGTGGCGCGCTAGTCTACGTACATTTGAACGACACGCGCCCGCGCAAGCACCCGCCAACCGCCTGCTCTCTGAAACAGGCCTAAGAGTTTTAATAGCTTATATAAGCATCGTTAATTATGTCTGGCTCATCTGTAATTACGGTGAGGGTTAATCGCAATCTGATTATACGTTTCGTTTAAAGCGATGGTGGCACAGTGCTTAATCTGTTCGGACATCTTGTCGATCATCATAGGTTTAAATCCTTGCGAATGGGCCGGGGCTTTTGATGAAGAAAAACACACCGTGGTAAAACCATAACATGGTGGTAGGGGTTTTTTAAGCCCACCTGGCTGGGTACCATACTTAAGTTGAAAATATATTGCCAAGCACCTATTCCGACAGCTGCGTTTCAGAGCCAGTCTTTCTATGCTGAGCTTGTTTACATCTAGAACCATAACGTCCTTTAATATCAGGTAAAAATTGCAGTCAAATGCTAGAACTTATAAAGTTTAAAAAAATGCGTCAGGCGAACTAGACGCAAATCCTTTTTATTCTAAATGGACATCCATCCTCTCACCTGAGAGTGTGAAACCCCTACTCATTAAAACCTTACGGTGTACCCTCTACTGCCATAATGGGATGACAAAGGATGACTGTTTGCACTCTTATGTCGCTTCGGCAACCGGCCCAGCCTAAGCCTGGACGTCCCGCACTGAAGGAAGACAGCCTGGTACACTACGACAGACTGGCCAAACCACTGAAATGGAGAGGCGGCCCCCCGATCCATCTCCTCTTAGTCCGGCTAAGTAGATACGAATCCAGCAATAACCCTGAGCATTCAGTGAAACAAAACATTAATTTGGTAGCAAAGCCTTTTCTGATGTATGTCTGGGTAACGACCAAGTTTCAAGTTAAAATTCTTCGCTAACCCTCTATAGATACGTTAGGTAGTGAGTTAAGTTATTGTAAAATCAAGAGTCAATACCTCTCTCAATATAACATGTTATCATCTTAGGACAGATTGGTATTTAAAATCAAATGAAATTATGGCTAAAGGAACTTTACGAGAGAATTTAAAAAAACGTTGTCACCAGTACTATAACTCTTTCTCTTTTTTACCATTATAAATGATAAATATTTTATCGTCTTAAATGCTGAGCGATAATTTATCGTTTTCCGTTTACTACCACGATAATTAAACGGCTGTTATTAATTTTTTAGTTTCTAAACAGAATTAATCCGTAAGAGATGTCCCGTTTATGACATTTATATGGAGTTAAAAACGAACAAAACATTGAAAAATATATTTTTATATCCTTCTTTTATACTAATTATAAGGGGTTTTATTATAAGCAAAGGACGTAAACGTGTTGAAAGAAAGTAATTCTAAATTTATTTCCCGGAAAGGAACACACAGTAACGAAACGAACGAAAGGTGGTAGGACTTTTTCTTATGCCCGTCTAACTTGCTACCGATTTTGGCTTAAGAATGGTCTTCAAGTACGTATAACATGTTGCATTAGCAGTAATTGAAAGCCTGGGTATTTCTCTATGGTGTAACTATCTTAAGCCACATCAGCATTGAATATTAGATGAGATTGAAGCTAAATATTAAAGCGGGTTAGTCTAATTCATTTTTTTTGTGCAGATTAACTTTTGACCAAGAACACCACTACCTGTCCAATGATGCGATTAAATACTCATAAGTTACCATATTAATGCTAAAATAAGTTTCTCTGATACTCCTGTTAGTACACATCAATATATTGGTGGTCAGTATTGTTCCTAACTGCATAGGTAGTTAAATAATTTGGAATGGCTCTTGGTGGTTAGTATTGTTCCTAACTGCATAGGTAGATAAATAATTTCGAATGGCTTCGTAATATTATGCTTGGCTTATTATTTTTGTTCCTAAGACTAAATAAAATTCTTAAGTGATACTTCTTGTGGGAGGGCTTTGAAATTCTGATCAGCAATCTTTTTATGTGACGAAAAGTGGTGGGAGTAAACACTGTGTCCGGTAAAGTGTTGAAAACACCGGTTCTCATCCGATCACCGAAGTTAAGCAATGTCGGGTGCGGTCAACACTTGAACGAGTAACCGTCTGGGAATACCGCGTGTCGTTATTTTATTTGTTGTATTTTTTAAATTAAAATGTTTCCCTGTAATACAAAAGTTTCACTTCTGGCGTGTGACTGTACGAGACACACCCTGTTTTTTTATACTTTGTTGGGTTTAGCGTATAAACCGAATCTCGTCTGATTTTAAATGACGATGTAGCCTAGAGGAGAACTTACTCTCGAGTGTAGCTGCTAAAGTACACTTTACCTGATTGGCATAGTTAGCTATCCTAGCATTAGAATAAGCCCTAGCCATATGCTATTTACCTTCTGCAAATGCTTTGGTTGATTGCAGGATTCTAGTTCCTTAGGTTTTTGTACCTTAAGGACTCTCCATGGTGGAGAGAGATTGCTATACGTCATACAAGCAGTCATAGACATCATCTATAATGAGGATATTATGATGGAATTAAAATCACAAAAAATACGACACACAATTTCATTTGACCTCGTACAATACTTCGCTTAAATTATTACGACATCGAACATTTCAAAGATATCTGTTTGTATTTTTTTTCAGTCATATAACTCAACGTACGTCGCGCGCACGTATCACGCCGTTACAGTAATATTTCACTTCTCGCTATTTGTCATTCAACTGTTCGAAATTAAGCAGAAATGAAGACACAACTGTATCCAGTGATGGACGCCGTTTTAATTTTAAATCGACGACGCGATGATATCCTCTGCAACGACGTAAATAAAAGTCGCCCGTGCGTTATTATCCCGACGAGATGATGCATCGCCTCGATAATACTTCAATGGACATGATCTCACGAGAAATTAACATCGGCTACGTGTTTTTTTTTTTATACACATAAACAAGGTACTGTTTATACATGTTATACATGATTATTAAGTAAAGAGAATCAAAGCGATTTACAAAGGTTTCGTGTACGTTCGATGCTAATTCCCAACTCGCGGTGAGTCTGCGCTCCCCGTGACGTTTGATTGACGGACGAAAGAGAACGGAATTAGCGATCCTTCTCGTTCGACAGCCGAACGGAACCCGAACGTGAATTCGGCCCGCTTCGTCGGTCTTCGTGTGAAGTTCGAAAATCAAATTTAAACTATCGAAATTCGGAACACGCTGTGTTTCGCCCGACGGACAGTGTCGCAGCGAATTCATCCACGATTTTAGGGCGAAAGTGTTGAATCAACAGGTACTCCATTAGGCGCCGTTGTGTGACATATGTTGCAGAGTGGCCATAGATAAGATAGAGCCCGTATGTCATAAATTTCACAGCTACCGTTTGGCGTCCGCCAACAAACCGAGGATGCGGGGATTAGTCGGCAAACAATGTCTGTAATGTTGTTGTTAAAACCGAAATCCCTGTTTGATAATGACTTGAAATAATATTGGGACAACGGTAAATGAGATTTCAGATAGCGGTAGGACGATTTAGGATGCGTCGGTGTACGCTTCGAGACATTATCTTAAATAACTTGTGTTTATCGTGAACGCAGCGACGAATGCGCTCGCCGGCACGGATAAACAAATCTCTCCATTTTATTAACATTATAACAAAATCAAACATAAAAATATAGACTGCCAGTACTGTGCTATACTCGTAGATTCTCTATTCGAATTTTAAACTTCCTTAAACACCATGTTACTCTTAACGTCCATAGACAAATGCTTTAAATGTAACCTTTTTGAACGTGCATATTATTCTCCAATTAATATATATAAATGTCAAATTTCTATCTATATTATTTATAACAGTGGATCGAGACTAATTGTAAATTAATTATAATATAAGTACACATCAAATCGTTGCTTAAATTTTTGCCACACTAATACGCACGATGGTCACCTTAATCTAACTTTCACCGAGACAGTAACCGTCCAGTCGGTTTTCCTTGTCAACGAGCCCATTAAAAATAATTAAGTTGGCATTTCAAATGTTAGTAATTCATCCATAAAGTGAAATTACCGCGTTATTATATACGAACAGACTATTAAATCGAACGCATGAAAAGGCAAAAAGTTTGACATCACAGTACCATTATGTAGGTATGAGAATATATTTTCTGCACTATAAACAGTGCGTTAGTCGTTCCTATCATTAACTGCATGCAATCTATCCAATTATTAAATAAGACGTTTAACTATTCGATGTGGTTATATTCCTATCGCTTTTCAATATTTATCATTCAGTATTTCTGCGCTGAATTATAATTTATATAAATAAAGTTATAGAGTTATACGATAGTGCGCGCTTGACTGCAAAAACTACTGGGTGGATTTCGTTCAACTTTTTTTAGTTTTATTTCCAAATCACTTGGTACTTTACCTAAAAAAAAATCACAATGTCTACATTTAAATTACGATTTTTATGAGCACTACAAAATACCAATGAAATTTTCTAAACAAAATATACTTTTCATTTTAAATATTGTAATATTTTTATTCTGGACTTAAAATATATCGTTAGGACAATCAAAAACGTAGACGAAGATTAAAATTTTATACATTTATATTTTTATTATTATTTTTTTTAACTTTATAGATTAGCGTTTGACTACAATCTCATCTAAACCTAGAGAGAGAGACTGGCTCTCAAGTGTAGCTCCCGGAACACACCAAGAGGTGCTTGGCGACAGATTTTCAACTTGAGGGTGGTAGCTAGGCAGACGGACTTAGAAAAAGCCCTACCTACCATTATGGTTTCATCACGATGTTTTCCTTCACCGAAAATTTTTAATAGGCAACTAAGTATTTTTTTTCCTATTTTGACAACAAATCCTCTTTATGTAGCATTAATTTTGTCATTATGAGCTGGGTAATTTTACTCCAAGGTATTTTGTGATGACTTAGGTCTTCCAACAAGATGGTGGCCTCATCATTAGAACTTCCTGGAGAGTCTTTATCACATCTCAGAACCCATCCACTTCCATCTCCATTACACTATATTACGAAATAAAGAAGAATAACATATTAGGAAAAAATAATACATAAAAATCATAGCCACTACATGTCAAACTAAGATATTATAATAATAACCATAAGCTTACTCAACATTTATTACACGCGAAATTTGCAGAAAACATATTCAATGTAAAATTTAAAAACAATACACCAACGTCCGAACTCCTTTTGTAGAAATAAAAGAAAATAAAACAACAAACGACAATGAATACTCATTTCTTCCTGCAAACATAAAAAAAAAACACAAAATATCTTCATTTACAAAGTGGAACGCCATTAGGGAATATTGAAAATCTCCGAACAATTAGCAATAACAGACGTTTTAAATTTAACAACGCATTGTTGTGAATTAAGATGTATTCTTGAAGTGCACGTTTGGCGGAATTTACCAGAACGACGTCGTTCGAAATTTAAATCGACTTCACCGACGAGAAAATGAAATATCGTCGGCCATTAATATAATTAATTTTTATTATTAAGAAAATAAAATGTATAGATTTTAATAAGCTTGTATTTTAATTTAATTTTAACAGGTTACAAAAGAAAAGAAAACTGACATAGTTTATTGCAAGAATTTCTGTGAAAAATACAAAGATCCCTTTCGTTTATCAAAAGCCTTAATTTTTAAAAGTGTACTAGTCTATATTTATATAAATGTGCGTATCCTCACACATACCTACAGAGCAATAGAAACCGATAAATTTGAAATACAGTAAAAAATGTCTAACAAAGTTGTTGTTGACACAAACGGACAATTAAATGGAACTACGTTAAAATGTAAATACTCTAAAAGGTGTCACAACTGACTATGAACTATGAACACTAAATAACCAGAGATCGAGTAGATACGATGCGACAACGAAAATAAAAATCGACAACCCATGTTATGTTAATTTGATGGCCTTTCGTCAAATCAACGCGGGCGCGGAGTTCGATCAATCTGCCGAGTTCCAACTTTAAATTTCAAATTTGACAGATGAACGCGGTCGGTAGCTAACTATTTGATAGCATTTCGCGGCAAAACATAAACTAAGGGCACAACTTTTTAAATTGCCAAATTGATGTTACCTGTTTTTTTTTCCTTTTACTATCTTATTATAATAGACATGCAACTCAGCTGATAATTATGTGGTTAGTGAAGCCCATATTTATCTATTACAAACCTCAAATAGGACACCAATTCTGATTAAGATATGAAGGTGGGTTGTGGCGCCTTATGTGTTACTGTGTACTGTGAATCATTACGCTGTCAACAGCACCATTCAATTTTGGTGGAAAATTGCAAATTAAATTCATGACATCACAACTTTTTTTTGAAAAAAAAAAAAAGTTTCAGAAAAAACATTTTGTTTTAGTAAAGTGGTCAACGAACAGAAGATATTTCTAGTTTTTTATGTTTGTTAATTATTGTTTGTACGCCGCTGCACACCAAATAAAATATTATAAAAGCTTTAAAGAAACAATGTCATTAAGATAAATACAAATTATAGGTTATGTTGTCTCAGGGCAAAGTAAAAAAAAAAAACAAAATAATTGTTATTATTTACACCGAACAGTGTGTTGTTAGCGACGTTGGATTAGTCTTCGACATTTGAAAGCACAATTTGTGCGTTTAATATATTACGTAATACATCAACAAAGATGGCCGACGCTGACGCGAACAAGAGTTAATTATTGCTGATCTTTACTACTTTATTGTTATTTTCAAAGTTCCGAATGAAACTAAATGAAGTTATACCCACATACTATTAATATTAGACGTATGTATGTTAAGTATTAATGTTTATTGCAAAGCATAAAATAAAAGCGTAAAGCGTTTCTCTTGTTAGTAAAAAAATATTATAAAAATAATAGTAATCTATGAAATAAAGTCGCGGTCAATCTTTTTGGCTGCTGTGAATATAGCTGTAAGTTCGGGTTTGCGCTTTATATAGTTAGGCGTTTAATACAAAACAAAGTTAAAACATTATTATACGAAGCTGAAATTGTCATTTATTTATTCTTAAGTTGTCGCGTATTAATTTCAAAATTTTGTGTTCTGCGCAAATATATTCAGAGCAGTCAAAAAGTTTAGCGATACCTGTAACTGTGTTCGTTACAGATAATATAGCGTTAAAAATAAATATCCGTGTTCATTGTCATGTGTTTTTGTGACACTGGCAAATGCTTCTGCGATGATAAAACAAGAAAAGAAGTTTCTTTTATTAAAAAAAGAGGTTTATGTTTTTAGAGGGTATATAAGTATGTACTTATGTCTATTTTCTGACACACTTTGTGGTGTAAACTGTTTCATATGAGATATTATCAGATTTGTCTAAATTGTGTGAGTTACAAAACTTATATACGTACTAATATTTATATATGCCGTCTGTGAATAAAAGAAGAGGAGAGGTAAAATAAGGTTTTTACTTACCAGCAGGTAGACAACGGCATGGCTTGTTCACTGATAAATCTAAATATAAATGTTTTAACATCTTTGTCGTGTAATTATTTCACTTGTTTATAATTTGTAGATACCACAGGACTAGATTTAGATGAGGGGGGCATTGTTTTCAGCTCTGGGGCCCTAACATGATAATCTCCCTAAGAATTGGAGTGTATTTTTTTTTTAGCTTTCAATAAGGTAGCTATGAAGTGTTTGTTTTAAGCTTCTTTAACTGCAGGTGCCAATTGATAACTCGCATTTAAAATAATTCAAAGCCATAATTTTTCCGTTGCTAGAGAAACATATCGTTTCTAATACGAAATTCGAAATCAGTGTCCTTTTAATATCAGATACCTATCACTATATTGTGAGAAAAAATAACATTTAAAGACCGAACTATCTCGTATATATGTTAATATACAAGACATAGAACTGATTCGGCATAAAAACTCTTTGTAAATATAGCAAGTGAAAAGTATATCAGCCTTTATAGATTATCCAATCGCATATTCTTTCTCGTAGTCTTCAGATGTGGTCCACGAACCGCAAGTGAGAAACAACAAAAAGACGCTATCATTTATTTTTTTTATTTATTTAAATGATTGACCACTGGCTTATGGACTAGATTACATTTATAATTGGGACTACGTGTAGTACCTCAACGTGTGCTATAATTTAATTTCTTCAATTCTAGTTTTCTCATAAGAGAATACGCCGAGAACTTCTCTATCAAACAGTGAAAAAATCGTCATAACTGGTCAAACCGATTCAGAAATACGGCCGGACGAAACGCAGACATTTGAATTTTATTTATATCTATAGATTACAGTTTATCTGTATTCAAATCGAAAAGTATTATAAACACAAATTGAAGAACAAATTAAAAATAAACGCATGCAAATTAATTATTCCAAATGAATAATTATATTTCTTTACTTTTATAGCCTCAGATGTCGTGTAAATTATCAATAAATATTACAAAAAAAAAAAACGTATAATTATCAACTAAAACTATCATTAATTTTAAAACATGATACATGGAGGTGCCGGACCGTAATAAGTAGGTCTGATTAGACGATAACTGAGCTCACTTTTATAACATCAAGGCCATTAAATGCTATTATTACTTATTAAGCAGTTATGCTTATATAACGATGCACTAACAGCGCTCTAACATAGACCATTAGCAATAAAATTCTATAATAAAACGTCAACTATTTAAAAATTATAACCAATCAAAAGAGTTCCTATTACGTTTTTACGAGCGCACGGCGCATTAACGGCCAGATACAATGTTTTTATAATCTAGCAAGACAAATCAACTCTCGATAACCCCGTGAAAATGTATATATATGAATATTATTAAAAATCATACCATAAAGCTACCGCCCTCGCGTCCCAAATATAATATCTTCACGGACGATATAGGTAACGTAACGTTCGGAGTCATAACCTCAATCAAAACGCCGATAAACTTTGACAAAAATTCCACCTTAAGCCGTCCTTTAATTATCCATATATTACAAAATCCGAGCCCGAAACTACCTGATGGCAATTATACACGCGCTCACCCACGTCAAAAGTCCATTCAATGACGTTTATGAAAAAAAAAATAATAATAAAAACCGAGCAATCGGCGTCTTAAACCTTTTAACAAAACTCTCCGGCGATAATTCAAGCGAAATGTCCAAACTGTGATCGGGAGAGAAAGAAAAAAAAAGAACATTTTCAAATTTCGAACATAGAAAGTGTTAGCGACAATGGAATATTCAAAATCTTGTTAATAAAGAGTCTAGGGTCCGGCTCGGATGCGTCGTTCACAATGGTCGAAGTGGAGGAGAATTAAAAAAAAATATATTGGTATTCGAAAAAGGAATCGGGCATAGAGATTTTTTTCTGTCGCTCAGCGTGAGACCGTTTTGGAGGGAATTTCGGATTTGGAACGGGCGTCATATGCGAGACGTAGGTGTTTTTTCGTGGCATCCCCGGGCACACGGACCAGCGGGCGGTTCTCCTTTCGCTTGTCAAAAAAATATGATATTATTATGCGCATTTGATCCCCCGGTTATTAGGAAATCTGCCAAATGGGCGTTGCAACTGAGCCACCTTGAAATTCGAGTGTCTCTGTTGATAATTTACGGGCTAAAATTTTGTTTATTTATTCTAATTTATTTACAAACAACAGGATATGACAAGTTACTCTTTTTTGTTTGCTTGCTAGTATTCTCTTTGAAAATCTGCATTCCCAATATAACTCTAACTATTTTATTGCCTCGGTTTTTATATACCATTAGCAACCGTCAGCGATTACATTTGCATTAAGTTACAATACTTTTGAAATAGTCAATTAGTATTTATCTAGACTAGCGCCATCTTGTAGTAGGTTATAATAAAAAGTGCTAACTCGCGTGGTAATCAGTTAGATGGTTCTGATGCTTATCAATCTGAAACATACGTACACTAACACGAATTTTTGTATATGTATAAATGAGATAAAAATAATCCATCTCACGGCCTTTAAGATCAAGGTCAAAGGGGCACGTGGCGAAGAACGCATCCATCCATCACGCTTCAACGCTCGTTTTAGACGTAGACAGACAACGTTGAACAATCGAAGTTGAAATGATGCTTTTAATTTGAAATCAGTGCGCCCGAGATATTAGCGCGTATTTATTTGATGGATCATTCATAAAACACGTGTAATTGATTATTTTATTGGGCAGAAGTGCATTTGAAACTTGAGCGCGGAACAGTATTCCAAAATCTCGCTAGATAATTTCGTCACCAATTACTTTGTGATCCGTTTTGAGAATTTTTTAAAGCTATCTAACAATTTCAGTAGTCGTTGACATTGGTAGATTTGTAAACTATAGACATATATATGGTTTAAAGGTCACGTTTGATTCATATTCAATGTGTATGTAGATACGGATTTTCTTAGTCTTCTTCTTCTTGTTTTGGCACCGCAGAAGCATTTGCCAGTGTCAATGTTTTGTTTCAAGAGGGATTATAGCAGAATGTTTACAAATAATATAAGTTTTTTAAAACGTAAGAAGTTCCAAGTAAGTGTCTTGTGATAATTATAATGTTCTAACAAGATGGTGGTTTCCGTGTTAGAACTTTCCATGGAGTTTTGGTAGCATCTTAGAATGCATGCTCCGTGGTATTATTTCCTATCCACTTCACTTGTGCATAATAACCGAACTATATTACGTAAAACACCACCAATATTACAAAATATAGAGCCTAATAACACAAGATTATGAATAAAATATAAAAGCCACTACATGACAGACCGAGATCCCGCCAAAAACTCTTTTTTTTTTTCTTAGTCAGTAACGTAGCTAGTTTTAAAGGAACGCTATATGAAAAGCACTGGGGGAAATCTTCTTACTGTTGATTTATACGAATGCTATCCACGATCTGTGGATATACGAGGTACCTTACGAATATTTGATTACACATATTATACATAAATGCTATCTTTCTGCACTCCATATCCATTTTAACTGGTTCAAATGTCACACGCCTCCGTACGCGTGATGTGCTTAATATAGTGGTACAAAATTTTCGAAGAACGAGTGCTGCGAATAGTAAGAAGCGAAGTAAATAATGGGAAATACCTTTAAAACTTTTACGGTATTATCACGACGCGTTCCTATACGGAATTTCAAGAGTATTGTAAAATCGGAGCCAAGAGACTGTGCGGCGATGTTATCATCGTCACAAATAATTTGATAACTCAGTTTAGTTGTGAGCCAGACGCCGTGTAATACCGTTTACATAATCAAAAACTTCCTGACCGAATATACACTAGACTGTTCATCACGAGATAGCTTACCCCATGCTTATTTTTAATTTTTCAACCTGCTGGTACGGCGCGGCGCGGCGTGCACTTGCCGCCTACGTCGCACGTCCGACCGGCCGCGGCCGCTGGTCATAGATCAACATTCGAACCGTCTATAGATAGCCTTCATACTCCGATACGATAATATGATGATGTATCACGAAAGATTTTTGTCTGTTTGTTCAATTTTTATACATATTTGTTTTGACCTTGGTCGTAATTTCGACTGGACGAGGGTATGCAGTAATAGAATTTTTGAATTATTATTTTTTTCATTAAGAAATATAAACAGCCTTTCTAGAGGTAACTATGTAGGTAATTATGTGTTCTGACGTATGATCTGTCACTGAATATCTACTTCTTCTTCTTTATTTTTTGGCTCCGAAACGGTTTGTGCACTAGCCAGCGTCAAGTAACAAGATTATACCAAGTAAGTGTCTTGGGATAATTATAAAGTTCTAACAAGATGGTGGTGGTTCCCTTGTTAGAACTTTCCATGGAGTTTTGGTGGCATCTCAGAATGCATGCTCCGTGGTATTATTTCCCATCCACTTCACTTGTGCATAATAACCGAACTATATTACGTAAAACACCACCAATATTACAAAATATAGAGTCTAATAACACAAGATTATGAATAAAATTTAAAGACCACTACATGACACACTAAGATCCCGCCAAAAACTCCCAGAATATCTACTTATTTACTGGAAACTGTACATTTTTTTATTGGCGTCACAAACGTTTTTGCCAATGTCAGAATTTGTGTTTATTTATAATACTTTTTTTCTTCATCTTCTTAGCCGTTGCCTAAATTAAAAAAAAAATGATCATGTTATATTATAGGTGATCAATTCATACTATATTAAAGTTATGAATTAACTTTATAAAGTTTCGTAGGAGATCTTATCTATTCTTGAAGTTGTTTTTTGTTTTCATATATTTATTGTCTTGAATTTAATTGTCAAATTTTTTTCCTGTGAGATAAAATAACCCGAGCATATGAATTATAAATAAAAGCACTAAATCATCAATAATTAGTTGCTAACAATTTCCGCAATTAACGCTCGAAAAACAATCTACTTTCATGATACTGGTCGATTAATTAAAACATAAGCATAACTTTGAGAAAGTCAACACTGAAAACTAGATGATGTTGTGGTCTAAATTTGATAATGAAATTAAATAAAATCCTTTATAAATATATATTAAGTGTCAGTGCAATTACTTCTTTTGTTATTATTAAGTAGGTAAGCAGACAAGCATTTAGACCACAACGTCATATTACTGTAGTCTATAATTATAGCCAACTTCAAATAAGACTGTAGCTTTGAGGCAAATCATTCGTAAGTTTATATTTCTAAAGACGGCGTCTGAAGGACTTCAATTCCAGTATGTATATGTCTTTTCGCATGGAATCTCAGCAAAGTATGTACTGCAGCTTTACAGTAGAATATATATAACACTTAACAGGTTTCGCATTTGACCATAATATTTCCTCATATTAAAAAAAAAACGACAAGAAGAGAGTATATATAACAATTTAATCATAATTTTGATAACCACAGTTGACATTAGCTCCAGGGTTATTGAACATAAGGGTTGGTATATCCTTTCTAAATTCCAGATTTGAGAGTTAGAAAAACTTGAGGGATACATGTCTACAGATTTTTTATCTATGACTTGATCTTTATGTAGTTTGATGATGACAAGTATTTACTTTCATATGCGCAGACTATACACGTGTTATCACCTGCCAATCACATCACAATAGCCTGTAAGAGACTCACTGTAAGGTGATAGACCTCTTCCTAAAGGATAGTATGGGCATAATAACTACGCCAGTCTACAGTGTATCGATGAAATCACATTTTTTTTATTTACCCACATACGGTGGTACTGTAAGAACATTTCTCAGGTTCAGGTTTCCTCACGATGTTTTCCTTCACCGTTAGCCGATAGTGTTACCAATTTAAATTAGAAAATCTAGGTGAATTCTGAAATATTCGTTGGTGTATGCCAGAATACGAGCCTAAAGACATCTAGTAGACAACGACGACTTTCACAGGGTTGGATGATGGTAGCATTTTAGTTGTAAACAGCCATCAACCTGCCTGATTACCCGGAGCGTTACATGTCTGTGGCATATTTAGGCTTGGTGTATGATGGTCGCGACCCAGTTCGACACGAAATAATATAAATATTAGGACTGCGCGAATGGTACTATGGTTTGTGTGAACGGTTCGCTTGTATCGCTGCTCCGCGTTGAGTTTTCTGTAACAGAATAACAGACAGGACAATTGTATGATCTACAAAGTATTGCTCTTAGTCTGGGTGTACTAAAGTCATTCACCGCACAGAGCTTAATCCTTAGCGCTAAGCTATAAAAGAAAATAATTTGAGTATATATCTATGACCACACGATAGAAGTGAAAACTTATTAATAAATACATACATATTAAAGTACATACAGATTTATCAATGTTTATATATTGATAAGTTATAATCATATTTAAATACGCACAATATATGAAATACTAAACTGATTATTTACAAAACATATATAATATCATTCTAATATGGGAATAATAATAACGTAATTATTGGAACGATACACTCCTTGTAAGACAGTATACACGGTTGATGACGGTTGAAGCCGAGTATACACGATTCTATGCGTCACCGACCCGAACGCGCTTGATGTCGAGTGGAGCCGAGTGAACCCGATTCCGAGTCACTGAACCGAGCGTGACATTTCGCCTCTCGTTCACTATTCGACGTGAATAAAGAAATTAAAAAAAAATATGATTACAAAACCAGTGCATATTACATAAGTCGGTCCGTTGTTCAAGAGAAACAAGATGCGCTCGGTGTCGGTGTATGCTAAACTAAAATAGTCTGTATATTTACATTTTAAACTCGGAAGGTGTAAAGATTTCGTCTTTACGTACGAGATAACACGCTCGACGTCTTCCTGTGAAATCAATACGGTGTATCAATAGTGGTGTAGGCGGGGTTAATGAAAACACACCTGTGTACGTGTACATGCGGTTTGTTGGAATTAATTTCAATCGCTTTATATTTGTTTAACAGACAGTTCTTAGTTAAATTAGAAGAGCGCAAAGATTCATTTTTTTTTTCGTTCAAATATAAATTGTACATAATGTATCCACATATTTTAGTTTAACGGTTAGGGTCGATTAACTCGAACACCGTTCGACTCATTACCATGAAAATTGGCCTATGTGTTTTTTTTTTTCAAGGAGAACGATTTTAAAGTATTAATTTGACTATATCTCCCAACAAGATTTCGCTGCAGTATGTAAGCTTCTGTACCGGTCAATCGATAGTCATGAAATTGTTTTGTGGCAATATATCTGCTGGTATTTTTTTTTTATGTTATAGGGGGCAAACGAACAGGTGGGCCACCTGATGGTAAGTGATCGCCGCCGTCCATAGACACTAGCAACACCAGGGGAGTCGCAAGTGCGTTGCCGTCCTTTTAAATATGTGAGCCTCCGGCGCTCTCACTGACCGAACGAAACGCAACAGTGCAAGCACTGTTACTTCACGTCGGTCTTCTGTGTGTCGGGTGGTACTACCCCGCGCGTCGGGCGAGCCGCACTCATTCATGCTGAAACCAGTAATAGCTTCAGCGTAGCTCTACCAGCTACGAATTGCTTAATAATTAAAATTAATTAAATTAATTGCTTGGTTAGTTAGTGCGCTGTCGCACTGGTGAGCATAATATCATAGGCCCCTTTCCATCCAGTTAATCATCCCATCTCCCCATTGCAAAGGTTCGGTTGACGAGAAGGGAAGGGAGAAGGGCTGGTGTGTACCCAGCTTGCCCTCCTTATTAGGACAACGCCCGGCTGACAGTTTCTGCTGGGGTGGCCGCTGGGGCGGCATGGTGATAGCACTGCACGATCCCATGCCGCCCCAACCTAGCGGCGGTCGGTACACCGTGGGGCTTTAGTGAGTAAGAGTCTCACACTACCCACTCTCTCTCGCGGGAGGGTGGTGTGTCCATGATGGATTTCCCCACGTAATTTAAAAAAAAAGAATTTGTTAAAACTGACAAAATTAAACTCTACAGTTTAATGTCGTTTCTCTTGTGTATATTTGTAACCTAACAGTTTGTTTTATATACAGTGTTTGTGTTATCTGTGTGTGGACAGCCCGGGCTGGATATATTTAAAAAAAAAAAACAGAAAATTGTCTGATACGCTCGTGATATTAAAGTTTGTATAACAAATATAGTACTTGTCAAGAAATTGTAGCTCGATGTGCCTTGGAATTAATTATTAAAGAAAAAACTTATAGATTATAAGAAAAAATTAAAAAGTGTGTGTGTACTTATGTACACGCGTTAGAAGTTATACTTCTTTGGCGTAACAAGATAAAAATCTTTTCAAAAATGTTATGTTTCGCCTTATTCTACGTTTGTAGAAAAAACGATACTAACAATAGAAAAAAGGTGTGTAATACATACATACTTTTTTGAATAAAATGTTGACTATAGCTAACTTCAGGGTGTCGGTTTTTCGTGACGTTGTGCGCGCGCATTATAAAATTTTACTTTCATCATTTTTCCCTAACGCGCCAAAAGAAGTATATAACTTCAAAAAACTTGCAAATTATTATTAAAGGGCCTTTTAGCAGTAACAATACTACTTGATAAGTTTTCAAATACCCAAAAATGTTGTAACGGTGAAGTTTTAAAAAGCGAAACAAAAACTCATAATATCTTATGATGCGATTTCCGAAGTCCTCTTCGTGGAGACAATAATGATATAATCTGTATGTCTTTTTTTGTTAAGAGCAAAGGCAATACAAACCGCTCAGCCAAACCGGAGTCGCCAGAAAACGCTTAGTCACCACAATCAATCACCATTTTAAAAATATCGAAAATTATTATATTAATTCCCGGACGCATTATTTGACTAAGCCGCTTTAACAATAGACGAAATGAGTGTTCTGGTAAGTTAGAGAGAATGTGGTGTAAGTATTTTATAAAAAAAAAAAGAAAAAAAAGTGAAGTCGTATAAAGAAGGATGACGTGTCAATTATAAAACCATTAATTTGAATTGTCCGTTCTTTAGAATAGAGTCGTAGACTTGTCGGAGCCTTTGCGCTTTAGCGGTTAGGCTTTGAATACCCACGAGTGCCTATTTAAATGCGTTGTATATAATACAAACTCCAGTTAATATGTTTTCTTTATACTCTATAGATTCAGCGTTTAACAACAGTTTAACATAACGTTAGAATTATAGACATGCAAGCCTTAAAAAAAATACGCAACGGATACCAATTTACTAAAGACAACATTTTTGTGTTGTTGATTATCTCAATATGCGTTATCGCAACTATTACAAACTGTTACTGGTTTCAGCATGAATGGGTCGGCTCGCCCGGGGTAGTACCACCCTCTCACAGAAAACCGACGTGAAGTAACAGTGCGCCCGCACTGTAGCGTTTGGTTCGGCCAGTGAGAGCGCCGGAGGTCCACATATTTAAAAGACCGGCAACACACTTGCGACTCCCCTGGTGTTGCTAGTGTCTATGGACGGCGGTGATCACTTACGATCAGATGACTCACCTGTTCGTTTGCCCCCTATAATATATATAAAAAAAACTGAAAAAGAAATTGCTCACGCTCAAAATTACGATACGAACAATGAATATATTTTTATTATTGTGTCACCGTTAATAGAACACAAAATTTAATTAAAAATAAAATACAAGATTTAACAAAAATACAAAATACCTGACAACAGCTTGTAACAAAGTTAAATGACTTAGAGGCATCATATTTTTTAAATTATCATCTATAGGTATTAGCCTTTGACCATAGTCTCATAGTCTCATGTGGTCTAAGATAGGTAAGTGCGTTAAGCCTAGAGGGCTCTCAAGCGCAGCTGTCGGAACACGTCCTTATGTGCTTGGTGACAGATTTGAAACTTGAAGGATGGTAGCTGCCCAGGCGCGCTTAGAAAAAGTTCCACTACCATGCAATGGTTTGATCGTGAAGGTTTTCCTTCACCAAAATGTCGGTACTGTATAAAAAAAATATCATAACGTATTTTATTTATACCTTCATAAATTATTTTTATTGGTCAATGACCTCTGGGGTGTTATTACCCTAATTTCCCTTTAGGTAACTACGTCACACAAACCATCGTAAAAACTGACAGGTTCATTACATCGGCGTTACGAAGTTTAGTTCACAATTGTTTCTATGCAATAGAAAAAAAATAACGAAATATAAAAAACTGGATGTATCGTAAAGACACACGATAAAAGTGAAACTTTTGTATTTCAGTTATATATATATTTAGTTATAATAAAAAAAAAGATACACCAAAAATTTTACGTTACGCAGTGTTCCCAGGTGGTCATCCATCCAATGAAATCGACCCAGACGTTGCTTATCTTCGGTAATCGGATGAGAATCGGTGTATTCAACACTCTACTCGATAATGTTTACCCCCACCACTCTTCGTCATACAAAAAGGTTGACGATCAGAATTTCAAAGCCCATAAGAAGTCTCAGTTCAAAAATGGATCACAGGGAATCCAAAACAGAGGTCATTGATTTATTTGCCGATTCCTTACAGACGTATTTACTACCTAATGTATATATAGGTATGTATTGTTCCGAATTTATATTATAACAAGGACATAGTGTTCATTAGAATTAATTGAAAACATAAGGTGACCATAATTTATAAAATTTATGGACATTTTTAACCTGTTTATTATACAGACTAGTTTTTCAATGTAGATTTTACCTTTTCTTCGAGAATACTAATTTTCTTCTAAATAATCAATAATTAATTTTCATGATGAGATTTGAAAAGACATGTCATGGAAGCGTTCCAAGCAATCAAACTTATATTCGCATTTATAATATCGGTAAGTGTGTGTTTTAGATTAGTTCGCCTTTTAGTTTTTGCATTCTGTACCACAAACCAAAAACTTCACATTCGCCATCAAGCAGATACTAAAAATACCTGTTACTTTTGTTTATCAAAATTAGACATAGAACTTCCATTACACAATAAGGTTTATCACTTAAATAAACATCAAAAAGGTTCGTTCGATATCAATGAAGTTCTGTAGCCAATTATAGCAAAACTTTTTTCCGCCGCTACGTTTTACTTATCCTTCGGGAACAGTATTTCTGCTTATGGATAAAAGGTACCCTGTACACTTTGCTGTGCTGTACCCCTGACAACGAGTAAGCATAATTTTATGAGGATCGGTTCAGTTGTTACAGTCTCAAAGCGTAACAAACATACTCATTTTCGCATTTTTTCCTAGTAAATGTAGGAAGTATGATTTTTTTTGAACTATGTATTTAACATTAATATTCCTCGATTTTATCTCCTTGATCGAAGTGATCTAAGAGCGTAATAGTTTAATGTCATAGGGACTGGTTCTTGTGTTCGGACATCACGCCGGTTGACGAGGTTTCAAATACTTTAGGCTAACTTGAGATTCCCGTGAAGAATAACAACCATGAGGCCATAGTATTTATTATGATAGGGTTTTTTCAATACTCCCTTAGCTGACACCACTCTCAAGAGGAATATCTGTTTCCATATACATATAGGTGCGTTCTGGTGAACGTACATGGGAGTCAGTCCTTCTAAGGAATACAAAAAAAAGTTCAACGTCACGGACGTCCAGCAGATGTGAATTATGTTTTATATGAGTATAAAAGGAGTATAAATTTATTAGGTGGTAGAGCTACGCTGAAGCTATTACTGGTTTCAGCATGAATGGGTCGGCTCGCCCGACGCGCGGGGTAGTACCACCCTCTCACAGAAAGCCGATGTGAAGTAACAGTGCTTGCACTGTTGCGTTTCGTTTGGCCAGTGAGAGCGCCGGAGGCCCACATATTTAAAAGGCCGGCAACGCACTTGCGACTCCCCTGGTGTTGCTAGTGTCTATGGACGGCGGTGATTCATTTACCATCAGGTGACTCACCTGTTCGTTTGCCCCCTATAATATAAAAAAAGGCGTGAATATTTAGGTGACATCTGACAGGGAAGAGTGGAAAAGGAAAACTTGTTATGCCAACCGTACTTAGGCGAGATAAGGGTAAGAAGATGATGATGATGGTACATTTATAATCGATATTATTTTAAATAGAAGATACAAAATGTGCGTAAAAGCGATAAAAGTTTCAAGTATATTATAACCGGAGAGAAATAGTACGCAGATCCAAGAGTAGTTGCGTAGGGGCGGCATGACGGTATAAGAGAGCGTCATGCCGTTTACCGTGACGGCATACGAGTCGATATTACCGCCAAAGCACGTGTTAATCGATATTTCACATGAGAAAAAGTTCAGTGTAGAATTTATTAACATCGACGCGGTCTCTGTCACCATAACGTCGTTGTTAATTATTATTAAAAAAAAAAAAAAAACGCTTTGGTTATCCTATAAATTCGATATGCAAATTCAAGGTCCCGCGCGCCCCATACTTAATTCATTACAATCAAGGCACGCGAGCAATTTTTTTACCAGACTCAAGGTTATGTCGATATTTGACTGATGTTTTAAATAACATGTATTAATTGTAGTCCTACATTTACTAAACAAGCTCGTATAATATCTCACAATATCTATATGAGACTTAGTTTTACATAAGAAACCTCGTGATGAGTGCCATAAGCGCTCCCCTTAGTAGTCCGGTGAATCTGTAGAGGCCAAAAGAGCCAACAGGGTATGTCACTCTCGAAAAAAAAACACAAGAAAGTACATACTTACATAATTAATAGAACTCATGAGAATCGAACATATCTAAGGACCATAAAGGAAGAATAAATATGGTATTCTAACAAGCGAATTTAACAAACATGGCTACGTGGTCGCTTTATTTATATAAATAAAACTATAAAGTTCCGTCGTTGTGCGTACATCACATAAAAAGTAATACATTTCTATCATTTTTTTTTTATATTTAACTTCTTAGTTTCTTGCTCTTTATCTAAAAAAATATCACAGTTACAGCCTTATTTAACATAAAGCTATTAAAACTGTAAAAATTACGATTTTTATAAGCACTACGCGTCCATGCGAAGTGTTTTCTTGCCGTGGAGAAGTGGAGTAAGCCGTGTAGTGTACATGTATAGTACAACATAGATGAAGTCGCTGGTATCGATTAATGTGCTATAAAATAGGAGGAAAAGGTGTTCGGTTTTAACTTTCATACCTTCATTATCAAGCTTCTCTTCTCTTCTACTTTAATATGTAGCTGGCGATTTTAATCTCAGCACCTATTTCACAATTTCAAGATAGTAAATGATCTAGTAGGTACAATTATATTAATCCAGATATCAAACCTTCAAGCCGACGTGAATGAGCCATCGTATTATCACTACACTGTACACCTCTTTTATCGCTAACGAATCCTGTTATCCAATAGGTAAACTCGGCCAAAAAAATCCTAAACTATACAACTGATCGGCAACCGGATTAGTAAGCGTAAAGTTCGACGTCAGAAACCAAGCACATACTCTACAAACCACAAACAAGAAATAACAGCTAGTTCATTCTGTACAAAATCCTATTTATATTTTAAACGAAAATGTTTATGAAGTTCGATCTTTGTTTGTCACTCTTTCATTCAAAAACTTCTAAACGGAATATAATGAAACTTTACAGTGATATAGCTTGTACATTAGAATAACATACGGGTTATAATTTATGGAAACATTGTTAAAATTGGTCAAAATATAATGATAATTAGCAAGTAACTTGAAAAACATCCTGGAATTTGACATCTGTCTGCGTGTGCGCTGGATAAGCCGTCAGAGTTGAACAAAAATTACACAGATTTTCAACTTAAGGGTGGTATATAACTAGGCGGACTTAGAAAAAGCACTATACTATAGTGTCATCGCGATATTTTCTTTTACTGAAAGCTATGATTCATTGGCAAAGTTTTGAACCTACGTCAAACGAAACGGTGTCCCAGAGACAGTAACTACTGTCATAATCGCTTTTAAATACAAAAGATACGTGAACAGAGATGTCGCAATAATCATTACCCATACTTAGGTCATTTTTTTTTATATTATAGGGGGCAAACGAACAGATGGGTCACCTGCTGGTAAGTGATCACCGCCGTCCATAGACACTAGAAACATCAGGGGAGTTGCAAGTGCGTTACCGGCCTTTTAAATATGTGGGCCTCCGGTACTCTCACTGGCCGAACGAAACGTAACAGTGCAACCCCTGTTACTTCACGTCGGTTTTCTGTGAGCGGGTGGTACTACCCCGGGCGAGCCGACCCATTCATGCTGAAGCCAGTGATAGCTTCAGCGTAGCTCTACCACCTACAGAAACTACATTATCCGTAGATGATTATACGAGCTGTGTTTCGGGTACTGTGATCAATTCGTATACAATTTACGCAATACATCTTTCCCGCAATCATTTACGTTTTAAAACAAATAAAATAAATTGTTCCGCACGTCTCGCATCGAGTTAGGGAGATGTATAGGACGCAAACATTATAAAGATCTGGTCATTACGCACTTTAGCGATAGTGAAATCGAGTTACGCAGACAGTTATGGCTCTCTTAAATTCTGCCCTGTTATTTATTAAGCCAGTTAAATATTATTGTAGGAGAATAATAAGTTCACAAAGATGTGTTTCGTTTTTGGAACTAATGTTAGGTGTAACCACTTCGGGGTTTGTTGTGTCGCCGTAAGTTGGTGGTGAATGTTTTTGGTGATTGTAGTAGTATGAGGTGCTTAGTATACAGTGGCATAATATATACGACAATAGTTATGTTATGGCAATATAATAAGTATATTTATTTAGTTTCAAAAACATCGATTAATACACGTCTCTGCCATTGAACTCACTCTGTATCCATCAATTATTTTATATTACGACGAATGCCCACTGCATATTTTGGACGTGCGTTTTTGCTCCGTCACGTGCTGATGGCTAATTAATATACGCTATATACTGCAGTACCACCTTATAGCTCCTCTGTACAACCTTAAGATTCTTCGTTAGTTTCTCTAATTTGGCAATAATAAGAACTAAAACGACAAGCCTAACGAGATCTGGGAGAAGTTGTCAACAAAAGCCAATTTATAACTTTTGCTTAAGTAGACCATAGCTTAACTTTTACATGTGCTGCGGCATAAATTTAAATGAAAAAGTTTAACTTTTTTAGTTACTTTTTGATTATTTTTTTTATACTTTATAAGTAAACGTTTTGACCACAATCTCATTTGATATTAAATGATGATGTGGTCTAATATGGTAAATCACGCTTAACCTAGAGGGAGACTGGCTATCAAGTGCAGCTGCCGGAACACACCAACAGGTGCTTGGCGACAGATTTTCAACTTGATTGTGGTAGCTAGCAAGACGGACTTAGCAAAGCCCTACACCACCATGTTATGGTTTCATCACGATGTTTTCCTTCACCGAAAGCTCCAACTACAGTTGCTTGGATTTGAACCTACGTCCTTCGATGCTTTGTCCGAACACACTACCAACTGAGCAATCATCGCGTCAAAAGCTTGATTATTTAGAACAAGCTTTTGCTTTAGGCTTCGATCACGATTATGTAGTTTTGACGTATTAAAAATAACTTATGTACTTTTTTGTAACCCTGAAAACGTCTCTGCAAAACTTCACGATGATTGGTTGAGTAATTACGCCGTGTAACCGGTGACAAATAAACAAACAAAAATCATATTTGTGATACTTGTTAAGATTAACATTAGACTATTAGCTGTTTACTTAGTATGATACATTTTTTTTTCGTGGGGAAATCCTTCATGGACACGCCATCCTCCCGGGGGAGAGGACCATGTACACACCGGTCGTCTCCTCCGTCCGCCAGACCTGTGCAATGGGAAGATGGACCCTAGGACCCACCCTCCCAGGTCCGGCTAATGATACATTTAACACAAGCTATGCTTAGTCAAGACTTAAATTAGATAGAATGAGAATGTGCCCTTTAACTTAGTTATTTTATAAAAGTAATATTTTTTCTGAGATTGATAATAAGTGTCACAAACACATGAATCTCTTCCAGCGGTATAAGCACGAACATCGAACTAAATACATGCCAAATAGAGACATTAAACTCGATCTAAGATTTTTTGCGGTCAAATTATTGACTTGAAACTAACGTTCATATGTTTCACATTTGTGTTGGTACGAACGAAGACATAATTCGAAACACGTGTGCGTGCAAAACCTATGATTTCAAACGAGATGAAGCGTGGACGAGACGCGTCTGTCGTCGGCGTCGCTTTTCGCAGCCAATAAATATGGTTCCTTTCAAAATATTGTCGTTCGTTCCCGATGGGTCGAAGGGTGCGGTGACGCAAAAAATTGCAACCGTAAATTTTTCAAAATCGTTACATTTTAAATATCGTTTTCGGTGCGGTTCTCAAAGTTTATTGCATTGCCCTATACTTGATTATTGAATTAGAACTAATAGTAAGCATAGGCAAATAACAGCGACCACTGAGACATGTACCATCACCAATCGTTGTTATATGATATCGGTGTGCAAAACACTACAGTTGAGTATACACAAAAGTGGTAGGGATATAGTCGGTTATAGACACTCTATCACCCTGCTTAAATACCGAATACACACTAAATACGACACGTCTAACCGTGCCATTATTGCGAGTGTACAGTTGTCATGTCCTACCACCCTACAACCACACAACGCCGTAACGATATTACTTATTAAGATAATCTATGGACACTAGTCTTAAGATCTTTTATGTGTGTATATAATTTTAAACATTATGTTGAGAATAAAAAAACAAAACCTAAAATTAACTTTGACTAAAATGTTCTACTCACATGTCTCATACTTTTAATGGGAATCAAAATTTATCACAAAGAACAATGAATATAAATTAAAAACATATTTGAAACAATAAATTATGGGTTTAATGCAAGTACAAATTTATTACAGCCACATTATATAGATTTAACATGTGAAAATGTAAAAATATCATTGTTACGTTCATATTTGTTTTTTATGAAACGACTAGATAACATCACGTTTATTTATTGTTTTTTAACTAATCATTTATTTTAAAATACATTAAAAAGGAATGTAGGCTTTGTAAGGTGCTAAGAATCTATACCTGAATAGGTTGCGATCATGTATGCATAACACATGGAGATGAAGTGACTCTCTTTTAGTTTGTTGCATTGCGGGAACAGCGATTACTTATCTAACATCTGGGGCTTGTATACCTGCATGACAGCGATGAACACCGACGGATTGTCGGTCTGTCGGTAAAAATTGCCGTTGTTCTTGATCTGTACTGTGCTTTTTCATCAGGCACATAATAAAAACCAAATGTGATGCTGTCAATATAAAATTATAAAATCAAGTCAAATCAAATCAAAAATACTTTATTCAATTTAGGCCCTAAGAAGGCGCTTATGAACGTCAAAACTACCACCGGTTCGGAATACATCCAAGTCATCGAGAAGAACCGGCGAGAAACTCGATCGGGTTTATCTTTTTAACATATACTTATATAATTAAAATTCATTATACATTACAATCGATTTTAGTGGATGCACAGAGAGGAGTCAATTCCAGATATCACCATCGTTCACATATTGATCCACTCTGTAATAACCCTTTGACACCAAAACCCGCTTAACATGGCACTTAAACTTATAGTCTGGCAAATCAGTAATATGCTGTGGGACTTTGTTATAAAACCTAACACTATTACCTAAAAAACTGTTACTGGTTTTACTGAGTCTAAAACATGGAACGACCAGTTTGTCACAGTTTCTAGTTTTTAAATCATGCCTGTGTTGTACGAAGTATTTACTAAACGGGGGACAAGACGCCTAATATTTGAGAATCACAGGCCGTTTGAAGTGGACGCCACGACACTTGAATCTCATGAGTTTAAGAATGTTTCCATACATAGTTATAGGTTCAAGTGTAGTTGACAAAAAAGCTTTTTGGTTTACGGAAGACAAATCGTATTTTGTTCAAATGATTAGTGTGCGCCCATCTATGGCGCTGTGTAGGTAGCTTTTTCTTCAAAAGCGGTTAATACTCTTAATATCTGTGTAGTATTTTTTTTTTCAATTTAAGCTATCTAAATCGTCTTCTACCCAAATAATATATTTAATCTGTGAATTTATTTGACAATAAACTGTTGTTAGAATTCAAATACGTTGCTAGTTTATTCGCCAATCGCGACGGTTTCAACCTTATTTGTACATTATTATACTTCACTTCACTTCACTACGTCGATAAACAGATATTTTAGTAAAATATTAGACAGTCGAGTGTAATGTGTTTGAAATATAGAATTCGTAACGGCAATGTTTCTTGTGAAGATTATGATGACCAGCGTGTTGAATTTCACTTCGTTTTGCGGTGAGTTACATTATTTAAGAAATTATGAAAAGGTATTGTATTTTCCTTTGTAATGCGTGTCTCCTTATGCTTAGAGAAGGGTCTTGTTATTATAAACTAATAGTCACTCGTGACTTCGTTTGCGTTCTTCGTGCAAATTAAACAGTTTATACGGCGCACACTGAGGTTGAATAATTATATTTGGTCAATTTAAGAAATATCTTTATATATTATATACTGTGTATTGTTCTGATGATAATAGCTATATTACTGTAAAATTTCCTGAAAATTCGTTCAGTAGTTTTTGTGCGAAAGAGTAAGAAACATTTATGATTATAAATAGGATATATCGCAGCAACAAATCGATAGCGGAATCCCATAAACATCGCTTTCAAATGGCATATTTAAATTAGCAAAGCGACTCGAGTGCTGTTTTCTTTAACTATGAATTTTCCTATTTGCAAATCTCTATACAAGAGTGCGTATTTTAGTTCACATGATTGCTTGACATTTACTTTTCTCTGAATTTGTGATATCGATTCCTGGATAAAGTTAAGCCGTCTCTGCGCCGTTTTGCTCTCAAGAAATACATAAATAGGGGGCCGGTTATAAATATTATTATTTTCTATTTGGAATTTGTGGTTCCTGTCCACAATTCTGACAGTTATGTTATAATTATAGGAATTCAAGAGCGAAAAGTATTTATAAAAAATTACACCGTTAATTGATAAGAATTCACCTTTATATTTAAGTTGAGAACGAATCGTATCTAAGACGAAAAGGTTATCTTTAACTCAACTTATTTAAAGTTTTCAAGTAATGATGTATTATGATTACGTATATACGTAAGTATATGTATTGATATACTTAACCCCTTTTTTTAGCAAGTCAGCATTATCTAGAGCTTCGTCGACAAATATACAATGTAATATTTCACAGTTTAAATACTTATGAAATATTGCTAATATTGCTATTGCTGTGGGGGACAGCAGCTGAGGTAGACGTCATATTTTTATTGCAAAAACGAGCAGTTCGAGCAATACACAATATGGGACCTCGCGAATCATTAAAGACTAAGTTTCAAGAATTCGGTATCTTAACTCTGCCTTCCCAATACATTCTGGATAATTTAATGTATGTTCGCAAAAACTTTGATAAGCTGGAGTTCGTGAAACACAGGCATGATTTAAAGGCTAGAAACTGTGACAATTTTTTGTTTTTATATTATAGGGGGCAAACGAACAGGTGTGTCACCTTATGGTAAGTGATCACCGCCGTCCATAGACACTAGCAACAACAGGGAAGTCGCAAGTGCGTTGCCGGCCTTTTAATATATGTGGGCCTCCGGCGCTCTCACTGACCGAACGAAACGCAACAGTGCAACCACTGTTACTTCACGTCGGCTTTCTGTGAGAGGGTGGTACTACCCCGGGCGAGCCGACCCATTCATTCTGAAACCAGTAATAGTTTCAGCGTAACTCTACCACCTAACGAAGAACTTTTTTTTTATATATTAAAGAATAAATTTGCGAAGACGATTGATATGTAATATTTGCTTAATAAGTGCTTAATAAGTATTACTTTGCGGAAATCTTTTATAAAATATTAGCGTGGACGTTACTTTGCACTTCCGCTTGGAATTGATTAGCCGCTGTCACTTCTTACTGCAACGGAGAACGTGCGATAAGACGTGACAGCGGTCAATCAATTCCAAACGGACGTGCAAAGTAACGCCTTCCCCTCTTATATTTAATGATTATTATTTTATTACTAATAAATTTTTACTATTGTAATGATAAATGTTATATTTTTGTATTTCAAAATTTAATTTGAACCAGCGAATATAGCAAGAAATTATTTTACCTCAATAATAAAATGTGGAAAATACGCATAAATTAAATAATAAAATTTTTACATTTTATTATTAGGCTACGTTGAAAATTAACTCTTATTTTATTATATGTACAATTAATAATCATTTCTTTTATATATGTATATAGTATACAATTAGGATAAATAATTATTTTACGACATTGTTCTGACGTTTACGAGCGAACGAAATCGTGGGCCGCGGCATTATCGGGGTGCACATTCTGAATATTAATTGCCTAAAAAGTCGGGTAATATAGTTTTTTTAATAGATCCGTATGCGATGTTGTTTTCAAAATTATTACCCAGATACATAATTATTTCTTTTGTCATTATACAGTAAAAATTAGTTCGTGTAATGAATTTAACTTGTGTGCGTTTTACTGCTGAGTGTTGGTTAACCTGTCAAGATGGATGATGGATGACATCGTCATGTAACATTAGACATAATCTTGACTATCTTCTAGGGTATCAATATTCTTCTTCTATAAGGCAGTTTTGTGCCACTGGGACTTCACCAATATGGAATTAATGGGTACAAAGGACACCTAGACTCGGTACATTAGTCCACATAGATAGCACAAATAATTAAATCGTAAAGAGTCTTAGACAACAGAGAACGTAACGAATGCGAGAAAATACCTCGTGTTTTTGGTTGTTAATTGTCTTAAAATCAACCCCAAAGATAATAGTAAAACATTCGCTTTGATTATCTTATGGGTTTAATTCAAATTTATCATTTATTTTTAAATGACAAGAGTTGAGACAAAGTCAAAGTAGAGACTTTGACGCTTCTGATTTGTTACCACTCTATCTATTATTCTGTGCGGGGATTCAAATTCATAACTAGGCGATTACTGATACCATTAAAAATAAAAGATATTCTTATATAAAACAATAATCTCCTCATTGACACATATAGGTAAAGTAAATGTATGAAGACTAATGTGAACTAGAATGTGGTAATTTGCGAGTCTTCCAACAGAATGTGCACAAATTAAAAAGATATCTCTTAACGCAAAAATTTTGATAATAAGTTCCGTTTCGATAAACTCGAAAAAGTCTAGTTTCTTTGTTCGTGGCGCGAAATTAATTGGCCGTGTAATTTTATTTTGAAATCGTAAATCTGCATTCCGTTCACACTTATATTCCGGCGTTTCTTGTAATATATTTTTGTTTATTGTGCAAAAATATAATCACGGAGTTATAAGTTGTGAATTTAAAGTAGTCTGGAATTTTCTTTATAAGGTTTTAATTAACTGCTTTACTATAACGTGGCTACACAGTTTTACACAATGTCTGAGACATTAAAAAAAACTTAAAAACCATAGATTTATTTGTCACAATATATAATGCTATTAGTATAATAAAACAGTGACACTGGCCAATGTTAATACGGCGATGATTGAATAAACAACTAAAAAAAAAATGTTTACAAAACTACACATCCTCGAGTTGTTCGGTCGTCATCATACGTGTCCAGAATATTGAATAATTTACGTAATACTCTAATGAAACTAAAACCATTGGAATACTGACACTGGCACATGTTAATTCGTCGACAATCGAAGGAAAATTAGATAAATATGTAAAAATGAATTAGAAAACTGCCTATATCCAGACTGTTCGAGCGCAATGATAAAAGTAAATACGTGCTACGTGTCTAGATTGGTAAATGGTTATTGGTTTAGGTGAAAGAATAGATAGATATCTGCGAAAGCTCTCAGCTGTGGAGCGCGGGCAGGAGGCGCGGCGCGCACTTCGCCGCCCGTGTTCCATATCTACAGGAGCCTAACTGTTGCTGATAAATCTGTATCATAAATATAAAACTAACTACGTTATTTCTGGGTGTTTCAAACATTTTGAACGCTTTTACAATTCGCGTGAGCCGTTTCGTCCTCGACATACTTATTTTATTCCGATAATAAAACCATATGAGTTAGAATGTCTGTGTATGTTCGACCGTCTACATGATTACGCATTTATATGGATTTAGTTCTCGATTGTATTGTCAGTTTGATGACCAGAATCAATATGTAAAAAAAAAGCCGTTACTGGGTCTGGCTTCTCGAAAACACTCAATGTATTTATGGTACTCACACCGATGATCGTCAACTGTCACTGGAAGCTTACTAAGGCAACTGCCTGAGACAATGAGAGCTCTGTGATGGCTTGCTTAGACGTTGCACCCACCGATACCAGTGGTTTTTGGCGGGATCTTGGTCTGTCATGTAGTGGCTTTTATATTTTATTCATAATCTTGTGTTATTAGACTCTATATTTTGTAATATTGGTGGTGTTTTACGTAATACAGTTCGGTTATTACGCACAAGTGAAGTGGATGGGAAATAATACCACGGAGCATGCATTCTGAGATGCCATCAAAACTCCATGAAAAGTTCTAACAAGGAAACCACCATCTTGTTAGAACATTATAATTATCACAAGACACTTACTTGGAAATTCTTACGTTTTAATAAACTTATATTATTTGTAAACATTCTGCTATAATCCCTCTTGAAACAAAACATTGACACTGGCAAATGCTTCTGCGGTGCCAAAACAAGAAGGAAAAGTAGACCGATACCGGTAGAAATTTTGTAAACAAATAGGTACCTGCCCGTGATTTTTCACACACGATTTTTTTATGTAGTAATTATTTTTGACTTGTTATTTATGAGTTCTAAAAATACGAGTAAGTAATTTTAATATGGTATTCAATTTTGAAACGACATGTACTTTTTTCGTGGACAAAATTTCATATTAATAATTTAAGCGTTGTTTAAGTTTAATCCACTCACTTAAAAACAGACGTACAATTTGTTTATAGTCGTATCCGGATCAGTTACTTTTGTAATAGACATTTATCACAAATTTTCGATAAAAAAAAATTAAATGTAGATACAAAAAGTGTAATAATATAGGTGTAAGTTTTCTCTAAAGAAAAATCTGTCTAATAAATTTCTTAAGGGTGAATGAAAAATAACTCACAGCTTGAAACGTGTGATCTAGAAGCATAAAATTTTGCACACGATGTTCTTATATAACCTAGAAAGAATATTTCAAAATCTAACCATTAGGAGCGGTTATATAGCGGTTTAAAGGAGATGATTCCAAAAACGGTGACACTAATACTGCATTACAACCGTAAGGTGGTTTCTGGGCCTTGTCACGCTAGCTACCACCCTCAAGTTGGAAATCTGTGGATAAACACCTACTTTCAATATGTTAATATACTGTTACAGACTTCAGGCCTTGCATACACTAGCTCGGCTTGCTCGGCTTCACAATAAAATGCATATTAATCATATTTATATTTTAATTAAGTAGATGTAATTAAATTAACTAACTTTGAATTGAATCTATTTGGATACTTGTATATTTTAAATATGTCGCTTTCCGGTTGTTGACATCCGGTACAAGAACTATTAATTAAAAATAATACTTAGAAATTATATTAGTTCATCAGAGTTACTGATAATTACCATTGATTAGTTTTCAGTATAAATAGTAATAATTGATCTTCACATATTAAATACTTTGTAACGTCATTTGTCTATAAAAGCCGGTGTGTCGCATTGTTTAGAATTAATCGTTTTGTAACCACCGTCACGTACAGACATAAGGGAAAACGCTGCCGGATTGTAAAAGTAATCATACGAAATAAAGTGTTATCGTATCCGTTATCTTGTCTGGACTACCTGCGGTTTTACAATACATTATATGAGTTATTATTTTTAATAGTATGATTTAAAATATCAAGTATGTTGAAAAACCTCCTGTCATCTGAGAGATATCTGCGTATGCATTAAATAAACTGTCAGAGTCACACGAAAATAATATATATATATTTTTTTAATGTTATAGGGGGCAAACGAACAGGCGGGTCACCTGATGGTAAGTGATCACCACCGTCCATAGACACTAGGAACACCAGGGGAGTCGCAAGTGCGTGGCCGGCCTTTTAAATATGTGGGCCTCCGGCGCTCTCACTGACCGAACGAAACGCAACAGTGCAAGCACTGTTACTTCACGTCGGTTTTCTGTGAGAGGGTGGTACTACCCCGGGTGAGCTGACCCATTCATGCTGAAACCAGTAATAGCTTCAGCGTAGCTCTACCACCTACTTAATTATATTATTGTCGTTACTTCCAAATATCAAGTTAAAATGCGCCATCATCAACTAAGTCAATCAGATGTTATTAGGCTTCCATGACACAGGCATTGCCCAGTTCCACCATTGTTAAGGGTAACATTTTGTAAAGAATTTTAGTAATAGAGATATTTGTATTGCACCTCCTTAATTATATTACTTTATGTAATTGCATTGATATAATCTGTTAATAAGTTGATATAATCTGCAAGTATAAAGTTAAATATTATAGTAGGTTTTTTTTTTATATTTTGATTCACTCGGGGTTTTGTTAATTAAGTTTTTGGTAATGATAAGAGATCAGCTACTAAAATAAGCTTCAGAGTCATTTGTATAGAACGTGTTACTATTCACTTACCAAAGACAAATTATCAAATCAAAAAAGAACATGCTTTAACAATTCCTAGTTGAGACATAACATCGTGAGTAAAGATGATTGTTAAGTAGTTAAAATTCGATTTTTGTTATAAATAGCGTATTGTTAGAAGTTAGCATGTTAACAATAACGTGTTAATAACAACAGTTATATACATTTTGTTATAATTAACGTTTATCTGACTGTATGACGATAGACGCAGCACGATAGCTAGGCCCACGGTTTTTACACACATCAAAATAACTTGGAAGCCCTAATTTTGAGTTATTATTGAAGTGACAAAGGGGTGTGACCATTGTTAGTTTTTAGACTGACATATTACATTACAAATATACAAGATATACAGATATAAATTTAGATTGTTTCATTAATCACTGTGTTTTGTATTCCGTTACATGCGGACGAAGTAAAAAAAACTGTTATTTTTATATTACATACAAACACTTTAATTCTATTATATATATAGATGCCACTGAAAATTGAGAAATTAATTTAAAAAAAAGACTACGAAACAATGAAGTCAGTTAACGAAAGGAAACGAACAAAAAAGGTATGAAAAAAAAAATAAAGAAATCAGAAAGAATATACATGAAAAATAATAATTTATTCAAAATATTTGTTTAAGATTATGGAAACTCCGTCAGGAAACAACGAAATGAAAAGTATACATTTTTTTTTTTCGAAGACAAACGAAACGGCTTCAAGGATATAGGTTCAGATCATTGGGAATGAACCGAAGTATTCGGTGAAAGAAAACCTCGTGGTGTAACCATAGGACGGTGGTAGAGCTTTTTGTAATCCAGCGTAACTTAACGTAATTGACCTTCAAGTTGAAAATCTGTCAGCGTATCCCGCTAACTGCACTTGACAACCAGACAGACACTCTAGGTTTGCGTGCATACCATCTCAGAGCACATCATCATTTACCATCAGATGGGATTGTGGAAAAACGCTAAAGCCTATAATGTATAGAAATAACGTATCTATATGATATCCTAACGCGTTGTAATGTATAATAGTCTGTCTATACCCCGCGGGAATAATTATAATTAAAAACTGACTCGTGTAAATCTCGACTCATTAATATCAACAGGAACGGTCGTCGAGAGCGTCGAAGAATGATCATGGCGTCCGCCGACATTTATGCAGTACATTTGTAAAGATAACATTGTGTGGAGGTGAATTATTTACTTATAGCTAGCTGTTGCTCGCAGCTCCGCATGCGTTTTTTTTTGTTATAATTGTAAATTACTTCTTATAAGATCAGCTATCTGTTAGTGACAGTTCCGTGAAAAATGGTTCTAACGTTTTGGAGATAGTACTGCAAACGAAGTCATGGGTAAAAGCTAGTTCAAAATAAAAAAGCTTTAATTACTTTTTATAACGTTAGCTATCTGTCGGTGAAAGTCCCGTGAAAATAGGTCCAATTGTTTTGAAGATAGAGTACTACAGACGAAGCCACGGATGACAGTTAGTATAAAATAAAGTAGCCTATGTCACCCGCTGTAGTTGTAACTATCTGTCAGTGAAATTTCTGTCAAAATCGGTGTAGTCGTTTCGGAGATTACCCGGAACAAACAGACAGACAGACAGAAAGACATAAATTTTAAAAATTGTATTTTTGTTATCAGTATCGTGTATACGCTCATATCCAATCAGTAAAAATTCGTTATTTTGATATTACATACAGACACTTCATTTTTATTATATGTATGGATATAACAGCTATCCTTCCTTACATCCTTAGATACAAGGTCTATAAAGAACGTGTCTCGGTAAAAAAATGACATCTCTTAGTCTGTCTGTCTATTAATATTCTTATAATTCGAAAACTATTCAACCGATTTATATGATTTTATTTATGTGATACATGTATTCATTGGGCAGTCTTCGTTTTCGCCGGAGGCCCACATATTTAAAAGGCCGGCAACGCACTTGCGACTCCCCTGGTGTTGCTAGTGTCTACGGACGGCGGTGTTCACTTACCATCAGGTGACCCACCTGTTTGTTTGCCCCCTATAATATAAATAAAAAGTATTTAGTGTATATTTTATTACATCAATACATATTATAAAACAAAGTCATCCACCGTGTCTGTCTGTCTGTATGGATGTTCGCGATAAACTCGAAAACTACTGATGGGATTGTAATGTAGTCTTCACCAATAGATAGAGTAATTCACTGAGAAGGTTTAGGTATATAAGTTGTCAAGATTTTTATTGATAATTGTTGAAAGAACCTGGAAAAAGTCAAGCCGCCTTAAGCGTTTCATACACATAAGTATATATTTTTTTATCATCAGGGCAGGATATATATATATGGAACAAGTTAGGAGGTTAGAATTAAATTAAGTCGACAGAATTACTTCCAGTGTATATAATGTTGCTATATATTTTATATAAACGACTCAAGCAATTTAATGCAGCGGACAAATGTTTATAATAGAAATGACTGAAATTATTGATTATTAAATCAAAATGACCGTTTTTACGAGGCCATACGAACAAAGAACGTAAAACGTGCGATATAAAAAAACATTATCCTACATCGAATTATATAGTTTGGTCGTCGTAATAAAATATATTAGAAATTTATTACAAGAGTTTCATTTTTTTATTTGCTCTACGAAACTGAATTTAATTTTTTACAATGCGATACTATTTATTCTATAACTATACTTAAAATTAAATTCTTCTTGACGTTAGACACAGCCTACTATGTTGTACATGCAATAAAATTAAAAAAATAAAAAAAACAAGATACACTAACAAACAAAATTTTACTGAACAAATAAATTACGGTTACAAAAAAAAAATAGAAAAGTAGTGAACTAATGAATCGGTTATATCGTTGTATATTAAAAAGAAAACAACACAAAATAAATAAATAAAAGGAACAGTTGCATAAGTACAGAAAAATATCAAAATGCTTTAATTTGGTTTTAAATCAGGCTACAGGACTACAAACAAACAGATCTATATCTTTTTTAATGTTACTATATGACGAACACACAACAAACGAATGGTTACGAAAAGGCGAAACAATAAATACATATTTAGCTATAAATAAATCATTTAATGTCTAAAAACGTTATAAAAAAAATCATACAACTTAACATCGGTTTTCAGGTATTGCTAAAATTCTGAATTAATATCAAATTGTTAATGTCTCACAGATGGGGAAAGATCTCGGGCCAAGCAAAACCGCGCGATTGCCAAACTATATTGTCAATTACAAGCGTTGAGAAATACATGCTTTTTTTTATTTTTCATATAATACAATTCACTAATACCACATGATATATTATTACGGAGATTTTCTTCAGCCACTTAGATTTCCTCATGGTTCTTTCGTTCACTGATAGACTATAGTATTATTATTATAAATAAAATTTGTTAAATGTTATGCGACTTCTAGAAAATTCGATGACATCGCGTCGGGCTAATTGTACGTTCGTTTCGAATCCGGACATAAAGATGGTTTTTTTTTGTTTCCTGACACATTCTCAATTAAAATGAAACAGAATTAAAACGCAGACATCGGTTTTTATTTAAATTTCTCCATATAATATCACTACATAGTATAAAACAAAGTCGCTTTCTCTGTCCCTATATCCCTATGTATGCTTAAATCTTTAAAACTACGAAACGGATTTTGATGCGGTTTTTTTTAATAGATAGAGTGATTGAAGAGGAAGGTTTATATGTATAATAACATAAATTAAATAGTGGAGAAATACTGTTATTTTTAAGGTTACTCCAAATTTAACGCGTGCGGGCCACGGTCAGAGTAATGAATAAATCAAAACTACTGGATCGATTTTAATCATTTTTTCAGTGAATGACACAGGCTATATATTTTATACCCGTGCGAAGCCGGAGCAGGTCGCTAGTATATATTATAACGCAGTTTTAACATTTATATAACTACGAATTGGTTTCGTTATAAAAACTCGGAAACGATATAATAAAACGCATAAGAATCGTGTTAAAACTCTATTATATTATTATTACTATGGTTAATTTCAAACGTTTAATAATTGTTTAAACATTCGATAGTAATAAAAAGTCAAGTTTTACGACAATTGATGTTCGTAAACTTTATTACTTGTAAAGCTTTGTTCCGACGGCGCTTGTTTTCATAGTAAAATGCAAAAATTAAATTAAAAAATACGATTCGTTGCAACCTCTACAGCCACCAATATTGGTACAAGACGAAGTTAATTCATTTGAAGTATCGAGGGAGAAAAAGGATTTCGGTTATCTCTTGTTTTCTTTCATTTATTTATTTATCAGAATCACCAGTCCATTAAACCTACGGAACCTTTTAAAGCGATTATAAAATTTTAATTTATAGACAATGACGTATGAAGATAAAAATACATTAATATACTGAGCCATAACAAAGTATTGAAAAATATATCTATGAAATAGTCATGTCTAAAAAGTAAATACGTTCAAGGTATAAATAAAAAAGTGTGTGTGTGTTTATGACCACACGAAATAAGTGAAAACTTTTGTACAACAAAAACCCAACGCCACGCGGTGACCCCATTAAAGTACTGACCGCACCAGACGTTGTGTAACTTCGTTGATGGGACGAGAACTGATATTTTTCAACACTCTACCCGACACAGTGTATACTTCTATCGCTTTTCGTCAAACGAAAAGGTTGGGGATCAATATATCAAAGGCCTCTCATGAAAAGATTCACTTCTATAATAAAAATAAACGAATATTAACTACTTGTAACTCTTATTAAAAATATGTTTATTACAGTTATTGTTTTTAAATCTGCGAAATCAGCGCCTTACTATGTTGCCTAAATTTGTTTCTTAAGAACGTTGCCCATTTGTTTGTTATTAATCCAATTGTAATATTGTAAAGGCTTATTTTTATCAAAATAACACCCTATATATAATTGATAATAATAAACCATTCTTATATCGGAAAATAATTAAAATATTTACTTAAATATTGTATACAATTACGATAAATATAATATTTAAATTGCTATATACACCATTAGTTATTATAAATTAATGGGGCGTCTATTCGAGAATATTCTAGAGTGTCACGTTGATTATATTAGGTGCTAACAGTTTCCCGCCCGAATCCTTGGACATTAAACAATTGGCACAAGATCAGTCGAATCCAAACAGTAGCCTAGAACCATCTATGAAAAAATTTCGAATCCCATGGCCATAGTCCGATACTGATACTATTTAGGTAGTCCTATAAGTACTAAAGTACTTTCTCAAAAATAACACAAGTTATTGTAACGAAGTGATTTTTTAGTAATGTATAAGTATTTTAACACAATATGTTTATCGTACGTTGGTAATTGAAGACACGCTCCGTGGGAACACTGCTTTATACAAAATCCGCGGCAAAGCGTTATAGAAGTCACTTAGATGAAGTTCGATACAACATCATATGCATACGGAGAGAAGTTATATTTAGGCATAAACTGTATCTCATTACGCGCAGTTGTGTTTCAGTCGCAGATGAACGGTGACCGTCGATTAACAGTTAACAGTCACTACCGTCAATTGAATATACGATTATCACACGGCGAACGTTTAGATATAAATAACTTGATTCTGAAATTTGATACATTGAAGCGACTCACTATGTAAAGATTCTTTTTTACATTTCTTCATTTATTGACTAAATAGCTTTTGCCCGTTTCGCTTTCGTCAGTGTATATTGAACGAGCCTTAGGGAACAGTACTTTTTGTAGATGATTGGTGGTATACCCTATGTCCTCTTCTGTACCCCTGGCTACGTGTATGCAAAATTTCACAGTGACCCGTTGACTAGTTAGAGTGTTACAAAGAAACACACTCGTGTTCATTTATATCTGAATATGTACTATGTGACATGACATATATGACACTATCTACCCGGCCTTTTCAGTGTCGTCGTGATGATAAACACATGATACGCAAACATACTCCATAGGTCGATCGGTACCCGACCGCCATGTGTTCCCGGACATATGTTTCGAATCCCTATTCCTCACTTTCCCCGTAGGGATCTTGTTTCTGTGAACTGATTCTTACATAATTGTATTATTAACACTACATCTTCCATCTCTTTCTATTATAGTCACAACTATATTCCGTCTCTTTCTATTACAGTCATAGGATAGACAAAAACTGTACGCCGAATCCAATGAGTACGATAACGCATTAGAAGCGCTCTATATCGTTACGAATTAAATATATTCAATAACAGAAAAAATGCTGAAATTAAAATTAATTCCTTTAGGTGATCTTATCTACTATTATAAATGCGACTCTAAATTTGTTTGTTTGTCTCTGTCACGCTGTGACGCTTTATCTACTCAACCTACGATCATGAAGTTGTGCTTACACGTTCTTAGAGGTACAGAATAGGACTAATTTTCATTTTGAAAAAAAAATACATTAACGCGAACGAAGCCACTGGTAAAAGGTAGCCTGTTATAATCTGTACATGTTAATATCGAAGTTTACATTGTTTGTCCGAGGTTATCATCGTGACAGCTGGATTCCTGTTAATTAGACTTTCACTGGCAGATAGAACATTTTTCAGGATCTCATCTAGGAGGAATATAATTACGTTTTCTATAGGGGCTAAGCAGTAACGATTAAAATTAATAGAGATTATTAAAAACGTTATAAATATTATAATCGATAAGTGTTAACAACTAGAAAGCAAAAAATAATTGTGTGGTTTTATGAAACCAAGATGCAAGTGAAACTTTTAAATAGACCCATGGGCGCCGCCCATCTACACAACAAATCCAATACTTAATACAGATAATAACAGTTTTATCTAAGCGTGAGACGGAAAATTTTGTGTGACCCCATTAATATGTGCCGAATTTGAAGAACAGAGCGATAACTTCCCATTTTAATTTCTAAATTTCAAGAATGACATTATATCTAATAACATCTTATCTTTAATAACCACTTATCCACTGCACATGTATTGCAATGTAAGCTACTAATACGATGAAGCAGTGATGAAAAAATCAAAAATACTTTATTCAATTTAGGCCCTAAGAAGGCGCTTATGAACATCAAAACTACCACCGGTTCGGAACATATCCCAGTCATCGAGAAGAACCGGCGAGAAACTCGATCGGGTTAATCTTTTTGACATACACTTATATATTTAAAACACGTTATACATTACAATCGATTTTAGTGGATGCACAGAGAGGAGTCAATTCCAGACACCACCATCGTTCATATATTGATCCACTCTATAATAGCCTTTTTGACACCAAAACCCGCTTAACATGGCACTTAAACTTATAGTCTGGCAAATCGGTAATATGCTTTGGGGACTTTGTTATAAAACCTAACACTATTACCTAAAAAACTGTTACTGGTTTTACTGAGTCTAAAACATGGAACGACCAGTTTGTCACAGTTTCTAGTCTTTAAATCATGCCGGTCTTTTACGAAATCAGGCTTTTTAAAGTTTTTTACGGGCGTACATTCAATCATCAAGAATGTATTGGGAATTCCTGAAACTTATCATTTAAAAATTAGGAGAAGTTGATGATTTAGTTGATGGTGTCCTCGGGTACTGCGTCGATACGATGCAGGTTCGAATCCTTGAGAGTGAGTCGGAGGTTTCGGTGAAAGAAAACATCGTGATGAAAGCAAAGCATGATGGTAGTATGGCTTTTTCTAAGTCCGTCTCTCGTTACCCACCACCTTCAAGTTGAAAGTCTGTCTCGAAGAAACAATTGGTGTGTTCCGACAGCTGCACTTGAGAACCAGTCCCCCCTGGGCTTAGCTTGACTACTGTCTTCTACCACATTATTATTTCACGTCAGATGGAATTGTGATCGAATGAAATATAAATAAAAAAAAACATATACACACATATGTATATCCTATTTGAGGACAGCATGAATATATTACCACCGGTACTTAACAATGTCTACCTGTGCAGTTCGTAATCCTGTCAGATAACTCACCGTTTAAGGTCCGTTTCGAATATAATCTTGCCTTAAAGGTATTTAATTATTTTAAAAAGATTTTTAGCGAAAAATAAGTAATTCAATATTAATTACTTTTTTATTGTTTACTAGCTAATACTCGCGACTTCGTCTGCGTTGCTTATAACGTTATCTTCTGCTTATAATCCTCAGATAAATTTGATTAAAAAAATAAAAAATAACATGTATTTATTATACGACCTGTAGAAATAGGAAATAAATGAGAATACTAAATAAGTGATGCGGAATATAAATTATTTATATGTATAATTTTAATTTTCTTGAACATATCCGTAAGGAAATAAAATTGAAAAAAAAAACGATAAAACTAAACAAAACATCTGTAAATGTCATATGTTAAAGATGATAAGTTTAACATCTGACCGCTTGGAATACATTCCGCTACTTGACGGTAGATGGCGTTAGCTGTAGCATAATTCCATTTCTTTAAATAAACACCATTGTTTGGACAACGTTTAAGCCTAATACGACATTAGATCTTACCCTATTACTGTATTTGCCTAATCTAATTGTTACTGCCTTAATAAACTGCTATTGTTTACGTAATAAAGTTTTAAAGAAGAACTCTTCATTTATTTGTAAATATATAGAAAGGAAGATGAAAACTGTATGTAATATTTATTGTACTGAAAAATACTTTTAGTACAAAATAATGTGTTCCGTAGAGGGTTAAATACGTTCCTGTAGGTCCGAATAGAAATACTAAATTAAAGTACTGAGTTGTGATTCTACCGATCATCACACTGGATGTGAAATTATTCACAATTGGACGATATTTGTTTTTGAAATGACTAAAACTGTTGATTTGTCGTACTCTAACAGATTTAGTTGAGCTTGGGGGACCGTGAAAGGCGCTCGGTCAAAATGGCAACTAGCTGAGTGATGTCAAAGTGACAGAGCCTCGGTTCGGAGAATTATTATTATATTATTGTCTTGTATGTCTAGTCACGAATTAAATTTAACTATACGTTCTATGTTTTTAACATTACAATTGCAAGATTTTCTGACAATAAATGAATGTTTGTCACTCTCACACGTAAAAACTCTTAAATGGATTTTGATTAAACTTACCTGTAACTTAAGTAATACATTGCAATATAACGCATAAGTTATTATTTATCAAGGAATTATTTAAATTTGTCGAAATATGATAATAATAAGTGTTAAGTCAGTTGGAAAAAAACCTCCTCGGGGTGTAAGGCGCAATGGTCTTTATATATAAAGGTAAAAACGTAGATAAATTATTTCGAATTAGGATAAATCCTTATCATCTTCAGCCTGTAAGATACCCATCGCAGAGCCATAGACCTCTTCCTGAAGAAAGGTATAGAGCTTGGAGAAATACACAGTTCTATTTTTTCCCACGTACGGTGAGTACTATAAGAACATTTCTCAGGTTCAGGGTTTACTCACGAGGTTTTGCTTCATCGTCAGCCGATAGTGTTGCCAATTTAAATTAGTAAGTGTACGCGAATTCCGTCATAGTCGTTGGTCCATGCCGGGGTTCGAACCTGCGAACATCGAATTGATATTCCACTGGTCAAAGCATTCTGTTGCAGTACAAGTATTGTTCATAGGTTTTAGTATTTCCCCATAATCTTACCTGATGTTAAATGCTGATGTGCTCTAAGACAATAAACACACTAAGCCTAGAGGAGCTAACTCTCAAGTGCAGCTGACAAAATACACCAAGAGGTAGATGCTCGACGAGAGAATTTAAACTTGAGAGTGGTAGATGACCAGGCGTGGATTAGTAAAAGTTCTACTACGAAGCTATGGTTTCTTCACGAAGTTTTTTCCGTCACGACAAGCTACGGCTATTACAGAACTCGAACTAACGTCAAACGACGCGGTATCTGAACACGTTTACCGCTGAGCCATAGCTGATTTATTTTATACTCGAATGCATTATCTTCATGTTACAAAATTCCTTGTACGTGTGTTCGTAATTTTTCTCTTAAACAGCTTTTTTAATTCCTACTATAATAAGATTCGGTAGGTGACGCTGTTGTTGAAATCTAGAGTTTAATTATTTTATGATTATTTTATTTTTTTATTTCAAACAATAATTTTCAGCCTCGGAATCTTATAGGAAAATAGATTGTTTATACTTTTATGGTTAGTACGCAAATCCTGTAGTGTAGTGGTATTAGCTTATTAAGCCCAGGGATCATGAGTTGAATCCCTGCGACGGCAAATATCGGCGTTTACGATGGAAGCTACCGTACTGTATCTTTCTCCAATTCAAGTACCTACTAACTTAGCAACTATGTTATTGTTGACAAAAAAATATAATAAAAAAACTCAAGATAACGTGTGAACTAAACGCTACGCGGAAGTTATTTAAAGAAAATTTGTAATTCATATAAATATAAATTCTTGTTGTAATTATCATACAAGCACTCTATTTTTCAGATTTGTTTTTTGTGTTAAGCTTATTCAACATTGTTCGTCGGTTTAATTCGATTCTAAACTAAGCATAGCTTGTTTTGTTGTAACTGAAAAACTGATATATCCATCTATATGTATATATAAAAATGAATTGCTATTCGTTTGTCTCGCTAAAACTCGAGAATAGCTCGACCGACCGATTTGGCTAATTTTTTAATCTTGACATATTTCTAAAAGTTCAGAGAAGGTTTAAACGGCGAGAAACATAAATAATAAGTAATGGAAAATACTAAAACAAGACAATTTTATTTTCAAATACAAAATATTCCGCGAGCTATGAAACATTTGATAGCTTTTGTCATTTTAGAAATGAAAAATTGTCATTCCTTTGACAAATATAGGGTCTATAGGTGCGTTCAAAAATTTATCTGTTTCATAGCTGTAGTAGTATTTTTTGAAATACAAGAACAGTTCTGTTTCAGAAATAAATATACTAGATGAGAAAGCTTTAAATTGATTAAGTGCATAACTGTGCTGCATTTATAATGTAAATAATAATGTTCTATTAAATTTTGACCAGATTTAACATAAGTGTAAGTAATACGAAGTTCACATCATCTGGGTATATATATAAATACTAGAAACAGCTCGTAACTTCATCTCTATTCCTGTCTTTACAAATGACGGCGGCACCATAGATTATTTTTATATAACACTAACCGCTTACCCAGCGTACGCCGATATATCGCAGATGGGTAAGTGTTTTTTGTAACTTATTTTTGACTTAAATATATTTTGCCGACTTAGAAAGTACTCTGATAATTCGTTACCTTATGTATTTATACTCTGACGTAGGTACGAAAATTTGTGGAGTAATTTTTAGTACTTGAAAGAGTAACAGAAGTCCATCCACATTTCATAAATTTTCACTTTTTTTTTTAAATAGTTCCTGAGAGTTTTGATCACAATTCCATCTGGTGTTAAATGACGTTATGGTCTAAGATGATGAAAACGTTAAACCTAGAGAAGGCTAGCTCTCAAGTGCAGCTACCCGCAACATACAAACAGATGCTTGGCGACAGATTTCCAACTTGACGGTGTGTAGCTAGCCAGGTGGCAATTAGATAAGGCCCACCACAATACTATAAGTTTCGCCGCGTTGTTTTCCGTCACAGAAAGCTCCGATTCGAATCTACTAGAATGTTAATTATACAACTACGCTTATCACTTTTCACTTCAATAAATAATTGTATTCTCTAGCTTCCTTCTTAAGCTTCATAATAGCTTCTCGTATATATTGACAAGCTGAATTATGTCTCTCAAGTTATCGCTAAATTGAGGGATGAACACAAAGTGTATATAAAAATATCATTAAAGTTGACCAAATTGTATTCCTAAATATATAAATAGCAACAAAAAGCGTCTTCGTTTGTCTTCATTGAAATATATAATTGAACAATAAAAAAATATGTCACAAAGGAGAAGCTAACGTTTGTGTATTTCATTGTCTTAACAATATATTTTTCATCTAGAGGCAAAACATAAACATGGCACCGTTTGCCCCACTTCTCTACCTAAAAAAAGATCGTTAAACGCTTGGTGCTTATAAATATTAAGAACTTAATTAATGTTATATTGAATGAAGCTGTCGCGATTTTAGATTTTAGGACCAAATGTTTGGGAAGCAAAATTGAAAAAACAGCTATCAAAATCTGTAGAGTAGTTTTTGAGTGACGCGCGCACAACGACAGACGTCTATGACTTTATTTATATATATAAAAAACGTATGTAGTTTTCTAAATGAGAGACAAAACGTTTTATTTGATTTAACAGACCGTATCATATGTTATCTCTGAAATTTTAAATAGATACTTCAAAACAAAGTCGTCCGCCGCGTCTGTCCGTCCGTCTGGATGTTCGCGATAAACTCAAAAACTACTGAACGGATTGTAACGCGGTCTTCACCAATATATAGAGTAATTCACGGGGAAGGTTTAGGTATATAATTTGTCAAGTTTTTTTTTGTAAATTGGTTGAAATATAATGATATAGTTGAAAGAATCTGAAAAAGTCAAGCCGTCTGGGAGATTTTGTCGAAAACGCTGACTAAAACTTTTGAGATATAACAAAACAATATATACTGAGATATTCCTCTTTTATAGATCTACAAAAATGTCTACGATGGCATATACCTATCTTTTTAGGATAGCTTACTATACCCATTTATATTCAAAAAATGGTCACATATTATAAGGTATTTTTGGAAGGCTATTTAGACGGATACAGTATTAATCCTTTTCAAATAAAATACATTAGTTACCTTAAGCATTTTATGCACATAAGTATATATGTTTTTATTATCAGGGCACGACAACATCCTCCGGGCTTGCTAATATATATGTAAAAAAAAAACAATATTTGATTTAATTCACATTGCTACTTTTATTATTTGTATTTAAAAATGTATCACTACATAGTATAAAACAAAGTCGCTTTCTCTGTCCCTATATCCCTATATATGCTTAAATCTTTAAAACTACGCGACGGATTTTGATGCGGTGTTTTTTTAATAGATAGAGTGATTGAAGAGGAAGGTTTATATGTATAATAACATAAATTAAATAGTGGAGCAATACTGTTATTTTTGAGGTTACTCCAAATTTAACGCGTGCGGGCCACGGGCAGTAATGAATAAATCAAAATTACTGGATCGATTTTAATCATTTGTTCAGTGAATGACATAGGCTATATATTTTATACCCGTGCGAAGCCGGAGCGGGCCGCTAGTTTTTTTATATTTACTTATCTTATTTATTGTATTTTAGATAATTTTACGCTATTGCAGAATCCCTATACATTGTACACCACTGATTAGGGTTAAAAGGACCAGGTATACTTGCGTGTTAGAAAGGTTTCTCATTACTAAATTATACCATGTGGTCCATGTTGTAAAATATAGTTTATCCTTTTAATAAGAATTCAATAATATAATAATAGTGACGGCCTAGTGGTTGGTTGGCCGGTGGAATATCAATTCGATGTCTGCAGGTCCGAACGCCGGCATGTACCTACGACTTTTTCGGAATTCGCCGTACATTTACCAATGTAAATTTCTAACACTATCGGCTCACAGTGACGGGAAACATCGTGTAGAAACCTGAACTTGAGAAATGTTCCTCTAGTACCATCGTATGTGGGGGAAAATATAGAACTGTAAATTTCTAAGTGTTTGAAAGCAATACATCGTGTTCTTTGCGTGGTGATTACGCCCATACCTTCCTTCGGGAAGAGACCTATGGCCTTGCAGTAGGTCTCTTAAAGGCTATTGATGATGATGGTGAAGAATTTGACATTATGTCCAATATTTTATACATTTTTGCTTACATACGCCGAAAGCTTGTGTAATTCACAGGCGTCGTATCCTAGATATGGCTGGCATTATGATAGCTACGCCTCTAGGTATGGTCAAGTGTTGTCCATACTCCACACAGCTACAGTAATGATATATCGGCAACTTACATTCTTGGTTCGCGGCCATCACAGCAATTAGTGCCTAGTTAAAAATTAATCCTCGTTTAAGCCTCTTCCAACGTAAGCTACATTATGAAAACTAAATTTCTTATACCGCCGTCGAAAGAAAGAGGGCCTCATCTGTCATTTTTTTGCATTATTGAGTCTTATAGATAATAGAAATTAAAAAGAAGTACATCTGCAGACCTAGTCAATCTTCTCAGCCGCTTTGAATATAGCTTTAAGTTCGGTTTTGCGCATTATTATCTATAGTCAAAAGTTTAATACAAAACAAAGATAAAATGTTATTATACGAATCTTTTTTTTGGCTCAGTTGGCAGTATGTTCGGACACAGCGTCGAAGGACGTATGTTCGAATGCAAGCAACTGAGTCGGAGCTTTCGGTGAAGTAAAACATCCTGATGAAACCATAGCATGGTGGTAGGGCTTTTTCTAAGTCCTTCTGGCTAGCTACCACCCTCAAGTTGAAAATCTGTCGCCCCAGCATCAACTGTTGGTGTGTTCCGGCAGCTACACTTGAGAGCCAGTCTCCCTCTAGGTTAGGCGTGACTTACCATCTTAGACCACATCATCATTTAATATCAGATGAGATTGTGGTCAAAACGTTCACCTATAAAGTATTGTTGAGTATGCTGGGTTGCGTGTTCAAATCACGTCGGAGTCAAAAAGTATAAAAAAAATCTAAATTTGGGCATTCATTTATACTTAATTTGTCTCGTATACATATAATATAAGACGTATTTATATCTAAATTTGTGTTCAGCGCAGCTTTAATTTAGAGCGATCGAAAAAGTTTGTCGGAAACTATAATAATATTTTTCATTAAACTATGAGATTCAAACGACGAAGTAGCCGTAATTTGTTACATTTGCCTACAGATTTTAAGACTTTATATTAATTTATCTTTTAGATACGTTCATTTTTCCTACGGCTATGACATACCTATATGAATATAGATAAGTACATATTACTCACTAGGCAACTGAACACAATATCGATGGAAAGCCATACTTATTACACGGATTAAACGCCGTATTAAAAAAAAAAAAATTCAACGTTCACTCTATTCACACTAAGGTTTTTATCGATTGCTGCCAAATCGACGCTATAATATGGATCATAATGACTACAATAGTCCAGAACCTTCGGTGTAGAAAAACATCGTGATGAAAGCGTAAAATAGGTAGGTGGTAGGGCTTTTTCCAATGTTTGTTTGATTAGTATCTCTTCTTTTCGTTCTCTAGGCAGAGCTACGCTGAAGCTATTACTGGTTTCAGCATGAATGGGTCGGCTCGCCCGGGGTAGTACCACCCTCTCACAGAAAACCGACGTGAAGTAACAGTGCTTGCACTGTTGCGTTTCGTTCGGTCAGTGAGAGCGCCGGAGGCTCACATATATTAATAGGCCGGCAACGCACTTGCGACTCCCCTGGTGTTGCTAGTGTCTATGGACGGCGGTGATCACTTACCATCAGGTGACCCACCTGTTCGTTTGCCCCCTATAATATATATTAAAAAAAAATCTATCTCTATCTTTACGTTGAAAATGTTTCTTAAAACACCTCTATAAGTTGCGTCGATAGTTGTCCCTGAGAGTTATTTCTCTAATATCAGCGTATTACCATCTTATGCTATATTGTTATTTAATGTTACTTGACATTGTATATATATATATATATATAAACGTTGTCATTATCATAATTTCTTTTTGATTCATAAATGTATTTAATTAAATTTGTCCAGATTTAAACCGACTTTGCAGCAAAACACGATAATCTTGCGCTTAATTGAAGGTATACGGGGTTAAAACAGTTGGTGCTGTGAAGTTCTTGAAAATAAATAATTTGTATGGAGAAGTCTATGGATAATGTATGCTTTATTATATACTGGGGGCCCGTTCCGGCTTCGCTCGGGTATAAAATATATAGCCTGTGTCATTCACTGAAATAATGATTAAAATCGATCCAGTAGTTTTGATTTATTCATTACTGCCCGTGGCCCGCACGCGTTATATTTGGAGTAACCGCAAAAATAACAGTATTTCTCCACTATTTAATGTATGTTATTATACATACAAACCTTCCTCTTCAATCACTCTATCTATTAAAAGAAACCGCATCAAAATCCGTCGCGTAGTTTTAAAGATTTAAGCATACATAGGGATATAGGGACAGAGAAAGCGACTTTGTTTTATAATATGTAGTGAAGTATAGTAACACGATATAATCTGATATATGGCAGGTTTTAAATGAAAAAAAAAATGACATCCTAAATTCAATATTGTTTAAGAAGCCTCATTAAAAATTAAATGAAATGACAGTTGAAGAGTTCTTCGCTCCTTAGACTGTTCTTTAATTTGATTTTTACTTTTTAATCATAAATATTTACCTATTTTGAACCATATTACCACCGTAAGTGTTGTAGGAGAGGCTAAAAAGTGTTGAATCTAACTAAAAGACAATCTGAAAGGGTCGAGAATTCTGCAGCGTGCGCCTTTTACGAAGTAGGTAGGTACGTTCAAAATGTTTTTGATTAAGTCTAATTTGAATTCATAGTTAAACAATAAATTATTTATTTAATGCACCTTTTCTCTATATTTGAAATATACGTATACTAAAATCTCAGGCTATAATTGCGTCAAAAGCATCGCGAGTTATCTTAAAACAAAAAACAAAAAAGCAAACCGTCCCGCCTTCGAAGAAAATTATCCCAAATATTTCTCTACACAATACGATCATGTAACGACTACAAATAGTAACCGAAATCTGTCAATATTTTACACTCTACTGTCTGTCCTCCTACTGTAACAGTCTACTGTGACAGTCACTGTTTTATATTAATATTTTTAACTTAAGACCTTATTCTCTCATAGAAATCTTGTCCCCGACGATAACCGAATTAGTTTCCTAGGTGGAGTTCCGTTCTGAAATGTTAATTCTGAAGTGTTACATTCGACAAATGATTTTTATTAATATAGATAGGTATATCATACGATAAGAAAAACTATTTTAACTATCTAATAAACATCCGAAGATATAAATAAACACTAGCTGATTCCCTCTCGCTTCATTATACCTTAAAAGGGCAAAGAATTAATCAAATTTAAAAAAAACAAGTAACCTAGAACCATCTACGGAAAATTCAACACATAGAACGATACGTTAAGAGACTGCATTTTCATTAGGTATATGTATAGATAATTCATTAAAATTATAATACTTGTATCAATTAATTTCTCTACTTTTTATATCTTGTATATTCTTTTCTATATAACTGTGGCAATTTATCATTTATATACGACACTGAAATAAAAAAAAACAACGGCGACTACTAAAAAATATACAATCCATTACAATTCGCCGCTGTCATGCTGTCCTGCAAGAATCTAAGCAAGTACATTAGCTGATCTCAAATCGTAATACGAGAGTCACTTTGAAGGCTTTATTCGCGTTTAAGGCGGTTCCATCGGATACTATTCCAATCAATACAGACTCTTATGAGGGTTATTTTTTACCGCTCTGAACATAGTTGTGGAGAAGACAAATTTAGCCTATAAATACGTATTTATTATATGCATAACAACGAGATAACTTGAGGATAAATAACTACCAATTTTAGATTCCTATAATAATATTTTAAATTTGCGCAAGCACGAACTTATGTCTATATTCGGAACTGCGAAAAAGATTGAACGGCGCTGTGTTGTAGGTACTATCAATTTGAAAACAACTCTCATTATGGTATTTTTGAAAGAGAATCAGAGATGTTCTTGTAGATAAGTGAATTAAATATTTTTAGCATTATTAAATGACCATTTATTTATTTTATTTTCTTATATTATAGGGGGCAAACGAACAGGTGGGTCACCTGATGGTAAGTGATCACCGCCGTCCATAGACACTAGCAACACCAGGGGAGTCGCAAGTGCGTTGCCGGCCTTTTAATATGTGTGGGCCTCCGGCGCTCTCACTGACCGAACGAAACACAACAGTACAAGCACTGTTACTTCATGTCGGCTTTCTGTGAGAGGATGGTACTAACCCGCGCGTCGGGCGAGCCAACCCATTCATGCTGAAACCAGTAATAGCTTCAGCGTAGCTCTACCACCTACAATATGTACCATGTGGTCTAAGAGAGTAAGACACGTTATACATAGAGAACAAGTATTGGGTCTGAAGTTCAGCTGCCGGAACACATTTAGTAGGTGCTTCGTGACAGATTTTCAACTTGAGAGTTGTGGATAATCTGGCGGGCTTAGATGTAGCTCTACCACCATGCAATAGTTTCAAAACGTTGTTATCGACGGGGATTCGAATCTACGTCGTTCGATACGGTATCCAAAGACAGCACAATTGAGCCATCATCGCTTCTAACACAGTAGGTATAGGTACCTATTTGTCATTATGTATACATTTATTACCGTGGTGGTGCAATTAATTAAAAGGCTTCACAGTACAGCCGCAATACTTTATGTCAATTTCAAGTTCACGGGTTCGATTCCCGTAAAGAAATGTACACGTGTATATAGGTAGGTATATTGCTATATTAGTTAAAAAGGTACTTACTATAGTATAAGCTATAACTACTCTGTAATCAAATGGCCGCGTGTGACATTCACAATTAAAATATTTTTCATTACGAAGGAATGAATCATAGATTCATTATATGTACTACCAAGTTAGATTTTTGAAATGAAAAAAAAAAGTTGTGTTGCAATGTATTTGTTTATATATTTATTTGAGAAATTAACATCCCTTAATCTAGTGGTATATCGATTTAGGCAATGATAATTTCGATATCATTACACAATTACAATAAAACCCCAACAAAACAATAAATATATGTGTAATATGGTAATAAAATAACAGGATGATATTGATAAGGATTTATTGTTTTATGACCTTTGCCACATATATATAATCTGTAATCGTTAAGCAAATAGTAAAGTTTTAGTGTGTTATCAAGTTTGAAACTGCAAAAATCGAAATCCTTATATTTTTATTAATGTATATATATATCTAACACACATATTTACTATACAACAACACCAGGATACAGGACCAAAATAATGTAACATTTGTATAATAAACATATCCGATTAAAGATCACAGATTATCTTAACCGGCTAAATGATTAAAGACTTACGCGGATTATTTTAAAATTTTTGTATTTCGAACTCAAATCTTTGAATGGAGAACGAATTGTTCGGAACGAATCGAACGTCAGTGTAGTATGCAAATTCGATATAATTCCAATGGATTAGGCATTGATTATTTCCCAAAATTCATACAAGTGATAGCTAATTGCTATATGCCTATGTTATGAACGGTCGTTGGACAGCATTTTAATTTGATTAGACATAGATAGATAGGTACACGGAATAAATAAATTTACAATTCATCAAATAGGGCTTGGGGATTATGAGCGGAAATAAAAGAGATGATTCTTTCAATCTACGTAATTATTATGCGATGAGGATATTTGATTAATGGAAAGTTTGTTTAAACGTGAGCATTCGTACGTTTAGGGGTCACTGTCGCCGACACAAAGTTTTCACATTACAACCGAGCACTTCCGTGTAAAACGCGTTCCGAGACACGACGGCGCATGCGCGGCGACCCACCGCCGCCGGCCGCACTCGTTTCCATCCCATTAAAGCAACTAAATATTGTAAATAGTAAACAAAACGTTAAAAACATTTCATATTAGAAATCGCATATATACAAATCCATCAGCGCACCATCCTATTACGCTGCGAACGCATACCAAATGTATCCTAAAACAATATAGTAACCGAGTTTGATTAGTAATAGAAAATCCGAAGAGAGGAAAACTCATATAATTGCTGCTGCGGTGAGGACAAAAACGCGCACGACCAGCCGAGACGGGACGCGCGTGCGGAGTGGCGGGCGGGTGAGTCCGCACCGGCGCGGGGCTGGCGCGCGACGTGATTGGTCGGCCGCGAGACGGGCGGACCGCCACGCCCCGGCGTCGTCCCCGCTCGCTCGACCCGCGCCAGTGTCCGCCAGACTGCCGAGCGCGCCGGGCCTCCCGCTCCCCCGCGCCACGCTCGGCCACGCCGCGTTCCGATCGAACCGAACAACATCCAAGTCGACGACGACCGCCGCGAGTGCATTATGACACTAGTGAGCTAGCGGGCCGCTGTGACGGTGTCAATATTATATTGTTATTATTATTTATATATATATACATGTGGATGTGTTGACGTGCTTGTGTTGTGTCAGGTTGGGCCCGTGACGGAAAACGTTCGTTGTGGCAAGCGGAGCATTGCACCCGGGCTCGGGCCGAGCTTTCATGGCTCAGCCGAGGGTACGTACACACAGACAAATTCACCTCCACACATACAGAATACATGATAGTAGTCAGGATACTTTTAGAAATGCGTATAAGTCGTTGTTTTACGATAATAATTAGTGATGCATCGACTAAGACCGAACGCGACAGAATTAAACTTGTCTAGCGACAAGAATATCTGATGCAGTTAAGTTCGTCTGACATAATCCAAGAGTCACTCTATTGTCCAATAGTCGTAGGAAAACGTATAAATCTCCCTATAAGGTTATACATTAACTTATATAAAATGATAATCTCGCCCGTAGTTAGTGTAAATATCCATGAAACTGGAAGTATTCTAGACAATTTTGGATATACTATCCTCGATATTGTTCAATCAGTATGTATTGGACACCTGACTGTTTAGCCAGATTTTAAATTCGTCGCAATAAATGGGATAAAATGGCTCTCGACGGGGCGTCTATTGTTAAGCGATGCTCATTTCTATCCGCCCGGGGACGGGACACGGTGAATTCTGTCGAGTTACAAGCGGCTTTACACGCACGGTTTCGCACAAAAGACTTTGTATCTCAGAAACCAACAATAAAATTCAATTGACAATGAAGCGGACTTTTTTTTCCGCGTGCACCACAATGATAAAACTAACGGTTGTTCCGGGGACATATTTCTAAAGGTCTCCTCCTAGGGTCGTATTGTTTTTCGTGTAGGTAAATGTTAAAAGTTTAATCCTTCTTTGTATAAGTAAAAATCTATTGTTTGGCGTTAGGTTATCAAAAAAAAAAAACAAAAAACCACAACGAACGTTTTGAATAATATTTTTATATTCTATTTTTCACGGTTAATACTACTTACTACCTACGAATCGTATTCGTCAGAGGATTAAATTATGTTTGCACTTCATATTTCTTAAAACTTCCATTTATAATAAATAACAACTGCTTCATAATAATCAGCTGTTTAATAAAATATCGTTCATTATTAAATATACATACTGTTATTTGTTGGTATATTAATTATCAAAAATCCATTTAATATTGTGATTTTCATAATATTTTCCTGATTTAATCATGAGCCATGCGTTATGAATTGGGTTTACGTGTTCAAATATTTACCAACGAACATGTATATACTTATATACCACACGATGTGTGTGTTTTATGGCTGGCGTTGGACAATTTGAAAGCTCGGTACACGTTTTGACATTTGATTAGGTAATATTAAGGCCGTACAGTCCCTTTTCAATGTTTGCAGCATTCGTTGTAGGTTAATGTATATACGGTATACACTCCTGCCGACGGACGCCAGGTCTAATAGATATTAATTAATTATAATTGCCTAGTCTTTTACTATATAATATTATAAATACATATATGTAAATGCTAATATATAATAAATACATGATTCTCTTTACGAGCTTAGTCGATTTTAAGATTCGTTTCGGTGATAGGTAATGGCCGTACACTTATCCCAAGAGATATGAAATTAAAAAGTGTCTTCTCAGCGACTAAATTAATAAAAATATATATATTTATTTTCTTGTAATTTAAATAAAAAATATAATCACTTGCAAATGATAAAAATATATATATTTATTCAAACAATTGGTCAAATATTACTATAGTTATGTAATTTTATTAAAAAAAAAACATCCTAACGGTTTTTTGTTCTCAGAGAACTTGATTTAGAAAAGTCAAATTTGAAAATACTTTGACGACAATGTTATATATGCAAAAATGGTGTTGCATTGAAAATCAATTATATTGTAAATAGATGAGATGAATGTAAATTACATACGAAATAACAAACTGCCTGTTTTTTTGTTAATGAATGCATCGCTACTCGCTCGTAACTCATCCGACGGGAATGTATTTAAATAATTTAAGAATACATAAAGTTATTTGAGATAATGTACTCTCGGAGAGTTTTTTTTATCTACATTTACACTCAATAAATTTTAAAATAATAAACTGTGTACATAATAATAATAACTATAATTTAGTTTCCTTTTCAAAATTAAACGTGGACCTCGGTAGGTGTTTTTCCTTCTTTGCCCACGAATCCTCACTATCGAAGAGTGTTAATATCATTACCGAGTCGGATATTATTACAAATTGTCTCATGATGACTACTCAGTATTCGAGCAAAATGGTGGGTGACCCCTGTGAGATATTTCCTAGAAGGTTATGTGTGACAACTTAGAATATATTTTACGTTATATTAATTCCCAATGCACTTCACTTATGCGGGTATCGTATGGTTAAATAACATAGCATTGCAAGTAAAATATAAAAACTATACTAAACACTATAACAAGAGTAAGATTCCGACATAAATTTACGGTAGGTTTGATTCGTTTCTTATCGTCGCCATAAAATTAATATACTTTTAACTTATATTAAGACTTATCTAAAAGTAAAAACTCGAATTACAATTATCCACTAACGTACTTACGTTTTATTTTCTCCCAATGTCTAAAAAGTATACACTACACATAATTATATATAGGTAATTAAAAAAAAAAATGAAATGATTTATAAAATGCATCGACGAATATTAAATCTAAAAGATAAAACACTTTAGACGAAATAAATCTTTTTTATTAGTTAGAACGTAAACAATAGTCGTTGACATAAAGTATAATATGAAATCGAAAAGCTTTAATATGCGAGGTACGAAGTACTGGTCCGTTTCTCACAATCAACTTATGTAAAACATAAATATGCAATTTACGAATTAACATAAATTTCAATTTAAACGAGTGCCTTAGTAAAACAAGATATCCGTTAATGGAATGGCGAAAATAATTATAAATAGATATACACATAAAATGATTTCATTATATACGTGCTTATTTTGGACTGGTCATAGCAAATCACAAGTCTACTTGCTTATACTGTTTTTGTATTACTTTAACACTTACATAAATAGTTTAAAACAAAATAGGTTACAATATATTCTGAGTCTCAAGTGAAAATTGCTGTCACCTATCTTCTTCTTTATTTTTTGGCTCCGTCACGGTTTGTGCACTAGCCAGCGTCAAGTAACAAGATTTTGTTACTTTGTGCATAATAACCGAACGATATTACGTAAAACACCATCAATATTACAAAATATAGACTCTAATAACACAAGATTATGAATAAAATATAAAAACCACTACATGACAGACTAAGATCCCGCCAAAAACTCTGCTGTCACCTATTTTAGGCTTTTTATTGTTTCTGTTCTTTCTATTGTAATGAAAAGGCAAAGGTATCTAGATCATACAGCCAAGTCGTACCTCATTCAATTTTAGGTTCTATTTTTAAATGTATATTGTGTCAAAATATTATTTATATGCCGCCGCAAAGATTTTGGTTAGGTATGTGGCAAATAAATAATTATATACTAGAGTTGCATAAAGAGCAAATTATTAATAAAATGCTGCTACAATATTAACCACAAATAAGAGTATAAAGTTAATGTCAAGGAATATTATTATCTTTATAAACTGAAACGGACGGAGCGTTGGTGATATTTGTGACAACCATGAGTCAGCGTGATTTTTATTTTAATGCATGTTAATAAATTACAACTGTTTAGACTATAAAATTATTAAGATTTTTATAACATTATCTATTATTGTGGATATAAAACTGCGGGTGCATCAAAATGCCTTTAGTTCGACAGCATTAGATATGTATAAACTTTACAGCATATAAAAATTATACCGAATAGAAGAAACCAGTCGTATGAATAGCTTTCCATAAAGAAAATCAATAATTAATGCTATAACTTCTACCTGCACTAGTAAAACACGGCGTAATGACAGATAATTATTATTTACATAAAAGTTATTTATCCGACGGAAAGCAAAATGATAAAATTATATAGGTTATTTAAAGCTGGCAATGTCTAATTTTTGGTGGACTTTTGTAATTACAGAGTGGTAATTTGAAACATCAAAATTAGTAGCTTTAAACATACATAACGACAATCATCAATAAATGATATTAATATAGTAATATTTTTAATTACTTTATTGAAGCTACTAAATACAAGCCTTTTAAGCAAACGCTTAATAGCTACTGAAATGTTGTCGCCACAGAAGTTTACTTATAAAATAATTTTACATGTCATAAATAAATATATTTTTACGATAAAAATTTGTCTTTGTGAATAAAAGATTTAACTATCAATGATTTTAATTATAATTGTCTTTGGTTGTTGTAGGAAAAATGTTCAACGGTAGAAATAATAAAATAACAGAAACGTAATTATTTCAACTACAAAATAGCTATTGCAAAGATTACGCGATTTTAACTAAAATTAAAAACAACCATATAAAGAAATACATATGAACAACGTTAATAATCAATTGAAAATAAAAAATAATTACATAGTATAGTTTATAATTAATTTTTTTCAGTAAATATAATTATCGCTGTACATAACTTTCTACTGTGTAAAATGCTGTAAAGTTTTAAAACAGAAGTTATCAAAAAGAAAAACTATCTATCGATGCTATTATCGATTGATAAGTAATAAATATAAAAACAATTTAATTAGAAACCAAATAGTAAGAGTGGAGTGCGGCGGCGCGGCGTCCGGCGCCGGCGTTCCTAATTTACCGTGTTCGATAAAAGCAAATAAATTTATACAAAATTACTAAACATAATTATATTTGCACAAAACTTGTCCGTACCATTGTAAATGCGTGGCCTATCGTAAATTTTATGACAGAACAGATAACGGTATCAATTTGTCTGCTAATATAGTAAGTCATAATCGTTGATAAAACGGTTTTCGGCTGTGGCCCATTAAATGAGAAATGATAACGCTTGTATTGGACACGGAATGTACAGTTTCACTATAAAATAACAATAAAGCTATCTTTATACGTGTTTCGAATCTTTTATACTTTCATAGTACACTAGTCTACGCAATTGTCGATCTTCCAAATCCAATTGTTTTAAGATTTAATTAATTACGATAAGTTGTGAATATATATTTCTAATCTTTCTAATATTCCCTATATTTTATTGAGCTCCACAGAGTATTCATGTTTGGCGTCAGAATAAACTAACATCTATTATTTTCCTTCCCAGTTCTTTCGACGGACGATGTTCTGTACAATGAGCTTTCTTTCGTCCTTAAGAACGTTTCTGTAATCAATATTTGCTATAAAACTTATAAATTAAATAGTTATTAATACTGGCTTAACAGCCACGACTGAATTTATTAAAATATTACACAGTTTTGTGACAAATTAAAAAAAAAACATAGTCATAACTTTTTAATCTGTACACTGTGTTGTTTTAAAAATGATTGCGTATAAAAATAAATCTTCGATGCATTAAATTAGGATTAGAATACTTTAAGCATTATAATGATCTAAAATAATACAAATTTTTCAAAATTAATCAACACCCACGTACATATATTTTTAATAATTGAATCGTAATAGATAATAAAGCATTAGTAGGTGTCATTTAAATTCTTGCATAGATTATAAAATGTCCCGAATATGCCTATTCAAGTAGTAGTTATTAGAAAAGAAAAAAAACATGGTGACGCTCGTTACGCGGGCTTTGGAACCGCTTTTTAGATTAAAATAATTATTAAAATGTATCAGCATATATCTTAAATATAATTTCGGTTAAATGATAATGGCTACGTTAATATTTTTAAATAGGAATATATATTACTACACAAAAAACAAAAGCTACGATAGTCGTGCGTTGAAACAATGCGATGTAACTCTTTAATAACCCTATTATAATAAATTACAATTTATAATTTCATTAAATATTACGAAAATTTTACGGAACTATCATATTTCTTTAGGACTTGTAGGATATTTCACTTAAATTACTATATTAAATTATTTTTACGTTTCCGAAATGGGTGTCAGAAGCGCTTATATATTACCAAAATTAACGCCGAGACCCGCGAGCTAATTAATTATTTACAAAAATATAGTTATTTACCATCCTGTTTTTTTAATTTAATTATGTATCTTTACGCCATTTCCGTTTGGGTTGAAGTAGGAGTATCATAAATTTCATGGACCATTTTACATTTACATAAGTATTATGAAACAGATTGACTCCCGTCTTTTATTTATTTTCAAATTACCGAATTTTATATCAGCGGTGTGACGTTTATTGGTCGCGTGGTCTTTTATAATTCGTATCGTGAAGCTGTGGAATAATTCCCGGCTAGTGTATTCCCTCCTTAGGGATTGGATCTTGATGCCTAACGCGAATAAATATTTACGCAGACCGTCACGAAGCGGTGACTTATTAAGGATTGTTTTTCGCTCGGTAACAGGCGCATAAGCGTCATTAGGCAGTGCTATTATTAAAATAATAGAATTAGAATCCTAATAGACCTCAGTCAGCCGTAAGTAAGTCGACTTGTTACAATGCTCGCGTGTCAGTGGCTGTTGCCAGCGACATATCTGAGTAGAACACAGTAACGCTAATTGCTTAGCTGGGAGTGCGAATGGTACACTCACAGTTTAAACTCTTATCACGTTGTAAATTGTATAACGTAATGCCTAAACCAAAACGATCAGAATCAGTGGTAGCTTTAAGAAATACTGCACCAATAGCAACGGTACTTGAGAGCGGTAGGAACGATCTTAAACTGGCTTTTTATTTATAATTTTGCGTGATTTCACTTCCGTTATGTAATATTGGTAACACCTTATTTAATATAGCTTGTTTATTGTGTATAAACAAAGTTGATCAGAAATTAATCCTTAGTTCTCACAAAATAGACTCTGGAATGTTTTAACAAAAGTACTGCCTGCCATCTTGTTAGGTAATAAGAATGTAGACATCGTGTGAGAAGGCGGTTTTTTAATGTTGACTCGGCTAGCTGTTATATTCAAGTTGAAAATCTATAGCCAACTACCTAAAGGCGTTTTCTGGCGATTGTGCTTAAGAACCAGTCCAGGCTCAGTAGGTATACGCGGTTATATCGACTCGTAAACACAAGTGGGATTGTGCTATCAGAAGTTATAAATTTTAAAAATAACAGTTCATACGTCAAAACGTCTAGCTCAATGTCTTTAAAATGTCCACGTGAAAAGTACAGATCCACTTCATTTTTGTCGTAAAATTCCTTTCTTCGTATTTTCCTTATTTCGGGAAATAATTACTCATGGGAAAGGGTTATTCGTGAATAAATACGGACCCGTAAATTTAATTATTATAACCTTATTCCGTTCTAAAGCATCATTAATTCTAATAATATTTTCTTAGTTAGGTTTATGTTGTTGGTAGCAGCCAATTCGTTCTTATAACAATGATTATTTCTTTTTCTTATTATAATTCTGTAATAACTGCTTATAACCTATAAATCTTTTAGCTATTTTTCAGTTACCTTTATGAAATTTTGTCATTATTGCTTGGCCTTTATGGAAAATCATAAAGATATGTTACCTAGATTATACTCTAAAAAAATCTCGTATCTGTCATTAAAAGATAGTTTCAGTTATTTCCAAGATTAGCTCGGAGATACTATAGATCTTTCTTGTCAATTATAATGCTTTAATTTCTTTCTATTTCCTGTGACGTCTTCTCTACCTACGTTTTAGATGTTCATGCTAACACGGTTCAAATATCCGTCCACAATTAAATTAGTAAAATAAAATCGTATTTATGTTATCGGCTGACCGATCCGAGCGTTGCGTTCGCGCGCTAACGGATACGAAAAGGAAGTTTAAAAAAAAAAAACGTTTATTGCCAATAAAAATATTTGACAAATATCATTAAAATGTTGCAACTCTTAAAAAACGAAACTTTACTTTTCGCTGTTGTTTGTTGTTTTTTTATTATACATTACATCGTTAAGTGCATCTAGTTTATAGCTTGACGATTTCTTTCGACGTTGTAAAATGGACATAAAAAAAACCAATAAGGATATAATTTGTATTTCGAAAGAAATTATATGTATATATATATATATATATATATATAAAATCTGTTTAATATTATTTTTTATGTATTAATAGACATAATATAAATACATATATGTATAAAAAATTATATTTATAGCTGTAGTGACAATCTACAACACCGTTTGAACGTTCCCCATGAAAGACGATTCAACTGATTTTTCATGTAAAAGGTTTTGTCTATTTTACTACAACTCGATCTAACTATTGCAACTAATTAGAACAAACACTAATACCGAGATATAATAATAAAGGGATACGAAGCAGTGAGTGGAGATAGCTATCAAAATTAGGGTAAATTAAAAAAGGGATTCTTCGTGGTAAGGTAGGCGGAGTATTTTAATACCTAGAGAGTTATAGGTTCGTTTATCGTTAGTTAGGAATGATTTTGCAGTTGATCTGTCTTGTCACATGGTAAATTAATAACATATAGGTGACCGTAGGGTTTATAACACGTATTATTCAAGTTACATAATTGTGTGTAAATATGGAAATAATGTAACTTAAAAATACCAAGATCCAACTATAATAAATCATAATGTTTTATTTGATGTACAAATTTGAGTAACTTTGCATTTGTCTTGTACATATTACTCTGAAGCGATACGTATATATACATATAAATAAAATTGAAATGTTTATAGTTTATGGGGGTTAAACTCCGAAACGGCTGGACTGATTTTAACGAGACTTTTCCTGGTAGATAGAGGATTATTCTGAGTATCATCTGCATATGGGTTAAGCAGTCATTATAAACTCTAAAGGAGGTTACATATAAGAAGGATTATAGAGAATCACTAGTAAAATCGAAATCCAAAAAAATTTTGAATCGATGATGGCTCAGTTGGTAGTGTGTTCGGACACAGCGTCGAAGGACGTAGGTTCGAATCTAAGCAACTGGAGTCGGAGGTTTCGGTGAAGGAAAACATCGTGATGAAACCATAGCATGGTGGTAGGGCTATTTCTAAGTCCGTCTGGCGAGCTACCACCCTCAAGTTGAAAGTCTGTCGCCGAGCACCTGTTGGTGTGTTCCGGCAGATGCACTTGGGAGCCAGTCTCCCTCTAGATTAAGCGCGACTTACCGTCTTAGACCACATCATCATTTAATATCAGATGAGATTGCGGTCAAAACGTTTACCTATAATATATATATATATATATACACAATGAATTGATATGAACGATGTAGTTAAAGCGTATAAATTAATATAAGTACAGTTTTTATTCACTTTATGTAGATACTGTTATTGTATCGAGTTAAAAATAAAAGGACATTATATTTAATTAATTTCATTTAAATCTCTTTACAAAATAATATTATTGAATGCGGCAAAACACGCAAACCGACAGACAGACCGCGTCAGCAGTTAATTTTGTTCTTCTAAGACGGCGCCAATCTGCGGTCTCTCTCCGCGGCCGTTTTCAATGCATTAAAACCTATTATTGGTACTTACCTCGGGCTGTAAAGATAATACCAGCATTGTATAGGCCATTCTGTTCACATCAACCGATAAAAAAAACCGCTCGATTTTATGTTTTACGTGTTGAAAAATGTCCCGCCGTTTGTATCGAAAGAGATAAGGCGGTAACATTAGTGTTTATTTCTTTTTTTTTTTTTAGATTTTTTAACGCCAGTAACATTGCGAAAGCGTTGCGCGTTAGGCGTCAAGTTTCTACACTTGCAGGAAGTCAAACCGATAGTAAAATATAATTAAGTGTTTCCGTAACGATTATTGTCTTTTTATATTATCGTAAAATGGTAGTTTTTTTTTTTGCATTAATTGATTATAGAAATTGATTATCTGTATTACATGTTAAATTGATACATAAATTATTATACAGTGTAAATATTGCTTACATTGAAAATATAAACGAATTATTTATTTTATTAATGCAAAATTATTCCTGAGATTACGAAGGTATTAATTAAGATTATTTAGAGCAAAAGGAAGCTAATTTAGAATTTTTACGTTAATTGTATCTCATTAGGATAAGAATTACACATAAATAAACAAATTAAAAAAACCACTTCAAATTAATCGCACAAGTAACCACAGATTATATTACAAAAATAAAATAAAACATTGTAATAATCTCTGTGAACGTCGCCTAACAAATTAAAAATGGCCGCGCCTATCGCATTTCTAATTCGAAACTTGGAACTTCATTTCGGTAAGAGATAAATAACACTTAAAACGGTCATCGGCCTCCAACGGTGACCAGATAAATTTCATTTTGATGTATTATATAAGCGTGTATATGACAAAATGATGTATACACGATCCGTGGGACCGGTTCGAAGATATTTTCGTTCTTAATGCCTCGTGGTGATTAGTACGGCCATTTTTCAATCCGGCTTCTAAAGTTTCATAGTAAAAGAAACAATTTTCTATATGTCAATGATATTTATTTCGTTTTGTAGGTGTTCCTCGTGATTAGTTGATGGATTCCGACTTTAAAAGCAATATACGAATGTCTATAACAATTTATTATAATCTTATAAACATAAAATAAATCGTTTATATAAAAAAAAAAAACACTCGTCCTCTTAAATCAAAATATACAATGCAATCAATTATACGAGTAAACATTAAAAAATAATAATTCCTAAATTATAAATTAACAAATTTTCATTGCATAATTTTATACGCTTTTAACGGGCCACTACTTCATTTGAATAGTCGCCTATCGAGTTATTTATAATGCTTGTATTCATTTCACCGAGTTAAGTTCGTGATCGGCCATCGAGCGAGCGAGCACAAACAAAAACTTTTTACATAATTTCGACATCGGAATCAATTCGAATCGGCCTCATGTCGAACGCGCTTTATAAACTTACCCACTAATTTGTTATTTAGATTTCGCCCGTTTGATTCCATTTTCGAATTCGGTTTCGCGCCGCGCCGGAGCTGCTGTGCCCGTCGGTCGAGTCCGCTCTAGATGCGAGCGGCGAGTGGCGACTACCCGCGCTCCTCATTGTTTTATTCGGTGCGCGTTCCTTTTTCAATTTGAATATCGCTGTTCATTTTCGAATTGGCTCTTTGTAGACGCGCCTTAATTGCGCACTTTAGATTCAACGCTAATTCGCGCGCTCGCTAATTTGAGGGTTTATTGTGTACCGGATTGCCTAACATCCTTTTTAGAGGTACTCCCCGTGAATGCCTGATGTCTTCGCTACTACTGACATGCTTATTTTAGACAAAATACCCACTTATAAAAGTATATTTGAGACGAAACTGCTGTATGTCCAGTCGCGATGCCATCTGCGCGTTCGTGTTGCATAATTTCTTACTCCGATCTAATAAAACAATCCGTGCAAGTTTATCGGCGATCGACAAATCCTCCGGCGGCAACTCCCGAAACGATATCATTCGTCTAATACGCCGACGGGATCTAGATATAGATTAAATAATATTAATTGATGCTCGATGAGTCTGCAGAAACTGATGAAGGGTTGGGACAATAATGTTTCAACGTACTCTGGCTAGTTGCGGGCCGAATGAAGCGCCGTTTGTTGAAACCGCATCGAGAGTTCCTTTTTCGAAATCGTATATTTTTCCTTAATTCTGTTTCACTGTGATTGGTCGACGGTATTTTTTTTTGAGAGGTGATAACGATGTTTGAAATTGGATTCATGACGGCCAGTTATTAAGACTGTTTAGCGAGCGAGCGTTCTAAGCGGGTGACATTTTTTAGAGTAATGACTAGCGCGAGATGAATAGTCCGCCGTTGTGGGTAATTAGAGCAGCTTATCTTTTATATTGGACGTTGCACGAGCGCCGCTATTGAATCGTATCTCGTTTTGTAAGTTATTTGGAGCTTAAAGGCGGTTGTTTTCGTGGCGTCGGTCACACAGGCGGCCGGGGCGATGACCAAATTATTGCCAAGAACGAGTCCCGCCGGTGGCTGGCCACCGAACGCGCGCCCAATTCACATCATCCCGTATTGTGTAAATCTTGATAAAACTCTTTAGATGAAATTAAATAAAAAAAAAAAACGTATCTCTGTAACTATTTGTCGCCGTTAACGATGTCGACATGTTACCATTAAGATCTGACGTTCAGTATAAAAATACCTTTTCGTGTGTCGACTGCTCTAATCTTATTTAATCTCGAACGCGCATATAACTAAACGCGAGGTGATTTGAAATACCTAAAATCGTACCCGCGTGTAACCCAATCACACGAAAGACAAGAAAATTTACTCCCTCAGCTATGAAATGCGTCACTCACAGAATTCGAAGTTTAAATAGTCAATCACGAGTGTCGGTGTGGCTAATCTCGCATTCAGAGCCACAATAGAGGTAACGAACGGACAAACGGACAGACGCGTTAATAAGATGCGCGTGGGCGGCTTTATGTCAACGTTATTTATGATGAGATACCTTCTTATTCTTTTTTTCAAAAGTTTTACTCGTTGGCAACACTGTACATGACTTTTGGATTCTAATTCGAAATTTGAAAAATGCATTATTTTATCACAGTGTAAACGTGGATATGTGGATGTATAAATCTAAAGATTTTATTGGGTAAATGAAAATTCCTTTAAGTAGTCGCGTAGGTGCTTATATATCGAAACTTTTAATAAAAGCAAAACGATACGAGAGGTCCGTCGCGTCGAGAGGAAATCGTTATCTTAACGAGCGCGTATTTACCTACGTGAAATCTGAGTGAGTGAGAGTCTCGAACTGTCCCTCTGAGTGCAGGAGACGATAAGCGACCGCCGCTATCGTTCCTCGGTTCAGGGGCCAGCTATTGACCTCGATGTTTACAACAAAAAGACAGCATAACAATCATATTACGCAGAAATTATAACTTCCAGCCACGGTGTATCAATTTGTAAACCCAATCGCAAGATCACAGGGTTAACGATCGCTTAAAATTAATTTCAACGCTATTAAAATTCGTTAATTATAATATAACTACTGATAATGTATATTATTTAAAAATGTCTCGAATGAATTGCGCTACACAATACATTGCCGGCTGTTAGCGAGTTTACGGCGCTGTGGGGCATACCGTTTGTTTTTATAACAGTTCAAATTATATATGGAATGGCAACTAAAACTTTCATCTGCCGCCTTAAAACGAGCGTTAACGTTGCACGTCGATACTTTTCGAACGATAAATCTACCCGCGAATCGACCGAATCCGTACGCAGTGCCGCGCCTTGCCGCGCCGCGGCGTGGTTCGTTCGCGAGTTCTATTATTAAAAGAATAACACTCGAACAACGGACGTGTATCCGAACGTTTTCGTTTCAAACAGGGCGCGCGACCGTACGTTTGTGGTAACGTTCGAAATTCGAATATAGAACCGTGTTGTGTTCGAACTCATATTTAGAACGGCGAAGAGTTGCCAGTAATTAAGGTGTAATTCTCGTTATCGGTTTATTGACACGCGTTAGTGTCGCATCGTCCCGCGTGTCCCCATGCGGATGGGCAAATGGAATAATGGACGTCTGGGCCCGCATCCGCCGCGGGAGTCGGATACAACTCTTGCAACGCTCTGGATACAATTTTTCAATTAAATCGACCAGACAGAAGATTCCTAATAGGTGTCGTTAAGGAGTCGTGTGCCCGATTTTCGAACTGTCCCCGTAACGAGGCCGGTTTTATTAGTATTTATGGACGTGAAACAAACGCACGGAGTCTCTCTCTACTCTCTCTTGCGCTCCGTGTGCCATGAATGAAACGAAATTTATGGTTAGCGCCCGCTATAACGTAATGCTGTTAAATTTAAGCGTCTAGCGCGTCTCTCATAGTACTCGTTTATCCTCCGCATCTCAATTCAGCTGTTTTATATGTAATATATAGAGATTTTTCTAAGTTTTACGGTCGTGTAAAGTTCTTCGGGGCGCAGTAAAATTCGATACGATCGGAGCGGGGGCCGGTCGCGGCCGTAGCCGTCCAGTCTAACGATGCTTGATTTACCACTGTTAATTTATAATAAATACATAAAAAAAACTCACCCGAGTGATTGCTACGTTAGTATTAATGTCCATTTTTATTGAGTCAAATTTATGTCGTGCTCCTCACGGCGCATAATACGAGTACTGTATACTGCGTTTTAGAAATTTGCGTTACATTCCAATATTCGTCTATTTGTATTCGAGTGGTCTGTATAACTTAATAAATTCAGCGGTCTATTAAATTTAAATGATTGCTTTTTTTGTTGCTATAATTATTTCTATAAAACTACGCTAAAAAAAATAATAACTTATTTAATGTGTTATACAATTTGTTTTACGTTAATTTTAAATGGTTACACGTTTACCTTTTTCATTAATTAACAAGGTGGTGCTTGTGACTTTGCTTTTGTGAAAATTTGTTTTATTTATTTTATCCGGATTGTCCGGATACTCGTCGCGTATGATAAATTGTATTGTAATGTAGCCTAGATAGTAGTACTCTAAACAGTCATATTATATCTGTAGGTAAATGGTAGATGGGTAGGGTTGCAGTAAAAGTTTCAAAATTCATTCAGCCGTTTCAAAGATAAGCGCAGATTTGTCTATATAAAAATTGTCTTTTGTTTGCAAAAGACACTACAGTTTTATTCCTATGAATATTTGATATATATATATTTTAACATAGAACGTTCAGCATAGACAATATATTTTTACAATCCTTCCTGAACACATTCGCTATTCTCAAAGACTGTTTACATAACGGCCCCAACCGGTTACACTATTTGGTATAATTCGTTCATGTTATTATTAGGTATCTATTATTATACATTATTCACTGTAAAGAGTCGTTTCTGGTGTCCCCTTTGCCACATGACCGGAGCGAGATGGACGTATAGACAGTGGATAGGACTAGAAAGGGACGAACGGTTTAAGGGTGGCGTTCATCATGTCCCACCCCGTGTCTGGCGCAAGTGACGCTTCTGTCTTCCCCAAGCGGATCTGCGTTCGAGAACCACTTTCAACTGTCTTTTTTTTTAACATACATACACCCGCTGGTTCGTCGTATCGTTTTCATTTCTAAATTATCACTAAGTACCTACCATATATATGATTCGTATAAAAAAAGAAACGGCAAAGTAAAGCCGGCTTATATCAGTGAGTACAGATGAAGTAAAACTTTTTTTTCGTTTATATGTATAACATTGTATATGAGAATGCTTATAAACTATATACTGCTAGACCCAGACAGACACTTATACATATGTTGCATATGTCTGTAGACAAATAAACATACCTTAGGTATTATAACACGTAACGCATAACGTGTAACGAAAATTTTTCCTACCGTGCTATAAGAAGTTTCACTATAAAATGGTAGGTTTTAATTATATTTATAGTCACATATCTGTCTATCTTATATATATATTTACGTTAATAAATTGACAGGGTTCTGGTGTTGTGTGCTCATCACGCAAGAACTACTGGACAAGTTACGATCAAAAATTTGTTTCTTATTTAATTTTTAGACGTGTGGTCCCCCCTCATGTAAAATAATTATTACGATATCTTTATTTGATATATAATGTTATCTTCCCACGTTAATAACTTAAAAAAAAGAGTTAGACTCGGGATATTCTGTGACAGTCCAAGCCGAGGCGCGCCGTGCGCCCTTGTGCTGGTTACCTATATAAAATCGGGTGAGTACCTTAAGCGCTCCCCTTAGTAGTCCGGTGAAACTGTAGAGACTTTGCCAGGTCAACAGGGTAGACAGTTCGAAAAAAAAAAAGATATCAATTAGTGCTGAATATTTTGTTATAATTTTTTGGTTGATTTTAAATTAATCAATGGCAAACAACATTGAACAAGAAATTTTGTACTATTTTATACTTAAATATTGTATATAAAGTTATATCTTATTGGATAATCTACATGAAGTAAAGACTTTCCAAAAAATGAATATAGTTAACAAAGACTAACAAAAGATCTACCTTATATTTCATTTTAAAAACGAAGAAATTGGCATCCTTGTGTACAAATTATAGATATCAATAGGTACTGTACAAGAAGGAAATTTGTTGATAATTACATGAATAAAATGTACCGAACTCTTTTGTCTTTATTTATCTCTATAGGTACATATTTTCTTTCTAACAGGCTTTAGCTTTGAATTAAAGTTTATGTGTCGCTTCGCTTATTCAATGATTTTATAAATACATTGATAGGAGACTAGCATTATTACCATCATATTTTAAAAGGCTAAAATCCAATGGTTTTTCTATCAAACGTACTAACGTTGATACATTTCATTGTTTTATTGTAACAAAATTCGAAAGATTTTAACAAAGTAATTGTCACTATTTTATACCGATTTACCCGGAGACTCCGTTTCGACTACAAATTTGTCCGCTTTAGAACTAAATATGTCAATCACTTAATATTGTAGTAGTCGGTGTGCCGCGAATTGGTTTCCGTCAAAATGATTTTATTCATTCATGATAGCTGGGTGTTTTCTGGAACAATTGTTCTGGATTTAAAATTGCATCTGTTAAATATTATCGCATACTACTTAGATCTTATGAAAACCCGATGACGATATATACTCCATATAATGCCGTAAAAGCAAAAGTAAATGAAAGCAGCGACAGCAAAAGCTGAGTCTAAATCGATTCACACGTTTTGGAGTTCAAGCTACAGATACATCAATTTTATTTCAATGCACAGATTAAGAAATATATGTACGTATCATTCGTATTCTGTTACCGCAAAGCCCAGAACAGTTCATTTTTTGACTTCTCAGAATCGGCCAAAGTTAATCTCAAAACCGCAACACAAAAAAAAAAAACATTAACCCATGGGGTGTTTCGGACGAAACTTAAATAACTGAACCGATTAATAACCGACGTTTTAATTATAATTCATTCTGGCAACTCATCACAATTTGACGTTTCGACTGATACGATAAATTCACGATATTATTATTATTTGACTGAAACGTTTTGTCATTGTGCAAAATGAATCTTTAAAGTATGCAAAAAATATTCACACACATCAGAAACATATCTCTCCGGAGATCCTCTGCGAGAAAAAACCACAAGAATGTCATTTAAAAAATAATAATATTAAAAATGTACGTTTCTTTTTTTTATGGTATCCCGAAAGGTTATCTCGAAGGAAAAAAGGCGGGACAGAGCGATTCCATTTTTAAAACGTATCATTTAATTTTGGAACCGGCTTTCAAGACGTCAAAAGGCAGTCATTACATATTTTGTGGCCGGTGTTGCTTAGCGCCTATAGATTATCGTACTAGTTTTTTTTTTTTTTTGCTGGATAGAACACAAGTGGTTGTCCCACTCAGCCTTACGACGTCACCAAGCATAAAGACATAACTATTTTTGAATTATGGCGTTTAATAGCAAAAACGGTCGCTTATCAGCCGGTCTCGGCTGCGATAGTTTTTTGTTCACGAAACGATTTGAAAGGCATTTCGTTTATTAATTGCGTGTACTGACTTCGAAATAATTATTACCGTCGAGGTGTGAATGTGATCAGTGTAGAATTTTAATTACCCCATCCCTTCGTACGTGATGTTATGCAAAGGTTTAACCTAAAAATTTATGGGAAAATGTTTTTGAACAGTCCGTATCGTCGATAACGGGTCCGAATATGTTTGATATACGATTTAAAATGTGAACAGCTGACGGCGAGCGTGTTGGGCGACATGTTATGCGACATGAGTATGGGCTGGTGACGTAAGCGCGGTCCCGATGTGTGTCATGGCGGCGTGCGACCAGATTTGATTGATCGCCGTGTTTCCAAAACATAAAACCACATTTTCTATGACACAATTTGACCTAACTAAACATTTGTAGAAAGTTCTAGAAACAATTTAATTCGTAATTGTGTAATGTAGACCGTAATGTGGTGTTTTCGCATATCCACGTTGTAAAATAGTTAAAATACAAAAAGGGTCATATTACACAACAATAACGTTTGTTTTACAAGCTGTTTATGACCATTTCTTGTTAACGTTATTTGAAAATGTTCATACATAAATTAACTTTGACTAGCTATACCTACTTACTGAATTATTCAAAACATTTTTATGATGATATATAAGTTAATTTAATATTAACCAAAGCATCCATTTTATGCGTAGAATATATATAGTTTCAAGCACATAGTAGATTGAGACTTGTTAAATTTTCGAATCAGTTATCAAATTTATAATAGACTTTTTAATCTGTTGACAGTAGCGTGTAGGAGATTTACATTTCATTATTTTTTTCTTTAATGTAAGCATTAAAAACGTTCAGCCCGTAAAATGAAAAACGAACCCGCACCCTCCAACCCCTGTAACGTACAACCTTATCGGGCCTCTATCAGTTGCATGCGTGACGTTTGCCGAATTACGTACGAACGGAGCGAACTTTACGCCGTCGCCATTTTGTATAAAAACATTGCCGCCATTTTCATATGTATAATTTTATGTGTTATTTTTGTTTTTGTATATTACAGTCGTAACTTTATAATTTGGTACTAAATATAAGTTTATGATCGCGGTAAATTAAATTTTAATGTTTCGAACGCGATGATAGCAAAGAGAGCAAGAATACTATCATACTTCTTTATCTTCAAGATGTCTACTTATCGGGATAAGTGAAAGTTATAAATTATTCCTTTAATTTCGTATATTTTAAACTGTTTACTCGATATTTAATGTTTATACATAGGTACGATTTTCACACTCATCAAATCACTTCAAATAAACAAAGTTACCGAAGGCTTCTTATTGATATTTTATTGTTACAAATGTATGGGACTGACATATTCTTTGTGAATCTAAGTCCCTAAATGAAATAAAAATTAAAAAAAAAACATTAAAGAGTAAATAAGTACATAACTTCAATGTATATGTCACAGAGTATTATCCATTGTTTGAGGCATGCTCCAATAAAAATACTTAATACAAGACGCCATGTTAATATTGTTCGGCAACTTAACATTTGCGAGTGAATAAATCTAATTGATATCTTATAAACTTTAAGATAAAGTCGTATTTTTCAAATCAAAGTACTTCGGCGATAGCAAAAAATATATTGTTTATACAACACCACAAATAGAACTCGACGTCTCTTAAGTCAATCGCGTAAAGTTCAAAATGATTAATATACATACTATAAAAGGTTTTATAGGAATGTGTGATCCACTTTTCGTTGTAATTATGATTTAGAGCGACTTTTACGACGTCGATTATTGTCGAACGTCTGTAATAGTTTTCTGTTGGGATTTTTTTTTTAAATATAACTTAAGCATTATGAGCGCTTAGTCTTTTGCCGTGGCTACCGATGTAGGATTCAAAAAAAAAGTTGCGCTATGTCATTTTTTGTACAAATATTTGTAAAAGTAATTAACGTTGGTAATGTCCAATATAAGGATTTCGTACGTCAGTGACTTGACTTGTTACTTGTAGGTTAGTAAAATCTTTTTTTAATCTGTAGAAGTAACGTTGCTTGTTATTATGATATCCTAGTCAGAGCCCATGTTTCGTTCACATGACCGCTTCCATGTTCCACGCGAGAGACGGTTAGTTTTTTATTTTATTTTACGTGATAAGGCATTTTAATAAACAGATAAAATTGGTTTAATTCATTCAGTCGCTAATCTTTAATCTCTCCGATGACTTTTATGTAATATATTCTTTGTATGATGATTTTTTAGAATCGGATCCGTAGTTCTGGAGATTCATTTGTAAAAACATGCAAACTTTGTTTATTTATATTAATATAGAATGTATATAGGTAGCCATATTATGGTGTAGTGTCTATTCCGTCAAATCCAGTGTCACCACTCATACAATTAAGTACGAATCTAACCGCATATATTAAAATCAATTAAAGCGTTTAGGCTAAAATGTGCTCCTAAGAAATAGACTTACACGTATCTATACTAGAAAAGTATTACAGCCTTCGGTGCAGTCGAGTAGTAAGATTAAATATGAAAATACGATTTTAGAATGCAAACAGAAAGACCCCGTAATCCGTCGGATAAGATTCATTCCACTTCGTACTTATTACAGCAGTAATTTAAATGGAACAACACGTAATTACAATATAATACCGTTATTTAACGATAACGTATTTTTTATTATCGCTGATAAAAACGTTATATTTACATAGTGTTCATTTTTTTTTATTACCGAAATCGTAATTTAATTAACCAGTATTGAAATAATTAGAAGATAACGATGCGAATAAAATATATTATTTACGTTTATGGGTATTTTATGATTTTTTTTTTGTTTTTATCTTTTCCAAGTTTAGTGTGTTTGAATGTAATCTCATCTGAATTTAAGTGATGATATGTCTAACGATAATAACACTAGATGATATTGCTATCAAATGAGGCATCGGAACACATCTATAGTGTCTGAAATTATAACCGGAATTTTAAGTAAGAAAATGTTGTAATGAAAAATTGATATACCTACTATAATAATGGGCTTGCCACTCGTTAATTGGTAATCAGTCTGCTTTCGACGCTCATAATTTTTGTATGATAAATCAAATCATTACAATGATAAGTGAGATTCTACTGAAATCCTGGTTTCTCATATATAATACTAACTTTTGACCGTTGATGTAGTAATAAACTTAATGTATATTTGATCAATCTGAACAAAAACGTTGTTAAATAGTGCGGACAGGCCGAGTGATGCGGCGTGGGGTATCAGAACCGAAGGGCGAATTAAACGTTCAACGGAAGCAATACTTAGAATGATGAACTGTGAATACCTATCTAAGAGTGGCTTATTCCGCACGGACAGTTCCCTACGTAAAAGTTTCGCTTTATAGTTTACTAGCGTTGATAGCAATCAAAATTCAATCATTAAATTCGCGGTACAGGACTAATACTTATATATAAATATTTAAAGTCCAGAAACAGAACTGACATCTATATTTATAAAGGTTCACAAGATAAGGGCAAATAAGGAGTGCAAAGTTGAACAAACTTCTCTGCCGCGATGTAACTACGGACTGTGGTTTTCCTTGACAGACGACTAGCGTATGCAATATTCGCTTCAATTGCTTATAATCATGGGCTTACTATTAGTTATATAATCCTTTTCAATAAACAAACGCAACAATGTTTGTGGAATAGAATTAATTAGTGTCACTTTTTATTTGTCAACTTACCCAAACTGTATATGAGAAGTAAAACGCAATCTATATAAAAAAAAAACATATTTTTCAAATACTTGATGCAGTATACGTTATAGTATACCATAGTTTATTCCTTTCTCACTACTAATTCTCTACACTTAGTATTCCGGTGAAACTGTAGAGGCCTAGCCAGGTCAACAGTGTAGTCAGTTCGGAAAAAAAAACTTCTGCACTGATTGTAATTAAATTTGGTGTACAGGTAGCTTGAAACTTGAGAAAGAACACGGGTTATAATTATTCATCCCAACTAACTACTAACAACGCATTGACGTCTTAACTATTTCTATATAAAATCGGGTGAGTGCTTTAAGCGCTCCCCTTAGTAGTCCGGTGAAACTGTAGAGGCTTTGCCAGGTCAACAGTGTAGACAGTTCGAAAAAAAAAGCCTTAAGTATTCGACTAATCATGAGTACAGAAAAGGACATAGGACATACAGACAAAATGTACTCGTCCCGTGGGATAGATAAAAGATTAAACCTACAATAACGCGAGTGAAACCGCGAGCAATAGCTGGTTTTATATAAAATGACAAATGTCCACACGAAATGACGCGATAGAGTTAGTTCTTTTCACGAATAGACTACACCTGGTTTTATGTATATTATTACAAGAACTACATTCAAATACAGATTATCTCTTATTTGCCGAGAGGAAAGATTAGTATTTCTCAATTGATTTATATTTTGCAAGCGCTTAATTACTATCCCTTGGTCTGCTACTAGGATTCGTTTGAAAAACATTATTGTATGTTAGTTCTTAACAATCTCTTTTTTATGTCTTATTCTGATGTCCGATCATACACAAGGTCTAACATTATTGATATAAACAGACGACAGTCATTGTCGTTATGCCGACCATCGAATAAAATAATAAATTGTGTAGCGGTCGAAAATAAATACACTCCAACCTCACAGTCTACTGCCCATACTGTCAAAAGGTCGTGATGATAAATACATGAAATAATATAGTTATTGCGGATAATTACAGGTAACGTCCCCCGGGTTGGTCTGGCGTGTAATTTAACTAATTTTATATAAGTAACCTAGGGAGTAAACGCCGGCCATCCAGATTACTGGGTAGATACAATTACAATTGCGAGGGATCCAACGAGTTTGACAAATAATGTTTTTTTTTATATACCCAGACTTATGAATGAGTTTATGTTTTTTAATTATTTGCCGTTTTTATTCTCTAATACAAGACTTCTATTTAAATTATAGGTAACTAGCGACCCGCTCCGGCTTCGCGCGGGTATAAAATATATAGCCTATGTCATTAACTGAAAAAATCATTAAAATCGATCCAGTAGTTTTGATTTATTCATTACTGCCCGTAGCCCGCACGCGTTAAATTTGGAGTAACCTCAAAAATAACAGTATTTCTCCACTATTTAATTTATGTTATTATACATATCAACCTTCCTCTTCAATCACTCTATCTATTAAACAAAACCGCACCAAAATCCGTTGCGCAGTTTTAAAGATTTAAGCATACATAGGGATATAGGGACAGAGAAAGCGACCTTGTTTTATACTATGTAGTGATTATAGGCTGTAAAAATACTAGGCTGTAAGAATACTACTGTACGTTTGGCATTATTATCGCAAATGCGCTATTTTGGTCATATACTTTTTTATTTCGAACTGACTACACTGTTGACCTGGCAAGGCCTCTACAGTTTCACCGGACTACTAAGGCGTGGTCATATACAGTCAAATTCAGTTCATACTTTTTAAGTACAAGAGGGCCATTTTAATGATTTTCGGTAACCATATTTTGCACATTTCGACGGACTTTCATTTTAAATCGCATAGAAATCGGTACACCTTATCTCTGCCGTCCATAATTATAGTGTAAGTGTAAAGATGTCGTAATAATGTCATCTGCACATGTCTACGGGTGGAAATTTTTCGTTAAACGTTTTTCACTAGAACGAGATAAAAGCGGCTATCTAAACGTATATAATAACCAACCCGTATATATATGTATATTACATAAGTGTGCAGGAATATCTTTGACATTCCCTATCAAAGAGTTTCTAGACCGTTTTCTATTAATGTATAGTCTACTAGATTTTTCCCGCGGCTTCGTTTGCGTTAATTTAAATTTGACCTACCTCTTAAGAACAGTACTTTCATTTGAATAAAAGGTATCCTATGTTTTTTTTAAAGTGAAATATTTGTAACGTGCCTACAAATTGTTTCGTCCATCTATTGCATGTCGTATTAAAGTCGGCTGTGAAGTAGGGGTAAAGTGAAAGGCGCTCGGCAGCGCATCCAAGGCTAATATGGCCGCGCCCATGGCTCAATTCAAAATTATTCAATAATGTAAATAAGTATTGTGTTCAGTTTTTAAAATGCTACAATCCGAAAAAGAGTTTCACTAGCATCGTGGTTTCATAAAACCACACAATTTTTATGTGCTACTGACAAAGTGTATTCAAAATTTCATAATGATCGATTGAGTAGTTGACGCGTGAAAGACAAATATACTCACATTGGCATTTATGATATTAGTACAAGATATTTCATGTATTCGATACTAGTATTTTCTTAATAATTGTGGGTTTTTCAATTATTTTTACTTTTGCCTCCAGTTCAGTGTCGGGTTGTACAAAATTGTCTCCGCGGAACCCAACACACATTATTATTTCTTTCGTGACTGTACTGTGTTTTTTAAATAATTCCGTATAAGTCGTGAGTATCTCCCTATTATGATTATCTGATTAAAATGTATATTTTTCTTATTTGACATTGGCAAAATTGCCTACATACGCAGAAACCACATAAAAAAAGAGGTTTCAAATACTTGAACTGGTTTTATGATTTTTTATAGATTATAATATTATTAATAGTTTCTGAGACTTTAAGCTCATATAATGCGAACTTGTTCAATTCTTATTGGGTTCTTTATACATTTCGTTTTGAAAATCATTCTAAATGAATTTTCGCAACTTTGAAACGCTGTGATGAATTGATTCCGATATTTCGTTAGAAAACCCCCATCCGAAGCAAATTAATTGTTTACAGTAGTTTAAAGTATTTACATTTTATTTTAGTAGATTATTACGCTATGATATTTTGTTGCCAGACCATTAAAAATAAGAATAAACAAATAATAAAAAAAAAACATTCCACAATGAAAATCCGTTAATAACGGTCCGTGTCTATCGATCGGCAGAAACTGCATAGTCACCCTACTTGATGCCGGGGACGCGCCACAAAATGGCCGGGACATTGATATTACTCTAATGGACATTTCGACTTGTATATCTTTTGTACAGGTATCGCCAGAGCTGTAAATCTGTCAGGGTAACAAGTGTAAATAGCTATATATATTTCCATATGACATTTCATAGATTGTTATTGTTGTTGCAATAAATTAACAATCAACAGATTTGTAAGAAGAAATACGGTTGAGAAAAGTTACAAATAATTAGTTTACCTTATCCATTATGAAAATTTAAAACGTGGCAACACTACAACATTTTTAAAAATATCTTATCAATATTTTTTTTAAAGTTAATAAAAACAAAATCGTATACTGTAATATTTTTAATAGAAAACAATTGGAATCTTTGGGAAACACATTATTTAATAAAGATATTATAACCCGGCTATGCCATGAATAAACATAAGCAGTAAAACTTTACTGTATTACCACGTTTCCTAATTTAAATATTATAAACAACACAGCAAAGGTCACAATGACAAGCCTCGACACAGGTTAAATATATTTAATGTTTTGAAGGTTTTTAAATAACAACATAGAAGATTTTTTTGGCGGGAGTTTTTGTCTGTCATGTTGTGGTTTTTATTCTATATTCATACGCTTGCCGTTATGTATTTGATTTTGTAATATTGGTGGTATCTTGAGTAATATAACTTAGTCATTGTGCACAAGTGCAAAATAATAAGTTGCAACATGAATTGAGACATACCAAAAACACTCTGGAAACTTCTATCGAGGGCCACCATTTTGTTACAATTAACCGTTTATAATGTCAGTTATAAACTGCTAAAGTAAGAAGTAGAAGATATGTATACTTAATCTATGAACGTATTGTGCATATATTTATTTGGTTGTAAACCCTCGTTTCCGGAGTAAAGGAATTACGTTTTGGTTTAATAACCTCTCTTTTTGTTGTAAACACAAAGATTTCTTGTTGCAAGTAGTTGAAATTACATAAACATATTTATCCTTATTACGTCGTACATAACGTTGACTCTTGTAACTTAAAAAAAACGCGCTGATCATAATTTAATATGATTCAGACGTAGATTATACGTGATGCGAATGATATTCTATGCACATGTCTATAAGTTATAGTTTGTATACGAATGAATGTATAATATATCAGTGTAAAATCATTTGAAAGCTTCTTAATCGAACCAAAAGCACTGAGCATTTTCCCAATATTGCTATCTATAAATAAAAATCCACTCATAACCTATCCATTAACACGTTTTGTGTACATTAAAATTTTAAATGCGTTTCAGACAAAAGCCACTAGAGGGCCTGTCAGATATATATTTTTTAAATACACTAATCTGCTTAAAAGCAAAGGTATACATTTTAAAAGCTTAAAGTTAATTGATGGCCAATGTTGATGGTAGATATCCATCGCGCGATGACTTAACTATTTTTAATGAATATTCAGTAGGTCTTATGCTCACTTTTATATACTTTTTACCCACTTGGGAGATTTAATTGTTACTTTAGTCGAATGCGTCTGGAGAGTGATTTGTACCCTTTTATATTATAGTTATATTTGAATTGTCTATGACATTAGGGTTACGTTAAATACTAGAAAGAAACACTGTGAGTATTACTTCGTTATCAGTATGCCATTTAAAGGTTCTGCATTTTTTTTTTGAATTGTTACAAGTAACCCATTGTAGTTTACGAGGAATCTTTATTATTGTGGCCGATATTTGTTTTTTTTTTGTTTGTCGTAATAACGGTTATACGTGCCAGTATCGTCGATAGTGTTGTGTTATAATAAAAACATCGAATTAAATTGAAAATAAAAATATATACCGGTCAAATGTTAGTTGAGGAACCCAAATTGAATACAATATATTAATTTCTTTTTTAGGATAAAAATATAGTAAATATATCGTGTCCGAGGAACGGAACCTCTCGTTGAGCGAATGCGAGTCGCATTGTCTGTTTTTTTTTTTTAATAACGGTAAAAAATATGTATTATTAACAAAATTTATTTGAAAATATAAATTTATTTAAATATTATTTAATACTGAAACGTCTATCATAGTCATTTATATCTCGTATATTATTATTCCAATTTATAATATCTAATAAATAAAAAGATTTAGGGTATTTTGTATTAACTGTCAATTATATGTAGATACTTTAACACACATCAAAGCTTGTGCCAATTTATATGGAATTTTAACTGAAAACGCGGCCGCCAACATTAACGAAATAAGAAATGGACAAAATAGCGTGAATCTATCATACAAATATGGCTTTCATTACTTAATTAGTGAAGGCGTTACATTACAAATGTAATAATTAGTCCATTTAATTTTTATTAGCGTTGGAACTTTATTGTTGTTGGTTACATCCATGTGCGATAAAAAAAAACAAATTATATTTAACAAATTGATGCAAATGTATCGAGAAACTATGGCTTGAAGTTTAACACCAATTGGCTATATTAAAGCGATGAATCGTCGCCATCTTGATTACTAGTATAGTCGACACGTCTTACCTCTGAACACTATGTTACCACAATATATACATAAGTTTAATTAAAGTATATATGTCTAACTGTAAAGATTAGTTTCTGGCGGTATTTCGATTGTTGTTTTATCTTGACTCATATTGGGTGATAATATTGGTGGCAATTTAGCTTATTTATTTATTTATTTAAGTAACAGACAGCCATACATAAAAACTTATTATAATTATATAATACACAAAAAGGCCTAAAGTACCATTATTTAAAAGCAAAACATATTTAGGCTATTTTAAGAAATCGTAGCATTAATACGGTTTAAATTTATTGCAATTTACCTTTTTTTTTTAAGTTACACAACAAGTTTAAACAACCTAATATAAAGTAAAGTAATAAAAAAAAAGAATTAAGTATAATTTACATACCAGTCTTATACAGTACATCAACCACTTTCTTTTTATAATATTATAAACTGTTTGAAAATATATATGAAATATTGGTGTACAAGTGAAGTTGATTAGAAATAATAATAATATGAGGTATAATATTTTTTATGTCACAAAAACTGTTTATAAATATCTAAGCAGGGCCGCCATTTTGTTGCAACACGAAAATCATTAGAAGAGATTGGTTTTCTAATTCGCAATCATATTTAATAGATTTTAGTGATTGAGCAAATTCTAATCTTATGTTAAATAGCAATGCAGTCTAATATAATACGCTAAACCTAGAAGAGACTGATCTTCAAGCTGCTAGAACATTGATAGTATAGCTGTTCAGGCAAACATTAGACTAAACTATCTTATAACTTATTATGATACAGACCTACATCGAGCGATACGGTGTTCGATTATTCATTTTTTTATATATTATAGGGGGCAAACGAACAGGTGGGTCACCTGATGGTAAGTGATCACCGCCGTCCATAGACACTAGCGACACCAGGGGAGTTGCAAGTGCGTTGCCGGCCTTTTAAATATGTGGGCCTCCGGTGCTCTCACTGACCGAACGAAACGCAACAGTGCGGGCGCACTGTTACTTCACGTCGGTTTTCTGTGTGTCGGGTGGTACTACCCCGCGCGTCGGGCGAGACGACCCATTCATGCTGAAACCAGTAATAGCTTCAGCGTAGCTCTACCACCTTTATTCTACTAATGAGCCATGATATTTTTTAAATTTACATGATATTTTATAGTAGTAGAATGTAAGAGAAGATTTAATAATTTCCTTTTTTTTTTTGCAGTACGACGAAAGCCTCCACGGAGGGGGCTACATGGAGGGCGGTGCGATGTACCACGAGCACCGACTCACGCACCCCCACTTGCCCCCGGTGCACTACCCTCCGCCCGCGGCGCCAGCGCACGCGCTGCCCGGCGAGCCTCTAGTCCACAAGCGTGATAAGGACGCTATATACGGGTGAGTCGTGTGGTAAAGTGTGATTCCATACCTTAGATCTAGTTTTAGAGAGAATCTTATATTGTAATTATACTCATACAACAACTATAACGCATAGATTGTAAAAGCTTTTAGAGAATAAGTTTATAATTTTAAATTAACAAGTTGGCAATAACATTGTTAAATGAAAATAAAAGAGAACTTTAAGCAATCACGGGCCAGTGTTAGCGTGTCCAGATAACGCATTGAACGACGTAGGTACATATTCCCCTATATAAAAAAAAAAAACGTAGGTAAATATCCTGTGATGAGCTGGAACTTTCGGTGTAGGTTAATATAGTAATGTAACTTATAGAATGGTAGAAATGCTTTTCCTAATAGATGCCTGGTTAGCTACAACTCTCGAGTTGAATATCTGTCGTCAGACACTTAGGTTTATTTTGACAGTTATACGCGAGAGCGAGAGTCCTCTTCCAGGATTATCCTGTTTCCAATTTAGGCAATTACCTTCTGGTATGATTACGGTCAAACGTTGCAAGGTATATGATCATATAAAATATTTATAACAAAGATGCAATGTGTATAATGAGTCTAGTTAATTCGGCCGATTTAGGGCTTCGCAGAAAGTACATTATATTTTCCAATAATACGATAGAAACTGAATTGGTTTATTTACAAAGTACACGAACTTTTTTTTTTATTAATCCATGTTATTTACAATGTACGATATAGTGACATTAAAAACAATCCGCCATTTTGAGATCTGGGTCTTAAAAAAACAGTCGAAGGGTTAAGAAACTCGGCATTTATTGCGTATATGTTTTTTTTTTACAGATTATATATAAATTAATGAAAATTGCATTTGCAGTGCGCTCACTATAATAGAGTTTTATGGGATAGCGATTTAATTTTAATTATCAGGGTACAATTTATTTAATATATTTTTTTACTTAAGTTCCGTAATTCCAAACATTTGTACTGTTTGCCTGTGAAAAAAATTTCAAACAACACACTGCCTAATCGAATCGTACTTTGAGATGATTACGATAAATAGTAACTGATAATAGGACATTATCGCACGATTAAGCCAATTATGACGTAAATATGTCCACATTTTTGTTATTAGATAAACATGTAAACATTCGCGCCATAGTTTCAGGCACGCGTATAACGACAAAGTTTTTCTAGAATATAGAAAACTGGTGTAAATATTTTTATAGCTATTTGTAATGCTACACCCACACGGGAGGATTTTCGTAGCAAGTGCATTTACCATCATCATCATCAGCCTGTGCGATATCCACACTGCAGAGCCATAGGCCTCTTCCCGAAGGAAGGTATGGGCATAATCACCACGCCAGCCCACGACGTATTAAACATTTTAAGCTCTGAAAGACCCGATGTTCTATATTTTCATTTTCCCACATACGGCGGTACTCCAAGAACGTTTCCCAGATTCAGGCTTCCCCATGAAGTTTTTCTTCACTGTCAGCCGATACTGTTACCAATTTAAATTAGTAAATGTACGCGAATTTCGAAAAAAAATCATTGGTACATGCCGGGGTTCGCTTGCGGACATCGGATTGCTATTCCACCAGTCAAACCACTCGACCACCACGACTTTTTTATTTACTATAAAGTATTTAATGTATCACGACGACAATTAAGACGCGCGTCAGTTTTTAAATTATATAGAAGCCTTAGAGAATGATAATAAAAAAAAATGTTCTCATGTTTTTCATAATAATTTATATCACATTATAATTTGGTTTAAGGGCATTTTAGCGATATCATAATCTGTAATGTAGTGGATTTTATATTATATTCATAATCATATGTTATTTGAGTCTATATTTTGTAATATTGGTGGTGTTTTACGTAATATAGTTCGATTATTGTGCACAAGTGAAGTGGATTTTGAAATAATAAATACCACGGAGCATGAATTCTGAGATGCCATAAAAACTCTCGGGAAAGTTCTAAAAAGGGACAACCACCTTATTAGAACATTTAAATTATCACAAGACACGTGTAATATTATTATCTGGTCGATAATGGCAGTAATAATCTAAAATATTGGGCGGTCAAAATAAATTGACATAAATGTGAAATATCATAGATTAAAAAATAAAACAATCTATATCTAAGACGCGACTGTAATCATATCGGTGAGAGACTCAAATACTTTTTGAATTGCAGGACATTAAAATAACTTATTTGATTATTATTAATTAACATAATGCTATCAGATTGTGATGTAGATTATATAGAGTTATTTTTTTTTTAAGAATTACGTTATCTGTGACATAAATAGGTGTAACGTTACAAAAAAAAAAATCGATAATGTTGATTATAATATTAAACAAGATTTAGATAGGTTAATATTTATTTGGATTTTTCTAGAGACATTCAAAGTAGTGGATGTCTTGTTTATCAGTGTCAGATTGAACTAACTTTAGAAGGAACACAGTTTTAATTTGATAACAAGTTCTATGAGCCACAGTTAATTATTTCTAATATAATACAGGGCTATTAATTACTATAGTGTCAAATTTGACTGTTAAATCTAAATTGGAGTTATTTTTGTTTAATTAATCATTTTATGGCAGTATGATAAGAATTTCCATTGCCGAATGAAGCTTAAAACACATTCATGTATGTAATTGGAATAGAAAATATAAATTGTTTAAAAAACCCAAATATAAACTCAGTTAAGGCATTATGCATTTCATGTACGAATGCTTTTAAAAGTTTAAACTGTCATTAAATATTTTCGCGCCACTTTTTTGAGGTTATGAAAATAGTATAATTTACCAGTGTTTATTGTGAATAAGATAGCAGATATGACTCATAAAGGCGCAACCTTTGACACTGAGACGTCCATTTACCGCGATCTTAGAGTTATCAGATCAAAACTTGTCAAGGAAGTTCAGAAGCTTCTGTCTGGAAAGGGTGTGGTCTCACTGTGAACTTTGGTTCGTGCAAATAATTTATTTATAGTTTTTTTTTCATTTCTAATTATAATAAATTTAAATTAAATCAAATTTAAATCATTAAATGCAAAAGTCACATGTTTCTCTTCGATTTTAATGGACACCACTTCATTTCACTATAAGAGTTTAGCGGCGATGTCCTTTCTTTATTTAAAATCTTGATAATCTTTTTCTTGTAACCCATTTCTTATCAAATAAGGTCAAATATCTTTATCTTATCTTTTCTCTTCTCTTTTTAATATTCTCTCCATACTTTTTTTATCTTCCTCTACTCCTATACTTATTCACATTCATACTTAAAAGTCTTCTAGTTATGACTTTCATCCCTATTTCGTTAACCTACTACTCTAAAACAGATAGGTAAAATAATAACGTAATATCCGGGTATATCACTCATGGTTTCATTATTCTGTGTAATAATGTAAATGTACCCGTATATTTTGTTGATGTCGTAGAAGACCTGAGATTCGTGAAAGAGATTTAAGTAATGCCTTTCTGGCACCTTCAGTTGGTTTTCTTCAAAAGTCTCCCTATTAAAGAAGGTGGATATGATGGAACAGTTTTAAATGTAGCTCATTATAATCGTTTTTCTCTCACTTTAGGTTAGTTCACCCCTTTAGTCCATAGTTCTTGAATTTCCAAAAATTAAATACTTTACTACTTTACTTCACACAAAAAAGTTGCCTATCAGAATTTCAAAGCCCTCCCGTAAAAATCCACTTCAAAGATAATTTGTTGTAACTTTGTAAATGCAATAATCTACTGGTTTATTAGCACTTATTTAGCTTACGTTCATCTTACGAGATACTCCGCTTCTGGAATCTCGACCTAAGTTGTACTCTACACCACCTTCGTTTTGTTCTATCGAGCCTATGAGTGTACTTACTAATGCTTAAATACTTGCGGATGTCCCAAGTTTATTATATTATACAGTAGCTTAAGTATTAAATATATTTAACACATTGTTTGATATCTCTCAAATCTCTCTCATATCTCTCTCTCTGTCTATCTCTCTCTGTTATTAAAGACTTTTTTCCATTATTGTAATTATTAAGATTAATTATTTGCCATTATGAAATGGTTAAGGGACTTCCATTAGTTACATTAGGCGTTGTTCAAGATCTTTTAACTCCCCTCCTCCGCGGTGGGATATCGTGAGATTTGTCTTGCATCAAACCCGTCCCCATAAATGTCACATGAGATTTTTCAAAATTTGTATTTTGGATATAAATACATTGGATTTATTAAAAAAAAAACCATTTGCATTATTTATTACGAGTAGTAGAGACTGAAGATTGTTTAGATCGTAATCCAAAATCATAGTGATAACATTATAATATTCAATTTAATTTAAATAAACATTAAATCGAAGCTACTTAAGCATATATAGGAATTCTGTTAGCTTTCAGCATACTTTAGTCTACAAACATGTTTTACTTTAAATTAATCTGATTTTCTCACATTTTTACACACATTGTCCAAAAAAATTTCTTGATATTTGACGAAACCCCCTTGCTCCTCTACGTGAAGTTTAATGAGATTCCAGCTTGACCACCAGGTTCTCAGGTTTCACTCACGTTATGTATGGACGCCACCGTAGTTTTAATAATTTCCTGGCGTTTTGATATTATCAGACGGATAAAGCGTTATTATATTTCTATTCTATCTAACGTAAATACGATTGTATGTCGCTTCTTATCAAAGATAAATTTATATTTTAATTATAAATTTTCCATAATTTCAATTTCAAGAAATATTGTTTTTTATATACAACAAACTCATTGAAATTTCTAGTATATCACAGCAGTTTTGGAACTATATTTCTATTAATTAAATACTCGATTACAGAAACTAATAATAAATTAAGGACATACAGCTTTTCGTTTAACGAAACGTATGTTGACATTTGTATCTCTACATTCCTTTCGTATGGGTATTCAAAAGAGCCTTTTTTATAAAACCAGCGTGCACCCTTGCCGTGTATTTAAAATTCTCTCCAGCAAACCGTCAGTGCGCGGAAAGGAAGTTTCTAACATTATTTCACACATCGTTGGTAATTTAAGTAATTTATATGTTATATAAAATAAATATGTGTAATGCTCGTTGCATGTTAGATGTGGTATTCTTAATGAATTATTGTGCAAAAAGTGTAAATAAAGCTCTCGAAAAACACCTTTCAAGCAGGATGTGTTAATGTATGAATGATATTATAACGATTGTTTTTCCTTTTTTTTTTAAACTGGACATAAAATAATCGTATTCTCACTGTGCTATTTCTTAATCTAGTTTTTTAATTGCCAATTAAAACTTTGCTTTATTAAATTTAAAATTATATATAAACTCAAGTTTTATAAACTGTGGAAATAGTTAACAGTAGATTATACAGAACGATGTATAGTCGAAAGGATTACTTTATCTATGGTATTTCTTGAACTAGATTACTTTAAAGAAGTTTCGTGTACTTAATAGATAGCGGAATTAACAATTTATTTGTGACACGTTTTTCTTGGTAGAGACTTCAGACACAAACTTGCGATTACTCTATAACTTTCGTGACATTTTACGCGATCGCTTATTTTGCATGACGAGTAAATCGAATATTAAAATAGAAAAAAAAATGACTTTCGAGTTCCTTCAAATCGTAGCTAAAAAGTTTTAGTGTGGCGACTTATGTCAAACATAGAGATATATTCTCGAAATAGCTCTTTGGTATTAAAAACAATAAACAATATCTAGTTGAATTTTTTTAAATGATTTGTCTTCAGATACGCACTATTGCTCATTTTTAATTCATGAATATTAAACACTCATCTCACTGATTGCTTACTACGACAATAAAGAAAAACCTTTTGCCAACGATAGCCACTTACCGAAACTGAGAAAACTTTTACTATATGATTGCAAGACACTATAATCAGATTGCATGGCATGGTAACTGTACCCGACAGAACCACCACCACTATAGACTATACCAGGGTTGATAAGTGGCTAGATGAGGATCAGCATGGTAATAAACTTGACGCAGTTCCTCACTTTTAGGTCGTGATATTTCCGAGTCAGCCAGGGGGCAGGCAGAACGGCATAAAAGTGACTAGCTGGCGATGGATTGTACTTCTATGAATTGTGGCCACACCTTTCGGGTTGCATTTTACTTTAATAAAACAACTTTAATTTATTGTAAACAATTGTTTTGTCAATAATTCTCACCATAATTAAAACACCACAGCGGTTTCTATAGGTAGAAGAGTGTTTTTCTGTAATAAATAACATTAAAAAAAGAATGTAAGTATAAAAACACGTTCGCGTAAACCGCTTACACTCGCACCTTACAGTAAAATAAAGTTGGAAGTTGAAACCGTAAACCACGATCATAATCTTCGTCACGTCTCTAACATTGAGGATCTAATCTCTGATCGGACGCCAGAGGTCGCTTACTACACAGTACAAACCTCTCAATTACTGCAAATATATTATGTTCTATAAATTTATTATAAGTTGTTTTTAATACACAGGCATTTGAGATCTACAATCATGTCCGACATGAAAACTCTCGGTAGCTGGTTGTAGTTAAAAATGTGTAAAGTCAAAAGAGAGTCACTGTGACGAGTTAGCAATCCAGTCGCGTGTAAACACTATCACCTCCACCACCATACCGAAGGTTGTAAGATTTAAAACTACGTTGGTCGAAGTGACGTCTAAACATTAAGTTAGAGTCATCACCGTTATAAATTAAATCATTTAGATATGCATAATATAATAACTAAAAATTACATTGAAATAAACTTTGATTTATTAATGCAATAAAAAAAATTATGGAGTGGCCAATGTTACCGTCAATTGAATTAAAGCAGACATAAAATATCAGAGTATACGTTATGGCTTAAAAAACTGCAGAATACTTTTGATTTATTCTTGTTTTTTTTTTACAATCTATAATAATAATATATTGACTGGTGATAAAAACACCTAACATGAAAAAACATCACTTAGTTTTATTAGCGTGGCGATAATCTTTCCACCGCAATACAGCTACGTGAGGGAATTATACAACGCCATCTATTGACATACTTGCGACATAGAATTAAATAAAAATATTGTATTGAATTTTATTTTTTGGTTTTCAGGCATCCCTTATTTCCCCTGCTGGCTCTGATCTTCGAGAAGTGTGAGCTAGCGACGTGTACGCCCCGCGACCCCGGCGTGGCGGGGGGCGACGTCTGCTCATCTGAATCTTTCAATGAGGATATAGCCGTCTTCAGTAAACAGGTACGAGACACATCATTCCACAGCGTTGAGTAATTAATGACTTTTTTAATTAAAATTATTTTAATGTTCGCAATAAACAACACGATCGGACAAAGTCATTTAATTCCTATGAAAGAAAAAAATGTATAGCGGCATTTCTAGTAGGCTGCGTGACGTTGTCTCGATGCACCTGCTTCCATTGCCGAGCAAAATTAAAAATAAAAAGGTTATCTGTGAGTGCTTTATTAAAACTAGGGTTCCTTACAATAATGTAATGTTAAAATACTCGAATACACTTGGGATTTATCACATAATAAACATTAATTATCACATTTATTAATTACAACATTAATTTTTTCTGTCCATTTTAACAGTTTTTACATGATGCGCGTCGAATAACGTTATAATTATTCTTTGTACCGTGAGTTTAAAACTCAAGTTCTTTAATTGTTTACTTACGTAAAGTCTTTCACAATAATAATCCGAATCACATGATATGTAATTGTTGTTACATTTCTCGGCGCATTTTTTTTTTTTATATTATAGGGGGCAAACGAACAGGCGGGTCATCTGATGGTAAGTGATCACCGCCGTCCATAGACACTAGCAACACCAGGGGAGTCGCAAGTGCGTTGCCGGCCTTTTAATATATGTGGGCCTCCGGCGCTCTCACTGACCGAACGAAACGCAACAGTGCGGGCGCACTGTTACTTCACGTCGGCTTTCTGTGTGTCGGGTGGTAGTACCCCGCGCGTCGGGCGAGCCGACACATTCATGCTGAAACCAGTAATAGCTTCAGCGTAGCTCTACCACCTACTAAACTACAGTTTCCGAAGACGTATTGACGTTTAAACGTTCAAACAAGGATAAAGCGTTAGTTCAAAAGTATTCTTTTATATATTTTATATCAGTTTTTAAGTAGAATTATAAGAGTTTATTCTGTTTTCTTATAAATACTATAAGCCTTAGTCCATTGACTATTTTTGTTATACTTTCTAGCTTTAATATTTATCCACAGTCGCATCTGATGTTAAATGACAATGTGGCCTAGGATGGTAAACTCGCTAAATCTAGAGCGTGACCAGCTCACAAGCGCACCTGCCGGAACACTCCTATAGGTGCTTAGCGATGAATTTTGAATTTGAAGGTGGTAGCTAGGTAGGGTGATTTGTGAATGCTGTACCACCATGCACCATTCATGTGTTAATTAGCAACAGTTTGTAATATAATGGAATAATTAATCTGATAATTGTATAAAAATAAAATAGTAATCTGATAACATGTGTTTGGACTTAAAGATTATATTTAGTTGATATTATGAGAGTCCAAATGGATGAAGTTATTTTATAAATAACGAACACGAACGTGTGATTCAAATTTATATTATCTTGTATTAACTTAAACTGTTAGATTGATAACAGAGAAGCAGTTGGGTTGTTTCTGTAAACTTTACAAGACGTTATTATTTATTTTCACAGATGGCAATGAAAGTCTAAGGACATGTCTTTTTAACATTTTAAGGGTTACTTTATGTTAATTATCCACCTATTCAATGAAAAGTTCACGCTCTAACATCCAACGAAATGGCTCAATGCAATGCATGTTGTTTGCCATACTTATATCTGAAACGATTGAACCGAGTTTGATGAGACTTTTATTGTGAATTTTCACAGTATTACACATAAGCTATATATAATTACGTTTTTTCACAAGAGCTGTAATTAACATCTATAAATAAATGTATGAGATGTACGCAATAATGATAACATTTGATATAACAACTGAAAAGCAGTAAAAGGGTTAGAGGAATGCAATACTAATGACGAAAATAATGAAATAATAATAATTTATAGTATAAACAAATAAAAGGAAAACGTAATTATGACATTTGAAAAACACTTTTATCACGAACACACACAATAAATTAGCGTTCACCACTATATATCATTTAAAATCACATACAAATACACGTGTATATTTATATATGAATATATATTTTTTTGTCTCCACTGATACAAAATACGTGCTGTTGATTCCTGTGTATTTGAATAACTACTTTAGAATATAGTTATCAATTCTCACTAAAACTTGAGTCACAATTACCAACCAACTTCATGGTGTCGCTTTTAGGTGTCAGTATGCGCGCGGATCATAATAATTTCTTTTCATCATTTCTCCCAAACGCACCATAATAAGGATAACTTTAATAATACATTTAAAAAAGATAGCTCACAAGTAATTTAGGTAGCAACAGTAGTTTCGTATATGTAACGAAATTATTTTCGCTAGAAAAAAGCCGCGGGCGCCAGCTGATTGTGAATTAAGTTCGATAATAAAAAATTCAGATACTTTAAATATTATATATGGAACCCTATTTGCGGGCGACGGCATACCATAACAAAATGTCGCCTTCGAAATAAATTGTGCTCGTAAATCAGTAGCGGCAATTTCTTCGGAATAATTCTTTAATAACTATAAAGTAGTTGTTAGTAACGGTCTATAATCGATTGGTTTTAACTAAACGCTCGTCAACGATTGTTTACGCCGTTCAATTCAATCGATATTGTTCAAATTAATTTTCGTATCGAATGATAGGAATCGATTTGTTGCGTTTTTTAATTGAACAGATATGAGAAGTTCGTATATATTTATTTGTTTTCATGGGTGTAGTTTAAGAAATCATTATAGGTATATATATATACAGGTTGATTTATTTTTACGATAGGAAGGAATAGATGAATATACATAGAAAGTAATCATTCCATAGTTCGGTAACAAAAAAGCGTGGACAACAGTCTCAAAACATTTCTAGGAAGGTCATTCCGGGTGGACTTTTTGTGCTTGCACTATCCTCGCCTTGTTATAGAAAGTGCTGTTAAACATTTCCCAAATGATATTTCATTACGCGGTTCCCCTTAATAACATGACACGGCCAAATCGAAATAGTAACACGTATTAACTGAACAAAAAACATATTACTCATAAATGGAGTCATTTTATAACAATTCGGTTTCATAAAACAGGTAATCTCGACACAAACCGACAATCAAGGAACGTGTAATTTATTTTACAAATTTATTATACCACCATTTGTCGGTTTTTATTTCTTTCTTTTTTTACAACAATAGGCATAATAGGCGTTGACATGTTGCGGTCTTGTGCAATTTACAAAAAAAAAAAACACTTGACGTTTGTTTGCGTGGAGGTTGTATATCAATTTTGGCGGAAGTAACTTTGTAACGACGCGTATTAAATTTCACTTTTATTATAATAAACATGCATCTTTATCAGTCAAAGACTCCATTGTATTGTAATTATTGTAATTAAATTGTATTTATAGTTTATATATTGCGGAGAGACACGACCTCGCTGGCCTTTGCGATAACTTGACGATAAAATCCGTCAGTGTCATAGAACTGACCAGCGTTATTTATGTTCCGTGTTGACATAGGTTCGTCTCGCGACAGACATAGCATCAAGAAGCTCCGCTGTGCCTTAACGTAAATTGTCAAATCTGTATCTATTAACATTGAATTGATAGCGCTATAAAAATTATCGCCCACGATTACTTAATGTTGTAAAGTGTCACATTTATCATATGTTTAGACATGTAACGCGTACAGGAGCTAATCAGGTCGCTTTAATTACTTCAATAAAACCGTTTATCGGTTGCGGTGGCACGCGAAAACGAAACCAAAACGAGATAAAAAATACGTTCCGACGTCCTTCTCTATAATGTATAATGAGTGACGTACGTAATTCATCACACCACGAAATAAATCATAAACTGTAAAGTGTTTATTTTCAAACTACTTATAATGTTATAAATTTATTTAAGTGGCATGCGGTACGATTGTGCGAGCGAATGATTGATATAGTGGCTCTCTGTGCCGAGTGATCGGTTTAGCACCGATACTGTCATGCTTGACTGTCATCGATATGCGCCTCACTAGCGTAGTGTTGTGCGCAGGTCGAGTGTCCGCTCGTCCAAGAATTCGAGTGCGTTGACACGATGAATTAGTTCGCTCTTTTTGTCGTCATTAATCGAATTCGAGTACTGTCACTTTTTAATCTAACGTTTTACAGTTTAATGACGTGTCAATTGCGCTAAAGCAATGGAATTATGACGACATCATTTTTAAATATAATAAACATTTAATTTTTCGTTTCCTGCAATTAGATTTACAGATAAATTACATCTTAAATTTGTTTTAATTTGTAACACTAATTAGACCAATTAGAATTGTATTAATTATTGTAACTAAAATAATATAATTTCATTGAAAATATATACCTATAAGTGGATATATCAATTTGTTTATATTTACAACAATGTAATAAAAGGAAGTAATTAAAAGATAATTGCAAGAATTTTAATTAACATTAGCGACGGAGGCTCTGTCTTTGCCGAGTGATCGATTGGAGAACTGTTTTTTATTGTCGCTTATATCCATTGTTCTAATTTGTAACAAGAATTACGTGGCTGGGGTAATTGATCAATAAATACATTAAGAATCATCAAACATTTCCATCGAGAAAAACAACGTGACTTGGTAATGACAATGTAATATTATACTAACAACTTCCCGCGACATCTTTCGAGTTAATAACAGTATAAAATCTAATAAAAGAGAATAATCTGTAGTAGTCTTCGAGATTTCTTATTAGTGAAATATATTACACGAACAGACTTATTTCCTACAAAAAAATATGATGTAAACCAGTATAGATCTTGACTAATTGAGTAGACTATAAAAAATATATTATTATATAAAATAGCACTATTAATTTTTCTGTGGTTTGTACCGAGACTGTGTGTATTGTTAACAATAGATAATTTTCTTCACTCTCGGTGCGATGTTAACATAATATACAATTAAAACGCTATCGCTGAATAGCAACGTATTAAATATTGCTTAATGCAAAATTAAGTCGGTGTAATGACGTTAATACGGACAATCCGTGTAGATTCTTACCGTCCAGTGATTATATATGTGGAGCGAACAATCTACTGGAAAAAAAACGCACGGTTACAGTCGATGGACGCGAGCGAATCACCCGCTGAGGTATTGTCTACATATTATAACTGATTAATAACTTGTAACGTTATTTAATTAGTTATGGTAAGCGGAAGCGCTATAGCTACATATTTTCTGTTACGACACAGTAATTATTATGTTGTTGTTTTTTTTTAATACATTTGTTGTTGACGTTTCGTCTCTTGCAGCATACTTTAATAATATTGGTTGGTGCATTCATCGCTTAGCCTTTAGTAAAGTTGCAGTCTGTATGTAGCAATAACTAGGATATATTGGGGCTTGATTCCACCAATTTGGAATCTAACGGCTCTTTGGATTGCATGGGATACTGCGGAGTACATGGTAATTTTTAATAAGATGCATCAATTCTATTGTTGCTGTTACCTAACCATTAGATTTAAGAGTGTATTTCTATATGCCTTATTTTATGGCTAATGTCAGGAACGTAGTCTGTGGCTTTAACTAAGATAAGGCTTAATAATGCGAGTGTATCTCTTATACGACATTTCACATTTCGGTCATTTCTACTGCAAAGTCGGATCGACGCATCGTGAGGTTGATTTATAGTCTTGTGTTGTTGTATTAAATTAACTTGAATTGAGTGACTACGTAAGAAAAACAAATATCCAAGAGTACACAACTTTTTGAATGCAAATGATGCTATAGCCAACTGTTTTCTTTAAATAAAAGAAAAACAGTAAAATCTACAGCTAAAATTACTATATAAGTTAAATTCAAGTTACATGGTCTTGTCTCTCTCTCTCTGAATACTCAATAGACGAGTGTGATAATATAAAAAAGATGGCATTACACATATTCTGTAATGTTTTTATTGTGCATTAATTCTGTCAGCTAGTGACAGATAGTGCTGCTTCGCCGTTTTGTGATGATACATCAATACTATTCGGAATTACGTATTATATTTGTTTACATCTGTCCGCGACTCGTTGAACTATAATTGACAATTGTTATAGGATTTGGACGCGCAATTTAACTTCTTTGTCACCGTGATCCAATTCAGAGTTTCGCGCCGATTTAAAATAAATAATGGCGGTTCACTCTACGGATGTATAGCGCAGCTGCGTCTGCGCAGTGCACACTGCACTATATTCATTAGCTGTACGCGCTAGAGTGGAACCGAGATACGATACGTTTTTTGTCTCTCGCTCACACGCAGCGTTTGCATTTTTTTTATTCGACAACGCATCGGCGATTTCGTTTTATCGTCCCCATCGAGTCGTTTTTGCCGTTTGGAATTTCTTACGCATCTTGTTTCGGGTTCGGTCGACGATAAAAATTGGCAATGCACTCTCGATTTCTTTAAAACTTCGTGAGAAAACGTATAAAATTATAAAAGGAACAGTAAAATGATGAAAAAACATATCATGTAATAAAAAATAATGTACATGACAGCAAGAATGAAAAAAGAATTACTTAATAAAAGAAACATTGTGCATTTATTCTTTACGAGTAGTTGAAGAGAAACTTATTTGAATTTTATAGTACTCCTCCTCATCGATTTACATACGTAGGTACACATATGGTGGAAGCGATTTATTTTCCCTCTTAGTTTTCTTACTTGGTTAGTTTAGTCGAGTCGACAGGTACAAAATACATGTTTGAGTTCATGTCTCGCTAATTCTTATTTGTATGATGAGCTTACCTAGTTTAGCTTGGTAAGATTCGAATTTTTGCATCGAAGACAACAACCTCAGCCGAGGTTCGACCACCTCCTCATGGATTTCAATGACGATGACTCTAAAACGTTTCATTTATTTCGAGCGTGGACCCTAATGGGACTCGCCAACCCAAACATACATTTGGAAACCTGATTACATACAGAGCAGTAAACCGATCTGATGGTACGATTCTCCTCATATCTTGTGACAATTTTAAAGATGGTAGAGCGCTAAGTTGATCATTTTAAAGCGAGATTCTCCCAACACATATAATCAATATTACAAGCGTTCAAATGCCGTTTGAACACATCCTTATAAAGCAGATATTGATCACCATGCTTCCATTTAAGGCCATTATCATAATATTTTCTCACTTCATGCCTATCGAATACTCCATTTCAAGAGTCACTGTGAACGCGAGCATTTAATTCCCCGTCAAAATAATTTTATCGTATTTAGGGAAACTTCGAAGAATTTAGTGCAAATGTTGGAAAACGCTCTTTATCCTCATTCAGTGAAAGCGAATTAGGTGCATATTGGAAGGCGCTCATTACCTTTGGGTAGTCCTCTCAGTTCTCCAGCCAGAGCATTACGGACATCAAAGTCCACACCGTTTCCTGACTTTCACTGAAGGGAGGTCCTATTCAAAAGTTTGTATGGTCGCCAAGTTGTTCACAATGCCTTCCAGTATCACTGAGGTGGTTTCCATTATTGCAGCTATATCTATGTTATATCGCGCCAGCTCCCTTGCAATAAGTGCAGTTCTTTCTCTGAGCATTTGCTTTATTCATTATCCAGTCGATTACACATATTTTATGTTGCTATGTGCCATTGTTGAGGATTAGTTTTGTTCCACTTTTTATGTTTCTTTCGATTACGTTTTGTCGATAACCAGGCGCAAGCGGTTAGGTAAATAGATGATGGGAGAAAAATACTACTTTTAGGCTATTTTTTCGGGGTCCCTCGTCTATTCAGCCTAGTGACCCTAATCAGGGCTGCTTTGTCACCAGTCGTGCTGCCGAACCCAGAGTCTTGTTTTCAATCGACTCTGAGAGCGACCACTCTTTCTTGGCCACATACGTGGAGGGTGCTAACTAGGCCTCGATACATCGACACCTTAAGCTACCGCCATTACCCTATCCCCACACATATGCATTCTCTCTTCCTGCACTCTAGATATATAATTTAGTTGTAAAGCCTCTACAATCCTAAAGCCTATTGTTTTGAAATAGTTAAAATAAACATTCACAGAATTTTTTTCAAGGATAGGGTACCATAGAATTAAAATATTGGTTACAGTGAAAGTCTCTAAAAATTGATAATAAAAAGTACCCGAACTGTAGTAGATTAACAACCATTTACTTTCAAAACTGTTAAAGTATTTAATCGCGCATGTCGCAGATGCACACTGATATGCTCTTTATTTATATGTGTCTATCAAATTAAGTTAAAACCCAATGAATGTTATAAGGATTTCACCACTGAAACCTAATGTGTTCAAAACATGTAAATTATTATCAAATTATTTTATAACCTGTATTTACATTTTCGTTAATCTGACATCATCCAATACATTTCGTTGCCCCTTAGCCGCGAAAAAGTTTCACTTAAAAACCAAGCTATTATTCGAGGACATAACCTATTTTATACACATTACCGGCAATATCAAGTCGCGTAATATGAAGCAACAATTTTCTTTGATTGCGGAAAGAGACAATTGGATGGTTACGTGTCGGTCGGATAGGTTGCGTAACCTTAGCCCGACAGTTGAGTCTACCCGATGTCTATACATGAACGCACTCAATTAAAAATATCAATATTCATAAATGTTTTTACGGCGTCTCGCGTACGGTAGCTATGATTACATGATTCAGATGTTATCAGATTTTCGTTTTTTATTATCATCGTATCTCCGTGAAAGTGGTTTTTGATAATAGTATTAATTACAATATTCTTATTTTCAAGCGTTATAAAGCTGGTTTCTTAAGATGCATTTTGCATTCAACGCATTTACAATTCTAGAGAGTCAAATGCAGTCTTGTCATGCAAGTGAAGCGTTTCAATAATTATAATTGCTGTTAGCTATCACTAGACAATGTATTCTAGGTCTGTTTCATATTAATGAAAGCAGACTAATTATGAATGAATTTTTACAGAAAATATTTCTTTATGTGTTTTAACCGATCGTCATATTAAAAAGACCTTGTGTGACTAGATTACATTTATATAAAATCATAAGGTTCCAGTAAAAAACCCTATGTTATTAAGAGAATTTGCTGTAACCTTTGCTTACTTATTGAGATTGGGTTGCACCATGCGATAGCGTGCGCCACTCAATTAGTGCCTGACACGCCGGTCGACCGACTCGCGTCGAGTTTTTGTCCGTTTAAAGCGGCATTAATATGCCGATGAACTAAACATTATACTCTTTCATCACTATATCTCCGTGACGTCATTGAATGTGGAAAAATAAATAAACCGTCATGCCGCCACGGCGAGGTCACTACGACGGCCGATGGATTTTTCGACAACGGGAACACGCGAATTACGGGGCCGTCTCTATATTCAAATTCGACTGAGAGGGTTTAAAATTTGAATACTCCAATGGTATCACGCCGTGATGTGATTGGTCAGTATGACGCCGGGAGAACCGACGAGGGTGATTTGTTCGTGTAATTTTTCAGTATTCTCGTAAAATTTCGCAGTCTAATGTGCTGATTTGGAGTTGTGAAGGAACGATTAGCGAACCATTTTTGGCGGTGAGCGTTGGATTCCCGTTCCGCGGTTTGGATGTTCGGCAAAAAGTACCAGCGGACGCGGAGAGACGCGCCGCGCGCTAGCGGTATGAGTTTTTTTGTTGTCGCGTCAGATATTTCGCGATAAAAATGGACGTCAAATGAGTATTAATTCGCACCGGTTAATAATGACATAAATACACTAGGTGCGCGCTTGGAAAATACAGGCTGATTCATTTTGTTTTCGTATACGTTTCAAGTTTATTAGTCAAGATGACATATAGTATATTTATTGGTGTAAATTACACTACAGTTTTCGTTTATTGTTAAAGACGTTAGTATTATGAATGATTAAATTGTTGATATTTTAAGTGAAATTAAATTGTATATTGTTATAAGCCATAGATTTTGTGATCAGTAAAAAATCAAGCTGTATATAAGTGACTTGCAATGTGAGTGGGAAGCATTCAAAGCGACGTGTTTGAGCCGCGCCCGCGCGCACTGTTCCATTTATAAACTTTTTAAACGTTTTGTGGCCAGTTTCTTTTAAAAGCGGTTCGATGTTTGGTACATAAAATAATTTTGAACACAAGACAAATACATGCGATTTATTAAGCCACCAGTGTCTCTGTCACTATATAGTAAACATAAAAACCAATTTCACAAAAATAGTACTTAGACCATACCCTTAATTAATATTGTTGTCGTCATAAGTTATGCCATGGACACAAAAAAAAAAACACACCGATTACTTGCAACCATTAAAAATGTCATACGCAGAACATCGATCGCTTAAACCTATACTTATAAGCGACGAAAATAATAAAAAAAAACCTCTCTCATTATGTATTTGACATTGCTTGGGACCCCATGCAATGACCAAATAACTTAGAGCCCGGAACATGTGTAACGATATTTACGATTAGAACGGAGCGAGAGTTCAATCATTTTTGGCGTTTTTATACGGCCACTATAACCAGGCCTGTGATGGCAATGAAGTGATGCGCGTATGGAGGTCATCGTGTGCTGTGTAAATAGGGTAGGTTAGGGGGTAGGTAGGGGCGAGACGGGGTGGGCGACCAGTCAGAAGCAGCTGACGTGGATTAGAGGGTGTTTTTACCTACTACGTAGGGGAGAATGGGCTGGGACGTTTTTCGTGTAGGTAGTCATTTCGTAGGTATTCCGTGTTTAATTTTGTGATTAATGGTTTTGGTGGATTGTTGTTTTGAGATGTTAAATTATTTGTATTTATTTTAATTTATTATTTTACTATAAATAAATAAAGGATATAAAAGTTATTATTAACTGCCTAAGGTAAGAAGTACATATACCATCAGTAATGTACTTCATGTATAAAGTATTTTGGCATAACTCGTTGGTAGGGTATTACTTACCACTTTGTGACCCCGACTACGTTCTCGTGTGAATGGTTTTGTGATTTCACGGGAACTGCTATGTTTTATCTGGTATGATTGTCGGTTGCTTCTATTTTATAAATTGTACTTTATCAATACTGCTTAGCTCCTACGATAATGTGTAGTGAAGTATGGTTTGAATAATACTCTGAAATATGCTCTATCTACCAGTAATGAAAATTGATTAATCCGTTACGGAGATTAGCTCGGACAAATAACAAGCACTGCAATTTTATTCATATGTGTAAATTTACTCGGAGTCATTTTCACCTAACCGTAGTTAGATTTAATGTGAAACTTACTATAACATATACTGATAAGCTTCAGCGAGTTCTCCGTATAAAAGAGTTTCTGTTCTCCTTCGTAAAAAAGCTATTTAATAAAAAAAAAATTAAGCAAAATTTGCTCCGTTTGGCTTCTTTTTACCTTCTCTTCTTTACTGCTAAATGAGTCCAAGGTAACGTTATTAAATAACAGTTTCATATTTTGGATGATGGACATTTTTAAACAATCGCGATCGTCAGCGTTTGCTGCAGTATTTACTGCAGCGGGATGCCATCAGCGGCAGATCCTCGAACTTGACTTACAACTAAAATCGTCGTCGAGTTGTTCGCCATCTCCGATTCAACTACCATACATAGGAATTACTTATAAAAACGTACCCTATCTTCATTGAAATTAATGGATACGCAATGATCGGGCACTTTTCATCGAAGTAATTCGTAATGTTGCAAGTGAGGGAAATTCGAAAGGAGTGGTCCGTCGAGTTCGTAAACCCATCTGAAGTGACATGTCATTTAAGGATTGCTTTTATTTTCGCCTTGTTTTTTTTTATGTTATAGGGGGCAAACGAACAGGTGGGTCACCTGATGGTAAGTGATCACCGCCGTCCGTAGACACTAGCAACACCAGGGGAGTCGCAAGTTTACTAATTGAGCTGATGTTTGGTTTTTTCTACGTCACTTTTTGGCAGCATTTCAGCATACTTGGACACGTCATTTCACGATCCAGGTGGTAAATGAATATTACCTACAAATTGTATTTACCTTGTATTTACTTTTAGTTATATATGACTCATAATATGTTTAGTGAAAAGATAAACCAGATCGAGTTTCTTGCCGGTTCTTCTCGACGACTGGGTTGTTTTCCGAATCGGTGGTAACTTTGACGTTCATAAGCGCCTTCTCAGGGCCTAAACTGAATAAAGTATTTTTGATTTTGTGTTATTCTTCCGTCTTTAAGCACATTATGTGATGTCACAGTTGTCATCTCCCCATTTATTTTTAACTAGTTGCTCACCACGGCTTCACATGGACTGTACTACCAATAAAAAAACCAATACCAAATCTTTCCTTTACAGTATTTATTTATTTATTTACAACGAAATAAAATAGCAACTAGGCAACTGAATGTCAACCTGGCAATTTTGCCAATATTTTTAAAGATCCAATCCCTACTGCTGTCTGTCTTACTTACACACTTACTTTTGATATGAAGATTTGGAACTTAAGTTTTCACTGTTTGTTCAAATATTTTCTTATATGTAACAAAAAAATAAATTGCCAATAGATGCAGCCTCTTTAAAAATAAACCCAACCACTATGTGTACCTACATATGTGTATGTGCATGTGTGTGGGGTGATCGGTGTTGTTGTCGGTCAGACGCTAACAAAAAGATCCTAAGCAAGTTTGACTTGCACCAGGCGGCACACTGTAAAATAGTAAATTAAAAATCAGTTCACAACACGGAAGTAGATAAATAAGTTCTAACCTAGGTGGGATAAGAGCCAGATGAGGTTACCTTAGCTAGTTGAGGATATAATAAATAGAAAAATAATGAAATTGAATGCAATATTACGAGAAACATTAAGGTGATGTATGGAACAGCATTATAAAGATATTTATACTCTTGTTACAATAAACATTTATCAGTCTAAATCTACAAATTCAGCAGCAGAATAATTAATTGGCAACAGTCACGTTCCCGTAGTTTTTTTTGTTGATAACAGCAAATGTATAATATAACTAAAAGTAACATTATTTCAAAGCCACTTCAAAAGAGTCACCTTTTATGTAGCTTTTGTTAGAAAGAAGTCATGAAGTTAAAATGTTTAGATTGGTCGATCGTTGCTTTAATGCTACAGGTTCAAGCTTAATGATTAATGTATTAGTCCACTATTTGGGACTTATTAATTTTACAATCCATTAAGACATAAAACTATATTAATTGGTGTTTCTAAGCATTGTTTTGTGTACAGGTTTTATCTCTTGACCACAATCTCATTTGATATGATCATCATCATCTTACCCTTATCCCACCCAAGTAGGGTCGGCACCACTCTCCTCTGTCAGATGTCATCTCAGTATTCACACTTTTTATACACATATCATTTTCCACACTATCCATCCACACCTTTTTCGGTCTTCCTCTACCTCTATATCAGTCCACTTTCAAACTCAAAACTTTTCTTGTTACATGACTTTCATTTCTTCTCATAATATGCTCGGACCATGCTAACCTATTACTCCTCAACTTCTCTGTCACTGGTGCCATTTTCAAACTTCCTCTGATATACTCATTTTAATCTTATCCATTCTTGTTACACCACACATCCACTATATCCTCTAAGATAGTAAGACACTAAACCTAGATGAGAAGTGGTTCTGAAACGCAAGGCAAAATATACCTATATGTATGTGCTTAGGAGCAAATTTTCATCCTATAGTTTAGTCAAAGTCTGTTTGAAAGAGTTATCTCAGTATGGTATGATTTCTTCCCTATGTTTTTTGCCAAACTTCGGTTTATTTAGGTGCTCCAATACGCTCCATCCAGGCCATTATAGCTTGTGTTGTTATTAAAGTTTATCTATTGTCATAATACACAGTTAAAGGGCGGGCAATATATGCGTTACGATAATAAGGACATTATTAACTACAGGGTATATTCGGATAAAAACTGAGGGCCTACCTCCATGAATAAACTGTAAACGATGCATGAGAATTAATATTATGTAGGTACGTACGTATAGCACAAAAAAAAAGATCATTTAATCCACAAAGAATCATAATGTCGAATTATTCTGATAATATTTATAATCTCTCATGTGAACGCGCAAGCAGATACGCAAACAAACGGACACAAAAAAAAAAAAAAACCCATCGAAGATATTTCGATCGCTCAGGAAACCGTATTCCCTGTTATTAAGATTGAAACTTCGCTCGATTCGTATCTCACGGAAGATTATACCAGACATCTGCTTTTAGAATTACAAATGAATATTTATTTTACGAAACGTGCAAAATGTTTTGAATACATTTTTTTTAAAGGTCAATAATCCCTGGTCTCCTCTTTTTGTGTTATTTCTGAGAGGATTTCAGTGTTTTCTATCATCTCCTTTATGATCGTTTATGGAATTTTAAACTAGTTAACTTCATTACCGTTCGCCGTTGTCGTGTCGGCCTGTAAGTCTGCGCCGATACTGGAACACGACACGTCTGAGAGACACTTATTGCGGGTTTTACAATATATGTATTGTGGTCGGTATTCCGTCGATCATAACTATCGCGACCTGCCTCTTGATAAACTTCTACGCAACTGTATATCATTACGTGGAATATCCGTGTCCAATTCGATGTTGATTATCATAGGGTATAGAGCTCGTCATAGCGGTGTAAACAACTCTCAAAATACAATCTCATCTGATATTAAATGAAGATGAGGTCTAAGATCACACTTAATCTAGAGGCAGACTGAAGACTTCGAAATTGAAACGGTAACAAAAATAAATATGATTAGCTGGATTGGGTTATCTCAGGGTTTATATTGTTCCCCTTGCACAGGTTCGGTTGACAAGGAGGGGTCGGCTGGTGTGTAACCCAGCTTGCCCCCCTTATTAGGACGACGCCCGGCGGACATCTTCTGCTGCGCTGGCCGCTGGGGCGGCATGGTGATAGCACTGAACGATCCCATGCCGCCCCAACCAATCGGTAGTCGGTCCACCGTGAGGTTTTAGTGAGTAAGAGTCTCACAGAACCCACTCTCCCCCCGGGAGGGTGGTATGTCCATGATGTATTTCCCCACGTTAATAAAAAAAAGGTTTATATTTGTAAATAAAAGTCCCTAAAATACCTTTTAAATTTTAAACCCCTATTGAAAATCACATGTTCCCTATTTACCCCCTAAATTTGTGGGAAAAAATCCCTAAGTTAGAAATCCCTGCGTCATAGTGTCTCGCATATATGTTCCATATTCATTTTTATGGAATTATCATGAAATGGCTGTATTAATTTTGCGTTATTATGGAAAAACGATACCATTAAAATATTACTACGTCGTATAAACCTGGGTAATATAACCTAGCAATTACGTTGACTGGAGTTCCCAACCTTTCACCCAGGTGCTGCTTTCTTTCAGCCCTTGAATATTTTAAAAATAATGAGGGATTAAACGTTCGTTTTCCATTGGACTATAATTTGAACGCTATATAGTCTAGCACGGTTTTAGGTATCGATACGTTAGCCGGAGGGGAACGTAGACTAGTAATTACTTTAAACTTGTAATTATAGGCCGCTTCTGGAAAATACGTCTTACAACCATTGAATATTAACTATAATGTTACAGTTTCATAGCGAGTTTAAATTAAATATTTCTATTTTAGTTTTGCATTTTGTATACTGGCAAGTTTGAACGGTTAATTTTGTTGTTTGAAATTCATTTTAGGTTCTATGTATGTCGATCAGAACTTTCGAGATTGCAAATAAATATCGAAAGATTTGAAAACACTCATTGATATTTGATTATGTTCTGAAATATTCTCGATTTAAAATATTCTACATATGTATGCATAGTTATTACTTATCTAAAAGTGAAATTGTGAAGATATTTTGATTTGTTGCTCGTTAATATTGACTGATAGACAGTTATGATATTTAAATAGGAATTTATCCCGCTCTTAAAATGTATTTTTGCATTTTTATAATTGCACATATACTATACAAATTTACGCGTCTACAGTTTTCAGATACAGTACTAAATCACTGTATATTTACAACCCATGCCAATGTGACAGGAACGTACATCACACCCGCCCAGCGTTAACACATCAGTCATCACCTCATCATTCGACGCCAGACTTGAAAAATTCATAGTACAGTTTACACGGGGAATGTTAGGTAGTGTTAACCCTCTCGCTGCGACGCGACGGCACGCGCGCCGATCCCGCAAAGAAAACATCCGGGGGTCAATCCGTCACGGGGCGAAAACCAACGTTATTTGTAGCAGATCAATCAAGATTACTGCTAATGCGTCCAACCCTTCACTCATGGCTCGGGGGACGCGCGATTGTTTCATGAAAACGATGATTAAGGGTCGAGAAACTTACCGAGTTTCGTTAGATTTCTTATTGAGTAAACGTGTTGTTCCGTCTTGGAGGCGATTAAGGGTATGGAGAGTAATTTTTATGTTTTTGTCGCATTATATCTGTATCAATGACGAATTTGTTGGCTTACCAGTAAGGTATAATAAGCATTTAGTGTAAATACATATAAATGAACACGTGACTGTGAAGGTGGTATAAGGTTTTTTTTTGTAATAAAACATTAATATATACGTACATTGCTGTATTATCACTATATTATTGATCTAAGTATAAGCTATAATTACCCCTGTCGTCTGATGTGACGAGATAACTGTATAACTATGATAGTTTTGCGTTAAAACTCGGTGCAATATGCGAATTGTAGTATTTTACTGACTTTATTAGAGTTGTATGTATTAATTCGGATAGGAAAAAAATCATAAATATTATACGCAATAAATGATATAGCTATTACTTTATTACTTCAAATTTTCTAGGCATGATAATAAATATAATTACCAAAAACAATCAAGCACCTAAATATGTAACATATGTTAGATAACAAAAAAATATACAGTCAACAGCGATTTTATATGTAAATAAGACAGAATGATCGAATTACGATTATCGATTTTACAGACATTCCCCCCCTCAAAAAGAATTAATACTCGAAAAAATTACATTAACAAAAGCCAAAACACATAGCGGGACCCGCAGATAACTTATTAAACATCGCACCATTACACTTTAATTTCTACCCTGCTGGGATTTGGGAGGGGTTCGTATTAAAAAGGCTAAGGGTGAACGTGCTCAGTTATTCATAATACGCGCGTATAGCATGCGTTTATTTTTATTATGTCCTTTTCGCGAACACGTCCGCTTGTATCAGTTCGATTTCGCGATCGCGACCGCGGCGCATCGGCAGGGTTGAATGTTATTCTATTCAGCCAGGGTTGCCTTATTTGTTTAGAAGTTTTGAAATTTGCTTTTTTTTTTCTTTATACATTGAAAAACAGTTTTTGATATGTTTGTTTTGAAATCGAGCGTGCTGCGCGGAGTGCACTTCAGTTTTACAAACACGGGCCCGGCCATGAATAATAGTACTATTTGTTTGTTTATTTGTCTGAAGAGCGGTTGCGGTCATGAGAACAACGTTTTGGGGTTATTAAACTACACCACCTATGTATGTTTATGTGGATCATTGTTGGTTGCGTCGAGTGTTTTGGCTCCGATGTGGAAATATAAATTTCGTGTGTGTGTGCAAGAATGAATTTCAATATGTGAAATTGACCCGCTGTGTGTCGAGTTTCTTGCACGTTCAGAGTTACGGCCGTGTTTATAAAAATTAGAACGTAAGTACTCATTTCTTATGTTATTAAGATCATAGGGGCTGTAAGCAAGTGGTTAGTAGTAAAATTAAGACAATTCTGATTATAATTATATTCAGTGGTCAGGACAATAGGTGATATATATTACAGAGATAGAAAAGAATTCCAATACTTCTGCTAGAAAATTAAAACATTCTTAATCAAAAGAAAATTATATAAAAGAAAAAATACAAAATAGTACAGACCATACAGTACAGCACAGACGGTTTTATTGTTTTTTTATACGTCACATATCTAGTAAATTGACAGTCAGTGGGGAAAGTTGTGCATGTTAAAAATATATTTCTCGGACCAGCCCTACCAAGTATAAAGACTTCACACTTTATGATAAACAAAAAGAAAAAGATATAATCTGACAATATAAATTCATGGGATTGTTTTTTTATATGGGTCATCATACAGTATCGTAGTAACTTTTGTTAAGCGGTTATAAAATGTCTCTGTCTATAACATTTTTATTACAGTGAGCGCGTTTCACTCGATGTATGTGAATCAGTTTGAATAATAGTTGAGACTAGCTCGTGCCTGCGGGTTCCTTTAAGGATTTTTTTTATTGTAGCAGTCGGTTATATTGATTGATAGATATTGATTGGTTGTTCTCACAATATGACACACCTATATGCTACTTCTAGTGTACGGTGGTCGGCATCCAATGTGACACAGTTCCTATAGTACCCGTCATTTGATTTATCACATCCGACTAAGAGCGGCCTGCTTCGGTTTTGTATATCGTTCTTTCTATCGTACTGCGCAATAACTGCGATAGACAAAGATAATGCTATACGAATCCGAACACAACCGACTATCTCGGTCTTCTCACCAACGTTACCTATCAAGAAACGTGTATTGTAAATTGTACCATCCGACACCCAGTTTATTATCTCATGGGAATTTCGTGTTTTTTTTTTAATGTAATTTTGTTATACTACTAAACCCCTATAGAAAAGCGTATTGATATATAGTTAAAAAAATGCTATACGACCATTAAAATATATCAAATGTAATCGATAATTACGAAAAGAATTAAAATATTAATCTTCTAAATCAAAATGACATGAAATCGTACAGTGTGGTATAAATACGAGGAAATAGCGAGATAAGATTTACAATTCCTATAAGGGTGTTTACGCGGTACGATGTTTAACCACTGGCCCTGAGTGAGTAATTACTTACCACCTTTATTACATCCACTAATTCCCGGCCAACCCTCTGATCGCGTTAATGGTCGAAAAACTGACCTCCCGGTCGCAACGACCCGCCGGGGAACGGTTAGCCAGCCCGTACGTAGTAGTACCTCGAATTTACACAAACCACGCCGAATACGAACGAACTAATGATCATATTTTGTCATAATAAACGTTTATTCAAGGATTCCAATGCAGTCTTTACTAATAGGAGACGAAATTCGCTTGCTCTACACCTGATGATTGAAATGATGATGGCTGGTTTATTGTGTTCGGACACCATGTCGATCGACGTAAGCCGAGTAAACGTGTGATTTCTGCCCAAAAAGTTTCTAAGCCCGCTAGGATAGTTAATCACTCTCAAGTTGAAAATCTTTCAACTATAGGTGAATAGGTGTATAATATGTCTATAGGTGTGTTCCAGCTGCTGCACTTGAGAGTGCCTTCTTCCAAATTTGGAGTCTCTATCATCTTAGATCACATTGTCATTTAATATTAAGTGAGATTGTAGTCCAACGATAAAACTTATAAAAAACGCACTGGGCAATTTAAAACAACAGTGACTACGTTGTGACTTTTTTTTATATATTATAGGGGGCAAACGAACAGGTGGGGAACCTGATGGTAAGTAAACACCGCCGTCCATAGACACTAGCAACACCAGGGGAGTCGCAAGTGCGTTGCCGGCCTTTTAATATATGTGGGCCTCCGGCGCTCTCACTGACGTAAAGAAACGCAACAGTGCAAGCACTGTTACTTCACGTCGGCTTTCTGTGAGAGGGTGGTACTACCCCGGGCGAGCCGACCCATTCATTCTGAAACCAGTAATAGTTTCAGCGTAGCTCTACCACCTACGTCCCATAATTGGTAGAGATTTAGTCGAGTATATCATGATATTTGGTAAGTGGACATATACCGTTTGTTCCTGAGTGAGTGAGACATGCCTTATCGTGCCACAACGGCAAGGGCACCCGGTATGTGGTGATGGCAATCTAATCGGCCACAGTTAGCATGTCCTGCTCCCGGTTTTTTTTTTAAATTAACAATTGTATTCGTGTAAATCGTGTCCTTATAAATATTATAAATACGATTGCGAGTTTTGTTTGTTTGTTATACATTGACGCTTTAATTATTCAATAGATCATTATAAAAATTTGCATAAACGCTGTCGCGAATATAGAAAATAACAAGGAATAACTAAAATTTACATAAGTTTGTGAGGACGGATGAATGTTTGTACACAAATACTAATGAATAAATTTTAATGAAATTGTACAGTAATATAGCTTATATATCAGGATAACATATAAGCCATAATTTAAAAGCCCACCTATTTAAAAGGCCGACAACGCACTTGCGACTCCCCTGGTGTTGCTAATGTCTATGAACGGCGGTGTTCACTTACCATCAGGTGCCCCACCTGTTCGTTTGCCCCCATGATAAAAAAAAACATAAAAATCAAAAATATGTAGGAATTGAACCAATTCACGGTTCAATAGTAGTTCTCTCACCATTACTCCATCTGTCAGTTTCAAAATACTCGAATTTAGAAAACTTTACTTATCGGTGAATCAGGAGAATTTATAGCTTTATAATAAACTAACCATCTGCTTCGGCTTTGCCCACGTTTATTACATTATAAATTTGAATAATGATTACTTAAATATAGCATATAATCATTACCCTCTACATAATCTAGTAGTTCAAAATATTACAGTATATAAATATAGAATCTCAAAAGTGTAGCCTCTGTCTGCATTATTATGCAGAAAGTACTACTTACAGTACTAGTACTAGTACTAGTACAGTACTAGTACTACAGACAGTACTATTGTACTGGGGATTCAAATTCATTATACAATAATAACAAGTTACTAAGGGAAAGAGTTCGAAACATCCATGAGAGTCATGTCAATGATACAATAAAACTAATTAGAAATGAGAGAATAGTTAATAGCAACGGACACGAGACAGCTCACATAAAACTCCAACGAGGCAATTTAAACATTATGATTCAAACGAAAAATTATACGTTATTCAGAACCGAACTATCAAAACTGATGGACGGCTCGAGCGGCGATCATCTGAATTAATAAATCAACCCGGACATCATCCGTAGTGACAAAAGTCGCATCACAAATTACAGGATCACCAATCGTCGCGCGCAACTACCATAAATCAACTCGAATTCTTTGAGAGATAACAAAAAAAAAAAAAAAATTGAAGGACTGTTCTAAGCAAATACCTCGGCCCCGCTGAGGGATCCCTACCTGCCCTCGTATCTCTGAATACTTTTCTTGTATTAAAATAAAAATTTTTGAACCCACGGATTTCGGGGCAAAAAACGCAAGAAAAACCGCTTCTTTCACATCACCCATCTCGTTTAGATTCGACATCCCGTCTCTTTCTAACGGGGCTCATGCAAGCCCTGACTCGGAAGGGTCATGTAGTCATTTTGAAAGTATTTGAAAAGTTTCGCAAAGAGAATAAAAGTGAAATAAATGTTTTTTTTTTTTCTCAAATGACCTCTGCCACGCGAGACGAAGTCCGTGTATACGAGGCCAGTGGGACACGACACGCTCTTGACGGTTTGAAAACAAAACTTAAAATATTTATAAATTCCTGTTAGTTTTGAATAATTTTAGATCATTTACATATATTTTATGGACGAGGGAGAAACTCTACACAAACAAAAGGTCCGTCCCGCGCGTCTAAGTTCTTATAATTCCAACATAGAGCCAAACAAAAGTTAAACAACCAAACCTCATTTTATAGACCTCCGTTTATGGCCACAATATTCAGTAGGAGCCATTTTGTTAACAATATTTATGGCATTTTTTGTGCCCGTAGCGGAGAAATCACCGATATTTGACGTTTACAAGTGTACCATAAAGAGATTTGTTCCTTACGTCCGTTTACTGCGACGGCTGGTTGTAAAATGAGAGAAATAAATATTTTCGCGCGTCATTATTCGATTCGATGTACAACGCGGTTATTAAGCCGGGTAGTATGACGTGGCGTTCGGGTTCGGGTTCGGTTTTAGGCCCCATATTTGTGTTGTTCGGTCACGTGACACGAGCCCGAACAGTCGCACGCGCACACTATAAATATAAAATTTCATAACACGAACGCGCCGCATATTTAATACACTATAATTTATAAAATATTTCGAACTACTTCAGTAGCGGCCGAACGTCGATCCGCTATCGCTTTTTTTTTATTCAGGTCAAAATACGTAAAAGCGAATAAAAAATTTAAATTCACCTGCTCTCGCGCAGGTACGCACAAAATGTTATTAAATAGGAGGCGACTTAACTAAATTACAAAACTCGACCTCTTCAAATTATGGAATAATTTACCATCAAAGGCCATCGACGGTGTCGCGCGATTTTAAAACGTGCGTACGAACGCGACAAGCGTCAAAATCGATCGGTAATTTTGATTTATTAAGAAGCCTGGCGAGATCAATCGACCGACATCTTAGGTAGCATCTCGGTGCTTTATTTTATCTTATAAATAGGTTTTTTTTATTACAAATTACAGGGTACACAGTGTTTGGTAGCGATTTCGATGCAGACGATATTGCGTCACTTATTGTAGTAATAATTATCTTTTAAAATGTCATATACTAGCTGGTGTCCGCGATTTTGTTGGTGTAAGGGAATGTTGTTGTTTCACGTAAATTACATATTCTATCTGGGCTTGTTGTGTATAGTCTAGGGTATGCTCTAAAAAGTCCTCTATTCACATGTGAAAGTCCTGATCAAAATCGGTGCAACTGTTTCATAAATTACCCCAAAACAGATAGACAGAGCATGGTCTTTTATTATACTTATCTACATACTTTCATATCCATTTAGTAAAAAGCTGTTATTTTAATATACCACACAGACACTTCAATGTTATTATATGTATAGATTTTTGTGCTAATTTTATTTTGGGTAATATGACGTTTATAATGTTCGATTATGACTTGGCAGAAATTTTATAATTTTACTCGTTAGCTTCGGGCGCTTGCGCGTAGTGAAAGCGTAGGCTAAGTAACGTTTCCCACAAACGAAAATTATTCATTAATAGATTATTTCAAGTGCGTCCGCATCCACGCGTCCCTGGTCCCTTAAAATCGCACAAAAGGACTTACACGAAGGCATTTATTCAATTACACAAACAATACACTATCCCGACTGTAAGTGCACAATGGAGGGGGGCTTTAATAAAAGCTCAGGTAAACGTTATGAATAGAGAAAACGACAATTGTCGTCTCACAAAGATATTTGGGACGAGTCAAAAGTTATTCTCTCTGCGCGGACTGTTTATTTTTACGGGACAAGTTATAAAAATTGCTTTTGTGTACAAATTTTTTTTTTGGGGGTCTTAAATCGAAGAACGATTCTTTGGAAGACGCGGCTTCATGGATTTATATGTTTGGAAATATTTTAACGAGGCGTCTAGATTGGAACAAGTATCAATATCGCTTGGGATACCCGAGGGACTCAGCAAGTACTTAACACAGTCTCAGTAAACGAGAACATTTTGACTGGGTAATAATAATAACGTTATTTGAACAAATCACAGTATGATACAGAATGGTACAGAAGGTTTATCTTACGACATACAGTACAGTAAACATCTATGTAACCTAACGCCTGAACTAGGCCGTGCCTGTATCTCAGATACTTTTCCCTTCCCGTGACGTAATGAGAAGAATGATATAATAATAACTACTTGTAAATGCCCCACAGTTAGACATTTACTCCCAATATCATAATACTATGAAATGTAATTAAATACGAGCAATCTTTGTAACTAACGTCGATTTCGAGGTTCCAATAATTTTGCAGTAAAATAGCTTTCTTTAAAAGGTGGTAGAGCTACGCTGAAGCTATTACTAGTTTCAGCATGAATGGGTCGGCTCGCCCGGGGTAGTACCACCCTCTCACAGAAAGCCGACGTGAAGTAACAGTGGTGCACTGTTGCGTTTCGTTCGGTCAGTGAGAGCGCCGGAGGCCCACATATATTAAAAGGCCGGCAACGCACTTGCGACTCCCCTGGTGTTGCTAGTGTCTATGGACGGCGGTGATCACTTACCATCAGGTGACCCACCTGTTCGTTTGCCCCCTATGACATAAAAAAAAATCTTTTTAGTGAAACTTATTTAACTTATAAGATATTTAAATAATTACGATATTTGGGGTTGAATAGTCAATCTACCTATATACTTATACATCACACTATAACTGGAATTATTTCAAAGATACATCTTTATCTGTTTTACCTTTTGCAACTTTTTGTTATACAGAATATTTAAATTAATTACAGAGGGGTAAGACATGTTATGAAAGGTTCGCTGCTGTGCCCACATCACTCACAAACCACTCGAAAAACTTCGATCAAATTTTTAGCTCAATTACTTATTCTAAAAGATTCCTCATATTACTTTAGTTATGTGAGAAATATTTGTCCAAAAACGTCTTGTTGTTACTAGACCCACTCACTGGCTTACTCTTTGCGTCGTCTCTCAGTCGGTCTTAACAGTTTATTGAAATTTAGATGTATACAAACAAAGAGGTTTGTTTTTATTGCTTCACAGATTTCCAAAAAATAAAAGGGATTAATGTTTTAAAAATCTCACAGTGTAGAGAGAGAGAGAGGGACCTTTTCGTAATTGTAAAACAGAAATTGACCGTTTACATCCGAGGAGCTGGTCGGTATCGGACGATCGCCTTATTAGCATTTAATTCGTGTATTGCCCAAAACTGGGGAGTTTCACGGGTCGGTGGCCCACTAAATGGGAGACTTCCTCGCCTGAGGGCGGGGGAGGGCCGTTCGTCTGTCGTAATTCCGACTTCGGTTTCGCTATTGGCCGATGTGATACGACTTCTTTTTGTTATCCATTATTGTCTAATTTCCTTTCGTTATAACAATTTACAAGTTGGTTTTTATTTTAAACGTATATATCGTTTTGCTGGAGGTTATTAGCTTTTGTAATATGACTGCTTCAATACACGTAGTTACTGATTCTACAATGAGACGGATATGACGTTTCGGTGAAAGAAAATGTCGTAATGAAAATATGACATTGTCTAATGCCAGTGTGACTAGCAACAACAACTGGCCAGGAGATTATTGGTATAAAGCACGACTGGTGCGTAGGCAGTCGACCAAGCGATTGAACCACTCGTCGCTGTACAATGGTAACATAGGCTGTCACAGTTCTACCCTTATGAGTCGCAACATAATTTTAGATAAGCTGCAACCTTCATCCATAGGTAGGTTATACAATTCAAACAAAAAAAATTAAAACTTTTTCGTAAATCGAAAGATCCTTCGAGGATCGCAGAAGTATTTATCCTGTCCGCGGTCCAGCTTAACCCATAATAAGAGAGAGGTCATGATAGAACGTTTAAATAAAAACCTCAGGCTTGTAGCCGATTGGGGGGATTCAAACCTGGTTAAGTTTAACGCCGAAAAGAAGACGCAGGCGTATCTTTTCTCTACAAAACTGAGTTCGTTCAACTTGATTCCTACTTTTCAAGGGGTTTCCCTTCAAGTAACAGACAACCCCGAGCTTCTTGACATCCAGCAAACTTCTGATCTCAACTTCAGGCGCTCAATTGATTGAAAAGCGAGAACAGCTGCGAGAAATCTCGGGATCATCTTTAAGGTTAAGCAGTATTTCACACCAGAACAGCTTCTCAGCCTTATACCAAGCGCAAGTACGTTCATGCATGGAATACTGTTGTCACCTATGGCATGAATCAACCAAATATCAGCTGGCCACTCTTGACTCGTCGCGCTCGTGGGCCTACCGAAGATGAAATGCTGTGGCAGACAAGAATGCTCAATTTAGAGCATCGACGAAAAGTAGCTTGTCTGTCAGTGTTTTATAAGTTACACTTTGGAGAGTGTGCACAGAAATTACATGACATAATTCTATCGGCCCCATTCCACCAGATGACGGCTAGACGCCGTGAGGGTTTGATATTCCCGTGGTTCGTACGAAACGAATTGCTTCCACATTTATTACAAGTACGGATAAGGAGTGGAATTCACTCCCGGCGTATGTCTTCCTATCCTCCTATAACTTGAGAATATTTAAGAGGAGAGCGAATAGGCGTCTAGCGGATAAGCCCGAACCATCGGGTGACATCGAGGCCAAGCGCGTGCTTGTAAAAAAAAAAAAATGCGTCTTGAAAAAAAAAAATTTTTTTTGCCTTTTTAGGTATAGATTACTTATCATAAGGATCACGCTCATTATAAGATTCAAATCTAGATCTTACTATTGAACATACGGGTGCTATACCACTGAGCGATCGTCGTTTCTCTACGTGTCTTTGTATTGCTCAAATATATTACTATTCGTAACAAGGTCTATAATATGAATCGTTTTTAAAAACCCGTTATATTTCCATTAAAAAGTGTCAGTGTGAGCATTAGGGGAGAGGTTAGGAGGGGGGAGGGGCGGGACAAATTGTACTGAACACAAAAAAAAAACTGTATAATAAGCACGCGAAATCAAATAATAAGTACATACATACATAACAAAGCGTCTTAGATTCCGACAATTCGTAACGAGAGAGTTTTTGCTCGACAAATATAACGGTGGTGTATACAGTACTCTGTAGGTAGTAGTAAGTAGTACCTAACAAATAATGAAAACAATTTTTAGTTCCTATATTAGATCGTGTGGCAATGACCTTTCGTATCATAAAGCCATAAACAAAGCTGCACGGGCACAGTTTATTGTTGACTATCGACCTAGGATCGTTGGTAGGGGTGTCAACGATTCTATTTTTTTTTAATTTGTTTAATGATAAAATTTCTGGTATTTACCTTAGTTAGAATCATGTTACCAGTCAAAGTAAAGTAGTATACTAAAGCAGAAGTAAATTCAAATACGATTAATGACATCGCACGATGCAATATATATCGAACCTGAACTAAGAACGAAACAGTGAAATGCAGTTACACTTTAGGTAATGAAACTTCTAGATGTCTTGATATAATTGGACACAGAGCATCATTTGCAGTTAGGGACGCTTTGGTAAAATGGTAAATCTGCTAAGGTCATAGCGACTGACTACCTAAATATACATCATATTGGTTCTTAGGGACACATTTTCAACGTAAGTGACAGTTAGCTAGGCGATTATTAAATAAACCAATGTACTGTAGAGCTCATTCGGCGTGTTCCTTCATTGAAAACTCGGGCTACATTTTAAGATTCGAACCCACGTCGCTATATGCAGTTTCCTAAGCCATTATCACTTCTAGTTAAAGTTTACATCTCATTAAACATGCAGATCCTTCCTCTATCTCTTTCTCTCAAGTAAAAATAACGTACATGATTAGAAATGATTAAACAAGGAATTCAAAATGGCGAATTTAGATAATATAACAACTAAAATGTACACTGTTCTTATAGATCCCCTCTTAGAATTTACTTTTGTATAACGCATACAGAGGCAGTACTATCGTTACTTTGCTAAGGCTGGTTTATCGCGTATACTCGATTCAAGTTCACCATTTTGGTGACGATATGTAATGCTTACGATATGCTAATTATTGAGTAGAAGAAGTCAAAACAGTATTAGAATTAAATTACTTTCGATCAGAATACACGTTGTAATTATAAACGAGTGACAACCCTAATTTAAAACAAAGCCCGCATTCAAAGATCGGTGTACCAGAACGCGTATATTTTTTTTAATAGTGACTAGCTCGTTGAATTAGAGGTATGATTATTGCTCGAGGTCGGAGGGAGGGGTATTTTGAGATGGACGAAACATATAATCCCATGAATTGAAGTCTGTAATAAGCTTTCAGGAAATCATAGCATAATGAGAGGTTATTATGTCTCATTATTGAATATGACATCCTCTCGATTTGCCTCGAGCTATCTGAATATATAATAATTGATCGCAAAGCGTGACAAACGAAAACAGAGACACTATAACGATTTACCACCATTACGTGAGGGTACCGATTGAATCGGATATAGACCTATCACTTCCGACCGCTTACTGGATATACATCAGCTTTTCCTGGAAGGTTAGACACTTCGCAATTTTCTTCAATTTCAAAGTAACTAATATAAAAATTAAAAAAATAGTATGTTAATGCGTTAATGCTTATGACCACACGAAAGTAGTGAAAACTTCTTTACAAGAAATACAACACAACAAAAAGCCAACGTCACTTGGTGTTCCCATACAATTACTGACCGCGCCCGACGTTGCTTAATTCCGTTGATCGGATGAAACCGGTGTTGTTTTCAACACTCCACCCGACACTGTGTTTACTCCCACCATTTTCGTCACACAAAAAGGTTGGTCAAGAAGTTTCACTTCAAAAACTTTGAAATTAACAAATTGTTTTCCCCGATGAATATTCGTCACGAACATTAACGTTCGTCTTCAGTCAGTCGGCATTATGTAAATACGTCCATTGTTCATTTAGGCCCGTTTAATATCACATTGTTAGTTTGAGCATTTTTGTTAATTTAAACCTTTACCGTGTATAGCAGTTTAGTTCGTTCAATTATTATAATTACGTTCGCGTATTTATATCGCCTTTTTGTTAACATTTTGTTTTGTTGATACGAATATTTAGCAAAAACTTTAACTCGCCTATTATGTTAATTTTATTACCCGAAGTCTAAGTCCTACGAATTGTATTTAAATAAATACTACAATACAATGATACAATACACTGTATCATCGACAATTAATTCATCACAATTCAACACACAACTCATAATATATAATCATAAGTTATTTATCATCATATCAATTAAAAAAATTATACACAGGCTTCACGAGTACATAACAATTTTCTAATCACCAATTCTTAATTTTAAATTTAGAACATGCAATTAGCGTGTACGTACGTAGAACACACACGTAATTATATTTGAAATGTTATGTCATGTATTTTTAATTGCAACATAGTTGTAAGTATAATTAACGGCGCGACTTAGAATGAGAATTTAAATTTGAAAAAAGAATAGTGCCGTATTAATGGGTGAAAAAAAAAATCCGGCTACACACGGCCAGTGTGCATGATAGTATCGCGTTTCCGGGCGAGTCGAGTTTTAAATGTCGAAAAAAAAATTGTTTCTTCATGTCATTGATTACATTTGGTATAGATGCGTTAGTTCTTTGTAACGAAATTCTGTTCGGATATTTTATAACCCATTACTTAGCGTAAATATTGTCGGGCTTAGTTGACATTGAACGATTCACACTTAAAACCTATTTTTTTTATATATTTAAAATTATTAAATGTTGGGCGCGATTTCGTTCTCATGGATATAGTTCTGTTGTTTCATGGGGTTCTTTTATTTTACTTTTAAATTCTTATTTTGTTATTAAATATATCTCAAGCCATACAATTAAGATATATCCCTTACATTTTATCATTAAGGACTGACGCCTATAGTAAAGCGTAATGTATGTAACCTACATATTGCTCTAAAAATTTATTTGTATATATATCTGAAGCCTTGTTGAAATCGATACAGCAGCCTAAAAGAAAATAGCGCGGTCGAACAACGGACGCTTCAATTTTATTTATATATATAGATATCTCTTTCTCACCACTATATTAACTAACATTTCGCCTATGATTATACCATGACCTCCTACAAAACATTATTTATAAAATTTCAAAATACGAGTATATATTTATTTATTTTAATTACAAGAGGTCATATTCATTTTTAATGAAGGCTCATCTTAACACATTTCCTTTTTAGAATATTGTAGTAAATGTCATTCAAGTAAGATTTAAGTTGTTTTCATAAGTTGCAAAGACACACTAAAAGTGAATTCATACAGAGTGTTAAAGCTGACAAGGTTTATTTATACACAATGGGAATTACGTATAGGGTATTTAACGATAATAATCACCTGACAGAAATGAATACTCGTGTCTGTCCGCTTGCTCTATGGTGCGTGCGCGCGCGCGCATCCAACCGAGCGAGCATTTTATTAGCCACGTACAAGCATTACGATCCGGTTGCGCCCGCCATTAATTTACCCTGTGCGCGCCTACTTATCGTTTTTATATTCAAAACGCTATTGCTGTTCAACAATATTGTACTAACATTCATTTTTTCTTCTGTCCACAGATACGCCAAGAGAAACCTTATTATATAGCGGACCCTGAGGTCGACTCATTAGTAAGTATCGCCAGTTTTATTATAGCTGCCCTTCACCCGAACCCTCGGCTCTTCCCTCAAGATAAATAAAACTTAGAATGATTTTAATACGCCATAAAATAGTGAACATTTTATAGTAGTGCACCTCGCGAGCGACCAAATAATTTACGATTTGATTAGCTAAAGAGCCTGACTAAAATTAAATGCAGGTATAACGAGAAATATTTCTCGGAACAACGTAATAGGGAAATAAGATTAAAGGAACACAAAAAATAAAATAAAAAGACACACACACACAATCACAAATATATATATTTATATTGTCACTCATAAAAAGCTGAATCGCACCGAGCGCCTCCCGCGGCTAGCTCGGACAAAAAGTGAAATAACAAAAATAAGATGGCGGCCACCCACAGCCGCCGTTCGACACGGGTACTTAACCGATTTTTAACAAATAAAATCTAAGGCATTACGAATTGGCGGGCAGCGGGGGCGACTCGCCTCCAACCAAACAATGTTACTTAAATACATTTTATCAACTCCGTCTGTCACGCACGTAAATGATCTCATCTATTGTTTGCACTTTCTAAAAATATTAACAAAAAACATATTTATAACTCACAGATTAAAAAAGAAAACAACACCCAGAATGGATTACGTGATTGAGGTCTCTTCTGGAAGTTTCTCAATAAATTGATGTCACGTAGCTGACCTTTCATGGAGTATGTGAATATTCTTGATTTCCTCTCGTGTGATTCCTTTTCGCAATCAATCTGTATTTTTAACACGTAGTAATTGTTTCCCTATACACGATTGGAGTCTCCAAAAGGAAGAAAAAAACCGGTGGTTGCGATGTTGTAATAAATTAAGAAGCCAGTTCTACCTGGTACGTGGCTTTGATAAACGTCATTCAGCCCTGTACTCGCCTCCAAACCAGGCATCATGAGATAAGAAAACCAAACAAGCAGCGACATCCGGGCCAAGAGCAAACTTTCGTACGAAAATAGATAAATTAACTTATGTTTTTGTCTCGCTGTGTGCTGCGACATGTGGAACCGTCAACGGCTCACATGTTTCCAAGTCGGTTCATTTTTCTATATTGTATTATTACTATACTTGGACCGCTTGGAATAAGCCCTTCTGGATTGGCCCTGTTTTAACGAAATCACTTATTACCTTTAATATCAATTCGAATATTAAAATGAGCTTCGATTCGAGTAAATCATAGATAGTGACGTCATTATATAGTACACGCCCTTAGTTATTGTCTCCGATGCACTTCATTACTGGCCATACAGTCTCATTCTAGATAATGCTTGATTACCGCATGATTAATATCAGTTAAGTATTAACATGTGTCTGTAACTCGACAGGAAAATATTTCTTTGCATCTTAATCACTTAGGAAATTCTAATTATTCACGACAATCGTTATAATTTATTCTCAACTGAGCAATCTATTCCCGAATACAAATGACAGGGTTCTAACGATTGCCTTAGTAAAATCTCAACGATTCAACTGAACTGTATTCTAGATATATTCTTTGTTTGTTAGTTATGAATTTGTTATTCAAACAAGCTTCACATAAGAACGTACAATTATTTTGTTTCGATCGACTTGTGATTAGAAAGAAATATGCAAGTAGGTATGTGTAAAGATTGATAAGAAAAAAATCATTTAAAATAAATACAAAATGTCGTCCCACTACGTTCACTTTTCATATATAGGTAAGTAAATCGAGTTTGTGTACGACACCACAAAACATACTTAGCGTTAATAATTTGAAAGAAGAAAAAAAAAGCACCATTGAACGTTCAAAAGCTCCTCATTCTGTATAATTAAGTTCGTCTCACAATTAATGTTATTCGCACGGACAACAACTCCTTCGCGAAATTACTCGTTAACCAGTGGCCCTGTCGGCCACATCGCCACATGTCATTCCTGCGTTTTGTAAGCATCCCTACTTATACCGTTAAAGGGATATTGTTAAGATCTCCAATATTGCGGTGTCGTCGAAATGAATTCCTTCGCCGGCGGCTGTTGTTTTTATGCGAGCATCTGACAGCCGGGGCCTGTTTCACAGTTTTATTTACAAGGTGGGTTATTGTCACCCCACAATGGTATATTCAACACTTGGGAACATTATTGTTTAACAAGTTCCTGAAGAGGCAATCGACCGCTTGCAATGTGTCGACTCGCGGCCGCACTTACGTCATCGGCTTCAGTTTTAAGTGCCCGTCGTTACCTTATTCAGGAGCTTTGTGTTCTCGTCTATATTTGCGCGGCCACTCGATTGCTCATTACCATTATGTTAAATCAATCGACCTCATTAAAGATCATAACATGCCCTTAAGACGCGTGATACAAATGTAACAGAACAAATATTACATAATATGTAATGTAATGTAATGATTAAAACGCACTAGCGAAAAGAATTCGAAAAATTTAAAATCTTACAAAAAAAAGTACCACATATTCCATTTTTAAATCAAACATCAACGACTTTTGTTTGAGAGTAGTGTTGTGGGCGTTTTGTAAACATTCGATGGTTTTTTTTTTATTATTATTTTTTGAACTAACACTAAGTGTTTTATTGACCCATTTGGTTGGAAAGTCGATTGGTTACGGCCTACGGAGGCTGTTTGCCCACGTCACATCTGTGTTTGGTCTGTCACAGCCTTTTGAAGGTTTTAGCTTCCTCAAACACAGTTGAAGTGAAGTAGCGTCGACAAATACACGGGGATCGTTTGTGTTTTATAACTCATTAGTAAGTGATACCATCGCGGTTTAGACTTGTACGTGTCACTTCATCTGATAAGTGACGTTGACGGATTCTTTTGGACGTGACTCTGGATACATTAGTTGAAAGTTTAATGATCAACCAAAAATGGCTTTTTAAAAGTTTTATTAAAACTTATTTTGTACTTTCCATATGTAAACCCTCTCATTTTATTTGATGACTAGCTGTTGCCCGCAGCTCCGCATGCGTTTTTTTTTATAATTGTAAATTACTTCTTATAAGATCAGCTATCTGTTAGTGAAAGTTCCGTGAAAAATGGTTGAAACGTTTTGGAGATAGTACTTCAAACAAAGCCATGGGTAAAAGCTAGTCCAAAATAAAAAGCTTTAATTACTTTTTATAATGTTAGTTATCTGTCAGTGAAAGTCCCATGAAAATAGGTCCAATCGTTTTGGAGATAGTACTACAGACGAAGCCACGTATGACAGCTAGTCTAAAATAAAGTAGCTTATGTCACCCGCTGTAATTTTAACTATCCGTCAGTGAAATTTTTGACAAAATCAGTTGAGCCGTTTCGGAGATTATCCGGAATATACAGACAGACAAAAAAATTTAAAAATTGTATCTTTGTTATCAGTGTCGTGTATACGTTCATATCCGATCAGTAAAAAGTCGTTATTTTGGTATTACATACAGACACTTCATTTTAACTATATGTATAGATACTATATAACAAAAACAAAACGAATACTGTTTAAAACTAGAATTCCTAGTGGTAAATAAAACTTTTATGGTACATTCTGATGTTCTATCTAATTAAACACGATCATGCGAATGACGTCTTTTATGGCATTGAGAGAAATCATTATATCCGATAGTTGATCATTTTCGCACCTTACCAACTGTTTTACGAGAATAACAGATGCATTCGAAATTCTATATTATTAAACTTTACTGGATATTTAAACATTTTTATTACAGAATGGCTTTAAAGCAATTTATTGCCGCTCTTTAAAATCGCCACGAGTAACACTACACTACATTCTATATATAAGGTTATTAAAAAAACATATAAATATAATATATTTATAACTATCAAGTCCATCATCACTATATAGTATAAAACAAAGTCGCTTTCTCTGTCCGTATATCCCTATGTATGCTTTAATCTTTAAAACTACGGAACGGATTTTGATGTGGTTTGTTTTAATAGTTAGAGTGATTGAATAGGAAGGTTTATATGTATAATAACATAAATTATATAGTGGAGAAATACTGTTATTTTTGAGGTTACTCCAAATATAACGCGTTCGGGCCACGGGCAGTAATGAATAAATCAAAACTGCTGGATCGATTTTAATCATTTTTTCAGTAAATGACATAGACTATATATTTTATACCCGTGCGAAGCCGGAGCGGGCCGCTAGTTAATTATATTTTTAAAATACAGAATCTGGAGTATATGAACATATCAAGATAACGCCACTACACTGCAACATTAAACTTCCATCCCGACATACCAACTTGACCTTTTTAAAACAAATTCAAGAGGAGATTACATTAGAGCTCATAGACTGCGATAGCCCCCCTCGACAAACACGGCTCGGTGGCAAATGTTATATACAAAACAAACACATTTTTATCTGGCACCCGCGTCTGTGTCAACGGGCCACGTCTGTGCAAACAGCGTGAGGGTGGCGCTCGACTCCTATACCATTTAATTGATATTGCAGCTACAACGCAGCCATCTCAACAGATGTGCTCTTCTGGTACTTTACCGAAAACATTACGCACGATGTGTCCGTCTCTCGCGTTTTATTTTCGGACCCGTGTCTTTTCTAATACTCTATTTATCTTTTATCGTATCAGATAAACGACTAAAGTAACGCAAAGAAGTAGGTACATGACAGGATCTTTTTAATATGTCATGTTGTGGTTTTTATTTTGATGACTAAAATATAACTTTTTGACTTGAATTGTATAATGATGATGATGATGATAACTTATAATATAGAGTTGAAGTTAATACATAAACTTCCCCGGTAAGTTCTAACAAGGGTGTCGTCATCTCACTGAAGCGTTTATTTTAACTGACGATAAGAAAAAGTATTCATGTGACATTGGCAGAATTATGTACAAAGACACGTTGCGATAAGAATGTACAAAAAAAGTCATGCATCTATTCCATTATAAATGAAATTCTGATTATTATTTATTAATCTAAACATATTTTTATATGATAACTTTTCCCGTAAACGACGAACTAGAAAAAGTTTACGTTAAAAAATTTTTATCGATAATTACATAAGTAGCATTCAATCACTAATAACTAGTGACTGTGAAAACATTTTTTATTCGGTGTCGATGAACTAATTCACACTAGTGCTGCACCGTTCGGATCAGGAAATGGTGCCAATAAAACTTTTACAATTATTGCTGTTGCTGTGCCCTCACTCTATAACTACCATCTGTTCGATGAATTTGAAAGTAGATACCATCATTTGTGCGGTGGTTAATATGTATATACCTTCGATTTTCCCGTTTGAATAAATTAACAGAGCATTATTCAAATTCGGTTTACGATATGTTATCTAGGTTAGCAACTGTCAAAAAGAAAAAATTAAGTAACGACGAGATTTCTATATTGTTAATTGTATTGTTTAAACACTTCGTAAACACTAAGTTTTGGCCACAATCTAATCTGATGTTAACTGGCAATGCATTCAAAGATTGTACGTACCCCTTTAAGTTGGGAATTGGTTCAGTAGAGTTCCGGCAAGACTGTGTACAAAAAGATTTTTATTTTGAGTCCGTTAACTAGCCAGATAATTACTAGGAATACTTAAATCTATCTTAAATGGTTGTTTTTTTTTCGTACTGACTACACTATTGACTTGTTAAGGGCGCTACAGTTTCACCCGACTAATAAGGGGAGTAGTGCTTAAGGTACTCACCCGATTTTATAACCAACCAGTACAAAGGCACACGGCGTGCCTCGGCTTGAACTGTCGCCGAATACACCGATCTAACTAAGCTATTTATCTCATTCATATATTAATTCGTGACACATACATGTATTTTGAATATGGCTATTGAGTTAAACTGAACTAACTCAGTTCTTAAATCGATGGCCTACATATATAGCATTAAACAGATATTTTTCTCAATAACTCTCAATCACTGGTAACCAAGCCGATTTCTGGAGAAGAAAAATAGGGTTTTTGGAACTATTACTAGCTATTCTTCTCATTTGCGAGAAACAGATGATGGTTATCAATAAGAAATGTGCTAATTATATACATATATATGTGTATAAAAGTTAATCGAAGTAACATTAAACGTTTAATTAACTTGCATGATTTCTATCTGTAATGAATTCTTAGCTGCGATCGTAAAACAAACACACGTCTCGACGGATCTCGTCTCACGATTGCAGCGAGAGGTAATAAAAATTTAACATAATTGGGATTACCGCGGGATATACATTCGGTTTTATAGTCTTTATCCACCCGGTATAGCATAATATCGTTTACAAATCAAAATATATTGAAAATTTTAATTAATAAGGTACATACATACATCATTTATTAAAAACACAAGACATAATATTATATCCTACGTATTTCTGGTCCTTATAAAATTATACGTTCAAGTTATAATTTCTCTACTATATAACAAGAGGTATAAGTTTATTTAAATCAATGTGTATTTTTTTAATTTTGTTTTTAATTATTATGATCACTAATTCTATGTTAACTAATAAAGGCAATGTCATATCTAGATACGTTTCTTAAAACATCTATATTTCAGAAAAATGACATCTCTACACAAATTAAAATTAACCGAGAAAAACAAAAATTTTGAACTATCGGAAAAGCAAGTCTAATATAACGAATATAGAATAGTATTATTTGAAACGTATGCAGTCGACACATTTACTTTATCATCTAAACAATTAAAAAAAAAACTGATGAATAAAGAATTTGAAAAGAAAAAAAAGTCAAATACTCTGTCCATCATAATACGAATATGGCGTGTCGCTTCATAGAACACATTACTGCACTACCAACAACATAGGTGACGTATAAATCTCATAAACTAACTACAATACCAAACGTCAATAGTACAAATTTAAATTCAACGCTTGTAAAGCATCAATCAAAAATCGAAATAGGGATAGCAGAGCTTTAGGAATTCGTGACGCGTCCTTTGGTAGCAATCAGAAACAAATCAAGGCGCTATTAAAACGGCATTATCCAAGCTTATAGATATATATCGATAATCTAAAAAATGTGTATTCAAGTGATTATATCTTCAAATGTTATCAAAGAATCCCTTTGACAAGATCTAACGTAAGACGCTTTACCTTTGGCAAGATTCTAGTGCTTGAAGCCTTCGTTATTATATTTCAATTTATAAAGAGCTTTTTAAATATTCAATTGATTGATTAAACAAAATTAAACAGTAACAAACAAAAAAGAATGATAAAAATATAATATTTTTCATGGTACTCTGTATATAAGCAGTCGATAAAATTAAAATATCGATATATCGACAGCATGTTGCACAACAATACGCACAGCGGGGACCCGTTGTACTTTGTCCAGCCCATTGTTGCTCAGTTGGCATTGTCAGATTGAGCCTTGGAATCCGAGACATGACTATGTGGCATACCATTATGATATTATACAAGTAATTCCACGTGTCTCACACAGTCCAACAACTATAACCTTATTCGTTTGTTTTCAGATGGTGCAAGCGATACAAGTACTACGGTTTCACCTATTAGAATTAGAAAAAGTGAGTATTCTATAAACATTTAAGGTATATATAAAACAGAATAATACATTTGGGTTCGAAATTTAAAATAAAAAGCAATTAAAAAATAATTTCGATTATCTCAGAGAGCGATTCGGAACCGAGATATCGATATCTCTCGGACTCGGACACACGCAACGCGCTCTCCCGCTCTCGGACCGGTCTCCGTTCCCACTTTGTGAAGTTCGAATTTTAAAAACTATTCCAAATTTGAAAGCTCGGTCAGGTGTCCGAGGCCCATTCACGGACCGCGGCGTCGCGTCGTTCGAATATCGTGTGTTTTTCCCTTATCACCGATTTCGGCGTGTTCCGTTGTCAAAACCGGTACGAGTTCTTGCGTGTGTCGCATCGGCAATTCGCGCCGTCCAAACTGTAACGGTAACGCGGCGGGACGTAAGCTTTTTGCTATTCGCAATCGGATATCGGACAATTTGCGCTCGACATTATTAATTAGGGGCATAAAATTCAAAAATCTTCATCGGTTTTTACGGCACGTCGAATAAGTAGTGTCGCCCTGTCGGGAATTAATTTAACTTGTCAATATTATGGTCACGTTTCAACGAAACTAGTTTGACTAACGTCTATATCAAGACGAATGATCTCGAGAAACGAGATATCTCATCCAGCGGTCGCTCCCACATCGGATTCCATAAAATATCCCGGCGCCGCATTCAACCGGTGCTGTGTTAGAAACCAGTACCTAAATTCGGTATAAAAAAAAATTGTACATATCTACTAATACAACGCTGTAACGAGATAACCTGTAATGCGATACTGCTGTACGAATGCTGGCCGGAGGGCGAGATAAAGGCCGTTTAAAAAATGAAATAAAAATAATATTATGTTATTCCAAATTTAAAATATCGGCCTGAGGCCCGGTCGGTTGCCGAGGGCGCGATTGAAGAAATTGCTCGATTCGAATGATCAATTTGAATTTAGAATTCGACAACAACATAATTGTTCTTTTTTTCAAATTGAAGATTAACCTGAATTTATTAACGTTATTATTTTGTATTATTACTTTCACCGTACTACCTGTGTCTCTGTTATCAAGACGATGTTTTTTTATTGTGTGCTCATATCCCATACGTCAAATTCTATCTCGCGTCTATGGTTTTTGTCGGGTAAAATTAAATAAAAAAATACCGTTACTTCGATCCATTTCCGCTTCACTACACACCGTTCACAGGTGATGGCTTTTTTCCTGAGCTTTTGTAGTAATTAAAAATAACACAAAAAAATTGTTCCCGGCCCGAATCGAGCTTACAATGCGATCTTCGTTAAATGTACTGTTTTTTCCATCGTTCGATATAATTGCTGGGGTTTAATATAGTGGAGTTTTTATTTAAGATCTTTTTGAAAGTTCGAGAAAAACTTTTTTAATTCCTAATAATATACTGGTAGTGACAAAGTGGTAGACAAAAACTCGATTTAAAAAAAGGCACGATCGTTATAACGAACTCTCCGGAGTTATAATAACATTAAAACTTCCAATATCGTTTTTGATTTATTGTTTAAATATTTTAAATATGGCCGACGGCGGTCACATCGCCTCCATGTCGTAAGTACTTCGATCGACTCTGATTGGACGTCACTGGCAGGTTTTCTTCTTTTTTTTTTGACGTAGTCTCCGACTGATTGTTCCCTAATTATGGTTATGTTTATATGTACACTTTCATTCCCGCGATAATTGTACCTACAGTTGTTTAAATTTAGAACGCACGTTCTTTTTCACGTTATAATAACAGCTTTCGAAGTTCAAATATTTTATCTATATTGCATACAAACTTTTCCCTCGGCTTGCCTAGTTTGAGGTATATTCAGTACTTTTCATATCCTGGGTCACTTCTCTGCCGAATTTCGTTGCGATTGGTCCAAATACTTAGGCTTGTAAAGGTAACAAACATAGGTACAAATAAAGTTACATTCGCTATTATAATTTATTAGGTGTGCAAGTGCGATAAATATGGGAATAATTCACACATCTTATACAGCTACCCTGTGAATCATAAATCATTTATTAAAAACTCCTTCCGTTCTACCAATCGCGTATTGGGAATTTACAAACATACGATTAATAGATGCAAATTATATCCAGATTCGGAACAATCATTTGTCACGTATATCATTGAGCCCTGTCGGGAATTCGAACCCGCAACATTCAGCGCAATGGCGACGGAAAAGCTATGTTTAAAGCAAAACATCATTCGTGCAGTCAGTCAACAACGATCATCATGGTTAGAGAGATTAAATACGCGTTTACTTAAAGGTGGTAAGAAATAATCTTATAAAGGTACTCCGATGAAATTGTAGAGGCCCGCCAAGCTAACAGGTTACTCCGTTCGAAATAAAAAACATTACAAAGAAAATAAATAAAAAAGGTTATTATTTAATTAATATCCAAATTTAAAACTAAATTAAATGCTGAAAATATATAGTATATATATATCTTATGTTAGTAAATAATTAAATTCCAAATTTAAAACTAAATCAAACGCTGGAAGTAGCCAGTTTGATTACGTTAGGTAAGTAAATAATTAAATTCCAAATTTAAAACTAAATCAAACGCTGGAAGTAGCCAGTTTGATTACGTTAGGTAAGTAAATAATTAAATTCCAAATTTAAAACTAAATCAAATGCTGGAAGTAGCCAGTGTGAACACGTTATCCATATTTCTTTCGTATAACAGAACGAAACGAAACGAAACTAGTATTACGAAAACAGAATGGTTATTATAAAGCAACAAAACTCGAAAGCGTTCCGATTTTTTGTTGTTTCTCTTTTCATATTTTGTTCCTAACTCGTAAACGTTATCTGTAACAACGTGGCTAAGTGATTTACGATGTAGGTCAGATTTGTTGGTTTACGGGCCGAGGCTCGAACCTGGGACCCCGCGTTTACGACGCCTCGACCGCCGTTTTTATAACCTTTATACAACACCACACTAATTCAACGAATGAATTACTTATATATATAGCGTCACGGTGCGAGGTTGTTCTGTTAACATATTATTATTATTTATTCCATATTTACTTTTCTTTTACGGGTTTACACGCTTAATTAATTGGGTGCTTTTTTTAATCGCGAACAATTTAAGTTGTTAAAAATAACGTTATCAAGTTATTAAGTCGTTCAGAATAACGTTATCGATTTATTTAAACCGAGGTGGGAAGCAATCGAGAACTCATTTGAATGTAGGATGGCGGAGCGCTCGATTTTGTTTATTTGAATAGAATAAAAAAAGTTAAATATCAAGAAAAAAGATTGAAAAGAATCCGGCCCTGTCGGTGCAGCGCGCGGCGTTCTGAAATGTCGGCCAAATATGCGCTGTCTGTATAAACACGTACATATATGCATGACATGGCAGCGTAGTAGGTATCTACCTCGTTAACTTTTAAGATGCAATTCGTAGATACTAAAAGATAAAAATACAGGTATACGAAAAGCTGTACTCTGAGATAAGATACATTTAGCAAATAAAAAAAATAAACCTAAATTATACCTAACAGGATGTTTCAAGGCATCCTCTACGTTCTATATAAACACCGTTATGTCAAACAACAAGTGATTAAACGGAAAACGGAGCAATATATGCAGTAAGTCACACCCACGTGTCGCATTAGAGTGAAGGAAGTCGCGTATTACGAGAGAGAAACCCTTTTAGTTGCGTACCCGACCGTGGCACAGATTGCGAGAGCAGATCACATCAGCCCACACTCCTGGCACGGCTCGCGAAACACACGAAATCCATTTCACAAACATTCCAAACATTTTATAAAGACAAATACCTGCGTAATGGTACCTATATCTAAAATTAAAAAAAAAAAACAAACAATCTGATAATAAAAAAGTCGTCCCATTTGAAAATAATATCGAAAGAACACTATCTCATGTTCTAAATTCAATAGAAATGTACATATATTGTCAACGGTCACATACGTCAACGGGCGATCGTTAAATTACATTCGATTCCAAATTTAAAAATGTGTATTCGTCGAGAAACACTCCATATCTCAATCCGTGAGTCGCTCATTCCAAATTTAAATTTCTGAAAAGAGTTTTGATGTTGGAAACGATAATCGGTTCGGAGTCGTCCAGGAATGCCGTAATATCTCATTAAAGGAATTACCACTCACTAAATAATGTCGTATTCGGAGATATATCCTCATACGACTTTATGTCTTTGGTGCGCGACGGATGGCTTATGTTGTCGTGTGTCGGGGCAACACCGCATCCTTTTATATCCGGCTCGAGGACAGTTCCAAATTTGAATCCCCAAAGAGTTACGATGTCAAATCTCCGCGGCCGTTACTGAAATCGAAAATAGTACCGGCGCGGCTCGTCGCTCGGGTCACACGAATTGTGGGATTATTTTGAATATTGTTTACTTTGTCGTCCGTGAGGTTATAAAAGCGCTCTCAATCAAGATTTTGACATTGACAGTGCTCGCCGACCGCGATTGTAAAGCGGTAGCGTTTATCCCCCGCTCTAGTGTCAATAAAATTCACGCAGCCATAAATATGAATTTCAACGGTCTGGCTGTAAAATTCAAATTATGATTAACGTATTACTACTACAATATTCGAAAGCGACACACGTGTGCGCGTACCTACATACGAAGTATCGTTATGAAAAATCTCTCCGATTAGGAAATTAGATGTCCCAAAGACATAATTAGCTGTCAACAGCGAAGAGCGTTGTTTCCGCTTCCGTTGGCGCGTTCTATTTTCAAATCCGCCAAGACGATTGGTGCCTGCATGTTCCTTTTTGAAAGTTTTCGATTTGATTTTTTTTTTTTTCGTGTACGGGCTACGGCCTGCCGCGTCGGTCCACCTGCCGCGCTTTTATAACATTTCACCGTGTAAATGTTGTCTAAAAATTTCGTTACTTTATTTTATTATCTTATGTTAATTTCTAAACTAATTATGCCTATGAAAATTTATAAAGGTTCCCAAAATTAATACTCGGTCGTCGCTTCGAGGGTTGTGTTTTATAGGACGCAATGGAAAAAAAACGAGACTCGCCTTTTTAACTATATATTTAGTTTTTTTTTTCTTGTAAAGTGCGACAGTTGGCTCGCGCGGCTCATTCCCAAATGTATTTTTCCCTTTGTTTTCTATTGTTGTGTTCAAAAAAAGACGTAGGTTTGTCTACTACTTTTGTTATTTTTAAAGGTCTAATTTAGTTATGAATGTTCGAACGAGTGGAAAGAATGACCATTAGTTGTTAAATTATAATATCTAATCTATAATTACAAAGTTATTATTAATTAAGAGGACTTGGTTAGCTAAATGACATATCTTCGTTGGATCTGGAAATCTTAAAGGGTGCCTTGTTGTTTGTGTAACTTATAAGTTGGCAGCGAAATTTTAACTATATGTATATTAACAAAAATTCTATTTTTTATGTCTGCAATATTTTTATACGCGTTAGTTAAAGTTACCAGATTAACTATCTTTATGAATTTAATGAAACTCGTAGATTCGAGTTCCAGTAGTAAAAGCATTTAGTCAAACTCTGTATCGCCCATCGTCTTCTTATAAAAATATACTGTACTGGTTACTAATAAGTAATTAAAAAAGAAGAAAATTATTCTGTCAGAGCATTATAGCTTCATTAGAAATGAGTATATCTTCATCCAACGCTCATTTGAATAATTCGCGTTGGAATATTTATAGGCGTGTTGTGTTATATGGTCGTATAAAGAGGGTGACCGATTGTTTCGTCGGCAGGTGCACGAGCTGTGCGACAACTTCTGTCACCGTTACATAAGTTGCTTGAAGGGCAAGATGCCCATCGACCTGGTGATCGACGAGCGGGAGTCAGCCCGGCCGCCGGACGCGAACGGCGAGCCGCGCTCCGCCCCGGATAGCAGCCACGACGGAGCCTCCACGCCGGACGTCGTGAGTACCCCCTATACCAAATCCCATCTCATTCAGAGGCGTGATCCCCAGCTTGCACCCAACTCGACCACGAGCTACCTCGTGCACCCCTGCTCTTAGTCTGGCCATTGCAAAAACGAAGTACGAAAAGGGGGTGCTCGCATATTAGTTAATAAATTCCCGCCTCCCTCGCTTGTTATGCCGTTTCCACTCTGACACCTGACATCGACTAGTCAGACGGCAGTCGATGTCAGGTGGCTCGGACGCCGCCGGTCGCTCCTCGACGCTCGATGTACAGAACATCGCCAGCCTCGAGGAACGGTCGCTAGTTTAACTTCCTTTAGAACAAATCTTCGTTTTTGCAATTGGCCAACCTCTTGACACTGTACGATTTAATTCAATTCCTAATTATTGACCATAACGAGAAATAAAGCTTCCAAAAAAACAATTACTTCATTTTATTTATAAACAGTATAATAACGATACAGTGAAGGGGTGATATGAAATGGGTGCGAACACGCATGATTATTACATCAGAAAATATTAATTTAAAAAAAATAGTGACACGATTCCTATTCAGAATTGAAAATCACAGTCCCGGGGAGCTGTGATTTGTCGCTGTGAAATTATTTTTGATGTTATTTGAGTAACGCTACAGAACATGCACGCCCGTGTTCAAATAACGTTTGCTTTGCACCTAAATTTATGTATACGAATAAAAAAAATAAACATACGTATAACGTTGATTGTAATATGTGTATACTAATTAGTAATTATAAGACAGAGATGATGTACCGTAACGTTGTCGGTACGGTGTGCTTTCGGTGACGCCATCTTGCGCGTCGGTTATTTCGGGCTCAACGCGGAGCTTAGATATTAATATTAGTTGTATTGAAAATAAAAATAAAAAAAATTAAAACAAATAAAAATACCTATTGGAAAACGAAGTATACGTAAAGTTGCAACTTTAACTTGCCTAAGTGAGATAATAAGGTTAATAATGTTTAAGGGATTATAAATTATTGGTATTTGATTTTCAAACATGGTAGATGCTAGTGTGTTTATTGTTTACGACTAGTTAATACGAGGAAAAATATACATGAATAGGTTGTTTTACGTTCGTGGATCGGTTATGATGAGAAAGTTCTTAAGTTTAGTTAGAAAAAAAAATATATATATGGATTCATCGTACGTATTCAAGTATACGCTAGGTGTAATTTATCGTGTGACGCTTCACGTTGTGTATCTTGTGATTGGGCGTTAGCGCAGCTTCGATTACAATGTACATATTAAATATTATAATAATATGTGTAAGTATGTATGTGCATTACGTTCGATAGGTGTGTATTATAGTTGCTTCGTATTAAATTCTGTATGTCGCCGTATGTTTCCAGTACTTAAAGTTATGTACGAATTATTTTACCCCTTACTAATGTCATTATAGTCGTTGTTGACGGGGCTGCGAGTGTGAAGGAATTTCTTTTATAATTTTTACAACAATTAAATATTATTTAAGAGTGAATCAATTGTCTGAATTTAATAAGCAAGGTTACAATAATTTATATGATAATTCCTTGTACTCGTATAATTCTAAAGTTATCGAGTATTGTTTAGAAATGCTGTAGAGAGATTATAATTATATAAAAAAAAAATACAATAAAAAATTAATATAACGCATAACTTTGTTACAGGATCTCTAATTTGGAAGTACAATTTTGAATTGATTAGATAAAAAGTTAGCAAAGATCTTGGTCTTGTTTCAAATAATCTTTAAAAAAAATTCTTCGTTTGTGTCATTACATTTATCTAAAACTTTATCTTCTTTATGCATGCCTTTAGCGAATTTAATTTCATACGTGTGACATGACATCTCAAAGTTGCAAGTCCGTTTAACAGTGTCGCGCTCCAATGAAAAAAAAAACTATAATAAATCAATGAATTGTTTCAATTGATATCATTGTATTGTTGTACTAAATATAGACAGGTTCGCTTCACAATCCGCTCTTATATTCTTTCATATATAGATAGATATGCAGAAGATGTTTGCTTCGTGTCTATGGTTCTGATTACATCGCGGCTGTTGTTGTCAATAAATTAGCTGTTGACATTTTTTTTTTTTTTCTCAAAAACTATTACGAATTTGTTGGAATATCTTTTTTTTTTTTTTTTGGGGGGGGGTGGCGTCGAGACTGAATTTTGTTTTGTTTTGTGTTATATAATTATTATTTCCCGTATTGTTAAATATAACAATTATTTTATATAAGTGGATATCGTTGGTAACCGACCGTTGGGTGAACGATGAATTAGTCCTGAAATCTCTGAATTTAGTTATGTTCATTGTATGTATATGAGTTTTAACATTATAGTAGTTGGTATAAGTTAGGTTTTAGCGTAAATTAACGTTAGTTATGTCCGACTTGTTGGTAACGTCAAATCTAATAAAAACAATGTAATATTCGGTGTACGTCCAACTCGTATGTATTGATGTGATTAATTTTATGGAACTATTTTTATTATTATTATTATTATTATTATTATGATTTTCTCAACGGATTTAAACAATAAAATGTTCTGTTTGAAATTATAACGTGGTTTTCTTACCTATATCGGTATATACACGTCGGTTATTAACCTCACATTCACACAAATAGAATTCTATAGGGATACATTCGTACTAATATAACATTTTCTAAACTAAAGGTATACGAATGATCTTGAACTGTAAATAGAGACGATACTATTATAAATTGTACCAGAAATACTAGGTAGTCTAAATACAAATTTAACTATAAATCGATTTTTTTTTCAATGCATAATGCTATAATAATAGATGTGGTCCGAAATACCTTATTGTTGATATGATATGCACATATGCTTGGAACAAAAAAATTATTTCATAGAAGCACGGTGTTTATAACATTTCCTAGTACTGAAGAGTGATAAGAAATAATAAATAAGCTCCAGAATTTTAATTGCTTTATGAAAATATCTCACAATAATATTCATATATAATTTGTATTACTTTTAAAAACTTGGAGTAAACCATGTCAGAAAATTAATTTGAAAGATTTTATGCAAGTCTTGTATAATAAATAACGTGTACAATTATCACGATAACAATAATTAGAAATCTACTCTACCTTTATCACTCTAATCTGCTATGATGAAGAATGCAGAGATATCTTAGCAACATGATTTAAATAATAAAAAAAATAGCTCTCCTTAACTTCAATGATATGAATTGTAACATTATCAAAATAAGATAGACATGCGAGTCGAAGTAATTACAAAGAATGACCAAGACCGAGAGTTATATGATTACTTCTAACTCGTCAAATGCTTTAATATAACCCAAAGTTGACTATATTTTGACTTAATGAATTTAAAATAATGATTATTGCTAATTTAATTCGAGTATCCTTAAGGTGACTTCTTCTAGAATGAATGAATATAGGAAAAACTCCAACATTCATTATTTTCGATAAATGCAAAAGTTAAGAATGCTTAAAAAAATATAACAATTATTTCCATACGATATTTATAATGTTGGTAATGAAAACATTTCGCTAAATATTTAACAGATGGCGGTGTTCACAGCATTTTGAAAATACCTATACTAATTTGAATGTTTTTTTTTTTATAGAAAATTGTTATATGTAGCGTATTAGTTAATAAAACTCTTAAGAAGATGTGAATATTCTTCGCTTGTCCTATGTTTTTTCTTATTAGGTATCATGTTATCAGTTTTAGGACTGGAAGAGTCGCTTATGGGCTACCATTGCTAGGTCAATAAACATATTGTCGTTATTCGAACTAGGTTTTACCTAAATACTATGGTTAGAGGAGAAATATTATGTTAAGTAATGAAGCTGTACTGTGATGAAAACATCTAAAGACAATTTTCTATACAAACAGCGTCACAGTATTTCAATTATTAATATAAAAAAAAAAGAAATCCCTCGGAACGGTAACTTTTCTCGGGTAATATTGTATTTTTATCGTGTCGCCGTGCGCCATAAAGCGCTGATCCCGGCGGGGGGCGAACCCGGAAAATTGTTTCCTAACTACGCCCCGCGCGCTAATCTTTTCCACCACTCTTTAGAGCTGTGCCGCTCGAGAATCTGCCGCTCTATAACGGACCCGTCGTCTTCAATCTGATATACGTTTTATTTTTTTATTATTTATTTTTTACACTCTGCCATTGACGTTTGATGGATGCCGCGGGGGAGCTTTGGGGTAACAATAATTGGTCGGAATTTAAACTGAGACGTCGTCGAGGTCGGTCTGTTGTGGTTTTTAAAAATAATACCGGGTCTAAATGAGGTGACGATTCGAGGTTAATTTTTAGTGTCGGTGTCGTTTTTTTTATTTGAAATGAAAATTTTATTATTTTTGAGAGTAAAGCAGAAATGTAATTTAAATAACGTTATATTTAATTAAAACAAGGTATTTCTGTCTGTCTGGTAAGGTATTTATAATTGGAAGACCGTGTGATATATTTAGGTTATTTTTTTTTAATCATAGGTGTTATTATCTGGCTAAAGATTTGGTGCCTACAGGTTTGGTTAGATCAAGTGATAATATCTAGAACGAGTGATGAATTTAAAAGTAAATTAAATCAGAACATAACGACAGACTAGTACTTTCTGTGCTTATACTTTACCTACACGAATAAATGTTAACCAATATAATACAGTAAACAACGGATCAGAGTTAAAATTCTTAAAAAAAACAGATCATCAGTATCATAAATTTCATTAAAAAATAAATATTGTGTACAAGGAGATCTTTCCAAGAAATATTCACATATATATATATACAATAAACCATCTATAATGGTTAAAACACTTCATTAAAAAAAACATAATAATATTAATTTTGTAGTTCACATGAGCGAAACCACGGTCCACAACTAGTCTTACAGAAACGTAATTCGTACCGGAGTTCTTCTTCTTTATTTTTTGGCTCCGTCACGGTTTGTGCACTAGCACTAGCGTCAAGTAACAAGATTTTGCCAAGTAAATGTCTTGTGATAATTATAATGTTCTAACAAGATGGTGGTTTCCTTGTTAGAACTTTCCATGGCAGTTTTGGCGGCATATCAGAATGCATGCTCCGTGGTATTATTTTCCATCCACTTCACTTGTGCACAATAACCGAACTATATTACGTAAAACACCACCAATATACAAAAATATAGAGTCTAAATAATAACACAAGATTATGAATAAAATATAAAAACCACTACATGACAGACTAAGTAAGATCCGTACCGGAGTTATAGTATGTGAAAGTCGCCAGGTGTCAACTCTATAGTCGAGATATTTTATATATGTTATTATTAACATTAAACCTGCATTAATATATCAATAACCGGTATAAATCCACAACAGTACAACGTACTATGAATAATGTAATAGTTGATAAGCAAAGGGCATGAGCCAGTAAGAGATATAATAAAATAACAGGGGACAAAGCCGGGATTTGGTCGGGATATGAGGCAATTCGTCACGGATTCGTCATGGTGCGTGTGTCGACTACAATGTACGGAGGATTTTAACATCGAACTATATATATAGATATATATGTACGTGTGTGTAATGTTACGGCGAGAAGTTCGGTTCACGTTAATGTCATTCTTGGACTATAAAAATGTAAACTTTTGAACTAAGAAATATTTCGGCGGGATCTTGGCCTGATATGTTGTAGTGGTTTTAATTTTTTTATATCGAATCTCGCATTATTAAGTTTTATATTGTGTTGTAATATTGCTGTGAGCTAATAACGTGTAATCTATATATTTTTTGAAATCATACAACAATTTTCTAGTAAGTTCTAACAATGGTGGCTTTCTTTTGTTTTAACACTAAAGCCATCACATGACGCTTTGTAATATTATCCAGATGATACAGACATCAATAGTTTTCGAATGAACAGGATCGGTTACAAAAGTAGGAAGAAGAAGAAGAAAAGGGAAAAATTATTTTATCTTCGGCTAGAGATTTATTTAGTTATTTATGTTAGATAGTTCACAATATGAAACATTCCCATGTATATGATATATTATTTTTGTTTATACTTTTCGATTATAATATTTTATCGGTAACAGTTTGGTTTAGTGATGGCCGCGTTACATCGTAGATTGTAGTGCCGATTATCGATACAAATGTAACCTAATTTTATCATTCGCTTTTAATATTTTAGGTTATTTAATTTTATGTGATTCTTTTATTTACAGTCATTAAAAAATTATTTTATACGTGGTATTTTCAGAATAATAAAAGAGGCAATTATTTTTTTAATAATATTCGCCTTCATTCACAACTGACGTTGACTCTACCTATCGCCTATAGTATGTGCGTTAAATGACTCGTAGAACATCACTATTATGTTATTACCAACAATTAATTAAAACTTTACTATCGAGAATTACGGAACTCGATAGGCCCCGCTATAAAATTAAAACGAAAAACTTGTTTTGGCACTGCAGAAGCATTTGCCAGTGTCAATTGTTCGAAATCATAGTAACATTGTTAAGACGTGACCGTTGGCCGATACGTTTTCAAAAATAGAATATCTAAATTCAAACACGCGTTGATTCCAAGAGCCGTTTTACTTACAACATTGTTTAAAGGGTACTTCATAGACATCTAGATACGTACTCGTGCGCACAAGGACGCCGTTGTTCTAGGAGCTGTACAGACAGACTGATAAAATATATTACAATTAATGAGCAGAGAGGATGTTAAGTGCGTTCGCTGTATTTGCTATTCACAGAGGCGCCTCTAGCGTCTGTTCCAGGCAACAGACGTGCGCGCACGCATGCTCATTAGTCGTAACGTCGTCTGTCCGTCTGTTTACGCTGCTTTACACCACTGTAAATATTTTACCGGGACGACGGTCGTCAAATAAATTCAACTAATTAAATCAGTAGGTATTTTGGTACAAAGTGATATTTGAGAGTCTGTGAACATCGGAGAGTGGTTAGTTGGTATCGGATTACTGAATATCAAAAGGTTTGTGTTTTTTAGTTTTTTTTCTTTTTTCATGCCTTGACTGATTTTAACAATTTATTCTTTAGGACTTTGTGAATAATGTACGTAATAAATCATGCTTCTTGAACACAAAATATAAATCAATTTTTTTGTCCATACATATCTCCGAAATGACTTAACTGATATTGAAAAGACTTTTATTAGCAAATAGAGAAGTATTCGAAGCATTATCTAGAATGCATATCATTACGCTTTACCATAGGGGCTAACTATTAACAATAAAAATCAACAGAGGTAACTTAAAATTGATGAAAAGTTTATACGGATTTAGAATAATAATAAAAACAATTAAAAAACATAACCCACAATTAATTGAGATAAAATACATAGTTCTCGTGACACAACTAAATCATATAGACGAGAATGAAATCGCGGGGACCATAAAGTATATGAATAATTGGTACTCTATCTTAAAAGTTATTTGTAAACCTTTTTATTCCCTAAATAATGTTACAGCAGTGATCTAAAATGTTACGGGCTAGTGAAAAACATGGAGTTGACATAAGACGCGACGAATGTGATCTCTTAATTGAGATAACATCTTTCAACAAGTGATATACTAAGCAGATTTCTGTAGATCTCAGTGGAATGCGAGATGGAAACGTACGTCAGGCAATTGGTCCCGGAGTGACGGGGTTAACTGCACTTAACGGGTGCGGCGACTCATCAGCACTGACCTGAAACCGCGCCATGCAACGCTTAAAACTGTCAATTTTGGCGCCAAAACAGCAAAAAGACGCCTCCTGCCGGTCGTAAACCGTCGCTTTCGAATCTGGAACGCGTGTCCATTGGCCGTGGACGAACCAATCTGCGGACGCAGACAAATTTTATAGCCTTCCATTGGCCGTGCGGCGGTAACTTATTTACGACAGACCTAAGGTTTACTTGCGAAATTTCTATTAATAAATTAGTCGTAAACGCCGTGTAATTTATTATCATTGCGTTTCGCCGTAGGTAATTATTTCCTTTATAAGAATAACATCATTACTCCTTCGCGCGTTACGAGCGAAAGAAAAAAAAAAAAACAAAAGCCGTAACTTTCCGGAATCGTGTGTGAACAATCGTTTCGCGGTTTCATCAAATATTTAAATCTGAAAATCTCTTTTCGACGGCTAAACGCGTTCGTAGTTCAAAGTGTCATGTTTTTGTTTTATATATATTTTTTAATAAGGTGTTATTTAAACGAATTCTTGTTGATATTTAAATGTTATACGTTAATATTAAATGATGTGAGAATAAAACCAGAAATAGATATGTGTTATAAGTAAGTATATAATATAACACGTGTGAAAACTTGCTCTGAATATTATGAAGTAAAGAAAAATCGTTGAAAAGTGAATCGAAATCGAAATCGATATAAATACAGCAGCGAGTTACGGACATCGTAAATTAATTCGGGCAATATTCCCGAAGCCGAGAACGAACTTGACCGGAGTCGTTACAATGAACCTTTATTTCAAACGTAATCTACACGTATAAAAGTATCTAATATTATAAAACTTAGGAGATTGTTTGTTTGAACGTGTCAAACTCTGGAACTACAAATCGGATTTGAGATAATCTTTTGTAGTCAATGTAATCTGTTTGTTGAAGAAAGTTATAGGCTGTCTAGCATCACGCTACAACCCTTACGAGCGGAGCAAATACTCTGTGAATTGTATGTCGAAAAATAATCTAAACGAGATCGAAGCAATATCGCCAACGAATTTTTCCCACAGTGTGGACTTTTGGGAGCCGACCATAAGTGAAATAGTGAGACAGATATAGGTTTTTTGTTAAAATTTGTTTAAAAAAAACATGTAAAGACTTGGAAGATTATGTTCGTGAATCGGTAATGTAAGGTAAAAATACATTAAGTTTCCTTGACTAACATTAATCAGTTCAAAGTAAGTGGTCTGGGGATGTTTTTATTTTCGGCGTGGTTATAATAGGCAGGGTCATGCTGGGAGGTTTCCTTTGATATGGCACGTTCCATTTGCCTGGCAGCGGGGAGCCGATGTCTTCATCTGAACCGCGCTCTCTGCTGAATTAAATTGATTGTGATACTTATTAATTTTTGCTTTTACTTTTCGGGTAAATAATACGTTAATATAGTTTTAATAATAATAATAATATTTTATTAAAAACAAGACAAAAATGACACAGGTACTTAATTTATAAGGTTACAAATAATAATGCTATAAAAACAAAAGAATATATATAAACTTAATAATATCAGGTAAGGCATAACATACATTAGGTACTAGTAATTGTTATCGTTGATATCTGTACTAGTATTGAACTGTATCACAGATATCAACGCCCTCCGTAGGAATGAAATACACAAACTATATAACTATATAACTAAAACTATATACCTAAAAAACTATCGACGGCTTGCGTCTTTGTCTTAGTTTTTATATATATAAATGTAACACCATACGTCATCTTGGTGTATTTCTAACGATTTTTATGCATCGCACGCCGATATAACTCAAATGATAGGTGTTTTTTCCAAGTTACTTAATAATTATCGGTATATTTAGAAAAATGTAAGCAATATTATTATTATAAATTGTTGTCTGTATGTCGTTCTGATGTATAAGATATAAAGTTTCATCAAAATATGTGTTCAGTAAATTTTTTTCGTGAAAGAATTACAAACATCCATCCACACAAACTTTCTGGTATATATTAATAATAGGACTCATATAACTAGTATTCGCTCTCGTCTTCGTGTGAGTTAAATTGCAACGTTAAAAACAATGCCCAGTTATAGTAAAATGAATAGCATAAAAACATTTTCCAAGAAAGAACATTTGGATATACCGACATACATTTATATATATACAGATTTAATGTAGACTCATGCAAACGGATCTCGAATTCATTTTCGAGGTCTGTATTTCGAAACGGGACTTCATTGCTAAACCTACGCTGTCCGTCCTATGTTTAAAGGAATGTATATTTTGTACGCAATAGCTAGGTTGAAATGTTCACAAAATATATTTATTGTGGCAGATCAGTTATCACAGAATTAATATATACCGAAATATAAAATATTAAGCAGACCGACTCTATACATTTTTTCATCATCATCATCATCATCAACCTCTAAGAGACCCACTGCAGTGCCATAGGCCTCTTCCCGAAGGAAGTTATGGGCATAATCACCGCGCCAGCCCACGACGTATTGGCGATTTCATTATCCGAGAAGTCTGTAGTTCTATATTGTTCCCGCATAGAGTGGTACTACATTTCTCAGATTCAGGTTTTCTCACAATGTTTTCCTTCTTCGCCAGCCGATGTTTATTACCAATTTAAATTAGTAACTGTTCATGAAGTCCGAATAATTACATGCTGGGGTTCGATCCATCGGATGTCGGATTGATATTCCACCTGTCAATGTTTTTTTTTTCAGTTTTTTTTTTATTGCTAATCGGTAATACATGTAAGCGTATATTTTAGTCTAATCGTTGTATAAATTCTAAAATAAAACAATAAATAACAATACCTGGTTAAGTTAAATACACTTGAACACAAATGTATTGCGCGATGTTACGGAACCTACGGTCCGCGGTTTCGACTCACATTTGGCCGAGGTTTATGAGTTAGATTTATTGGAATTTACAATCTCAGAAATCGTTTTATATATTTACGAATAATACTTCTTAATATTTTATAAATTTAGTAGTAAACGTTTTTAAGTGAAATGCAAAGACAAAATTCCAATACGCCATTCGTAAAAGCGTATCCTTTCCATTTAAGCTTCTTAAAATAACTAACTACTCGTCACTTGATCTTTAATAATACTGTAGTATAAGGACAGCAACGACCACCGCATGATCAAAATTTATTGACAATGACCGCCAAAGACTATCAAAAGAAGTTTGAAAATAACACCATTTTTTTTTTTTTTTTTCGAACTGACCTACACTACCAGCCACTTCGGCCTTCACAGTTTCACCGGACTACTAAGGGGAGCGCTTAGGGCACTCACTCGATTGGTTTTTAGGCGTACATCTTAAGAGCACTCGGTGCACCTCGGCTTGAGCTGTCGCCGGATTCCCGACCTAACTAAGCTAGCTAAGCTATCTATCCATTTTATAGACATATATGAATTCGTGAAAAATGCATGTGTGACCATGCATGTTTCACGAATGTATATGTGTATTTGGTATCTGACTACTGTGTTATGTGACCTATTTCAGTCCGAAAAGGGCACGAAAATAGCACCAATGACAGCGAGGTTGAGGAGTAATAGGTTAGCATGGTACGGGCATATTATGAGAAGAGATGAAAGTCATGTAACCAGAAAGTTTTGAGCTTAAAAGTGGACGGATATAAGGGTAGAGGAAGACCGAAAGAGGATGTGGATGAATTGTGTGAAAAATTATATGTGTATATAAGGTTATGAATACTGAAATGACATCTGACAGGGGGAGAGTGGAAAAGGAAAACATGTTGTGCCGACCTTACTTAGGTGGGATAAGGGTAAGATGAAGAGATAACAAATTATTGAAGGCGACATTATTCTGCTGTTGGTTATCCGTTACTATTATTGGCAATGATAATAGTCAGCTGGTGCTATCAAAGTGTACAAGTAAGCACTATACAACAATCAATAGATCTGAAAGGGACAACACATTCATTACTCAGATTACGACAAAGAATATAAATATCATTATCGTCTCATTATTACACATTGCAATAAGATATGAGACAGCAAATAACTTAACAGCGAAATAATTTATAACGGTTATTATAAAATAGCTTAACAGTGCAATTCACTGATAACATGTAGCCGTTACTGAAATCTATAACTACGACGTTATATATAAAATTAATAGGTATATGGATTTTTAAAACTAAAAAGGGCCAGAGCACTGATGTCACCGCGACATCTGCTCTGCCCACTCACTTTTAAACGTGTCGCGATGAATTTTATATTGCTTGCTATAAAAGGGTTTATTTTTATTACACGCGTCAAGGTTCGCTCGCTATTTCTGTGTTCATTCTTAACTTTGGAAAGGTTAATGGCATTAAATAAATAAATATAGCTCTCATTTTCTAAGGGATATAATAATGTTTTAATAAACATGCTAGTGTTGTGCTATCAGAGGCTTAGTTGGACATTAGTGGATTAATTTCTTATATAGGCAACATCTGCTTCTTAAGCTCCTACAGTCTTTGATTCTTTTCTAATATACTTTTCCTTGATATGATTACTCCAATTATCTATGTTCTTCTAGCATTTTCTAGTCTGGTATATTTTATTATGTATAAAAGTTTTTACATTGATAATAATCTGATATAAACTATCGCTTTTATTTCTTCGCTTCTTCTTCGGTGTTTTGGCTAAGATCAGAGGCTATTCTTTAGGGGTAGGTATATGACAATTGACAGAGAATGTAGTATCTTTTTATATATATATAAAATAAAATGAAAGAGGTGTACACGATCTGCTATTGGATACGTTTAGGCCAAATTTTTTTTCGTTTACTTCTGAGACACTTAGTCATTATTTAAAAAAAGTCACGATAATTTAATTTAATGTATATTTATTATAATTAAAAAAAACTACGATTACTATAAGTACTACTTATTCAGAGATGTGTGTTTTTTTTGTTGTAGAGAAATGGGGCAAGCGATATTATACTTATGTTTTTTCTTCTGTGCATAAAATATATTGTTAAGATAATAAACGATGCAGGGCAGTACGAGCTAGTCTGTAATAAAGTAATATAAAAAGTATATAAACTTAATAGCAATACGGGTATCTACTGGGGAAAAATCGACAAATCCTCCAGTAATTGAAATCATGAGGAATCCGGTAAGAGCATTAAACTCATGCGTCTTTTTAGAAGTGTTCAGTTCATAGGCGGGTCTTTAATTTGTTTAGAAAACTAATAATACAAGACGAATAAAGATAAACGTCAATAATCTCGTAAAGAATCAACGTTAAAAGGTTGTCGAGAGAAATGAATAAAACTTTAATTGAAGAAACAAGAAAAATCTATGATTTAGCATAAAAATAAGATAAATAACCGCTTTATAAATAAATATATTAAAAAAAAAACAAACCATGTGTTATAAGCATTAAATACAACTATATTCACATCTGATATCACTTCTGTGGTAACATTGTTACATCCGATTTATATTAATACGCCCATTAACATATGTTGATTACTTTCCAACGGGAAATTATGGATAATTACAAAATAAAAAACATATATAAAATAAGTCACAGAAACGTAAAGATTGTAGTAATGGCGGAAATTGAATCGAATAACATAGAAAATCGTTTGTAAATACATCCTCGCGACGAAGCGGTCGCGGGGCCAACGCTCCGTGACACGGGGACGGAGCCCCGCAGCGACATTTGTCGGGAAACCTCACGGATTTCCGCACGGAGGGACCCTCGGGACGTTACTACTACATCCACATCTATACACTAAGTATTGGAAGACATTTGGTAATGATTAGTGTCTAAAACATTCCAATTCAAAAGTGAATGCGTGATACCTCATACCCAATATCACTACATAGTATAAAACAAAGTCGCTTTCTCTGTCCCTATATCCCTATGTATGCTTAAATCTTTAAAACTACGCAACGGATTTTGATGCGGTTTTTTTTTAATGGATAGAGTGATTGAAGAGGAAGGTTTATATGTATAATAACATAAATTAAATAGTGGAGAAATACTGTTATTTTTGAGGTTACTCCAAATGTAACGCGTGCGGGCCACGGGCAGTAATGAATAAATCAAAACTACTGGATCGATTTTAATCATTTTTTCAGTGAATGACATAGGCTATATATTTAATACCCGTGCGAAGCCTGTAGTGGGCCGCTAGTTGTATTCTATTTTATATATAATAAAAACTAGGACTATGACAACTAGATGCGGAATTTTACATAGATAATTCTAGATAACTTATTTTTTCAATTCGATTAACCTTTAGCTATTTTTAATGACCAATGAAAGCAGGCGGGAATCACCTATGAATACTATAAATTAGAAATTTTGTGACGTTGGATGGACGCTTGTTACTCTTTCACGAAAAAAGTACTGAATGGTATTTGATAAAACTTGACACTATGCTTGGTACACGTGTATGTTTCACGAATTCATATATCTATGAAATAATAGTTAGCTTAGTTTAGCTTAACTTAGTTAGATTCGGGATATTCGGTGACAGTCCAAGCCGAGGCGCGCCGTGCGGCCTTGTGCCGGTTGCCTATATAAAATCGGGTGAGTGCCTTAAGCGCTTCCCTTACTAGTCCGGTGAAACTGCAGAGGCCTTGCTAGGTCAACAGTGTAGACAGTTCGAAAAAAAAGCGTGTGTGTACTTATATACACGCGTTAGAAGTTATATTTCTTTGGCGTAACAATATAAAAACCTTTTCAAAAATTTTATCTTTCGGCTTATTCTACGTTTGTATTTAACGACATCTGTTGTGAAAAAACTAAAATGCTGACTATAGCTAACTTCAGGGTGTCGGTTTTTCGTGACGGTGTGCGCGCGCATCGTAAAAATTTACTCTCATCATTTTTCCCTAACGCGCCAAAAGAAGTATAACTTCAAAAAACTTGATAATAACATAGCTTATACATCATAATAACATTTACACTATGATAACTAATGTTTTTTTTTTTTTTAATTGACCGAAATATAATGATAAGAATAAAGCAAGCTGTATACAACTGCTACCTCCATAGACTTATCTCGGCGTACGATAAATAAACCATTACACAAACATCAATATCTCTATTACTATTACTATTATAAAAAGACAATATTCGATTTTTGTTTCTGATCGGTAAGTTCAAAAAAGTACATAACCCGATTTTAAAATTTATTTCACATATAAAAAGTTCTATTATCAGCTATATTAATAAGGGCCGTATTTTATTTAAACCTAGTTATTTACGAAGATGAAGGCCCGGGCGGCCGTTGCTATTAAATATTTGCAAAGGGATCATTAGAAAGACTAAATATCGCTTGTGAACTCTTAATATATAGAATACTTTAAATTATACACATTTTACTTACAAAATAATAAGATCAATATTAATTTCAAATAAAAAGGAATACTAAGTATCTACAAGCAATGAACGTAGCCTTCTTCTTTATTCTTTGGCTTCGGCACGGTTTGTGCACTAGTCAGCGTCAAGTAACAAGATTTTGTCAAGTAAGTGTCTTGTGATAATTATAATGTTCTAACAAGATGGTGGCTCCCTTGTTAGAACGTTCCATGGCAGTTTTGGTGGCATCTCAGAATGCATGCTCCGTGGAATTATTGTCCATCAACTTCACTTGTGCATAATAACCGAACTATATTACGTAAAACACCACCAATATTACAAAATATAAAGGCTAATAACACAAGATTATGAATAAAATATAAAATCGACTACATGACAGACTAAGATCCCGTCAAAAACTCTGAACGTAGTCTCAACATTTTTTTAAAATTCATTCTGAGGGTTAAGATACCGTATTATTTAAAAGTTACATTAATAAACTAACTGATGCACGCGCCTTCTTTCGCGTTACAATTGGTTTTAGTTTTATTTGTGGTTTTTTTTTGGGATTTTGTTATTGTTACTTGATGTCTATAACTTTTTTACGGATTTTACGTTACCTGTGCTAAGACTTACCCTCACTGCTTAACCTTCATGGAAGTGCCTAATTATAGGTAGCGTAGTTAATAGACCTAAAAAGTCCTGTAACTATCTGTCTATAAAATTCTCATCAAAATCGGTTTAGTAAAAATTAGAGCGAACAAACAACAAACAATTAAATTTTATGTATATATGCTGATTAAATTGATCTATAGTAATTTTTAATAAAACTTTGTTAACTTAAACTTTATAAAACGCATTGAACCAGTTTATTATTCTAAGTAACAAGGCTAGTAGGTCTAATCGACAACTAGAGTTATGTCTTAATTGAAAGCTTGTTTATCTGCGATAATAAAAATCAGAAATCCATTTCAAGTGAGTCGCAGTTTTAATTAAAAACAATTTTATTAATGTTTTATAACTTTATTGCATTGGATATCACGGCGATAACAGTTACGCAAATGTGTTCTGTTAATTAATCAACTTTCCTTTTAACCGTGGGACCTATGAATTTAGAAACTAATTTTCAAAGCCAATTTTGTATACCGTTACGGACCCAATGATGGCGGATGGGCAGTGTTCTCATAGATTAACAAAAAAAAAAAAAAGAAGAACGCCAATAAACACCGACACAGTAAGACCAGGAGTGGAAATGGCGCGTTTGAAATCAAAAATTCGAATTAATATTTAAAAGTTTAATTATAGAACACCGATCGGCTTCCGTAGTAAGCGAACACATCCGAACACATTTACTAATTAGCGATTGGTCACGCGCTCGGCGGTCACTCGCGGCGTTATTCGAAATCAGAATCGGGCAATTTGAATTTGGAACGGTTGCGCTCAGACCAATGGGATTCACAGAAAAAAAAAATGGTTATAAGCATAGACACAATATCAGTTTCCGATTTAATTAAAAATGATTATCATAGAGCGGTGTATAAAAACACGGCGTGGTTCGTTCTTGATGGTAATCAGGCAAAAACAGTTATTAATAAGGAATGTCAATCATTCCATAAGGCGTACGAAAGGAATTCTAAATCAAAAACACTTGTACTGAAATGGTCACCAACACTATATAAAGTGATGTCGTCATACCAATTAAAAAAATTATCCCCTTTAATAAGTGTCAATTCTTAACGAATGTGTGCATACGTACGATTTTTATTCACACATTTCTTCGTTGTTGTATTAAAAGTAAAACTGGAGCAATCACATTCGACCTTAATTTTTCACAGTTAAGACCGATTTTACACAGTCGAAGTTTAAAGATTTTACGACTATTTTTATTGACGCTTAGTGCCGACACTCGTTCGTACCGATTGCAACTAAAAGATCATACAGCCGTTAAAGAGTTACTCAATTGTGCACCCTGTTTATCTGTGATAAAGTTGTATGTGAATACGGGAATGGATTGTTCGCTACAGAAATGTGAAAGCATTTACGGAGCATTGTCGAAGATGAACGAAGTAGAAGAGGCCATCAAATTTTAATTGTGCGTTAAAATAATAATCAATGAGGCGACTCTGCCATGTCGCTTGCGGGCCGTTCGCTCTTGCCAAATAGAACTAATTCTGCGTACGTTACTTATGCGACTTTAGAATTTCGCACGCCCATTTTGTTAAATTCAAATTCCGAACACGATTATCTGTCTGTGTTTAAATTGAACAACAGTACGTTCTTCATAGCGCTAATTAGGCATCGGAATTACTATTTCGTTCCGTTATAGCTGTAATGTTATATGATTAATGTGTTTGCTTATGGCGTTCTCGCGGCGCATTAAACCTTTTACTGTCGAACTGATTGTAAAATACTTGTTTTCGGTTTTTAATTGCTCTTAAATGACTCTTGCGACTTAATCACATTATATTACACGTTAAAAGCGGTACGGTTTTAAAATTGATACTTTTTATTACGTTTATTATTATTTCACAATGTAATGAACCAGGGAATAAGCGAATTAAAAAGTGATATTACTGTAAAAAAAAACGTTAAAAAGATTCTGCATTTAATTTTTTCTGATCTGGCAGTACACAGATTTAAAAGTAAATTTTAACGTTCCGATATTGTAAAGAGTACCCCACCTATTTATTATGACAGCTCGTGTATTTGTATATTGTACAGTGACGTAATTGGGAGGTAAATGATGGTGGAACCTTCATTTGTTTTTAGTCGTTGCAATAGCACTCGCAGTTTATTTCAGTACGTTATAAGCTGCCAGTTTTGCGTGTGGAATGTCCCCGCACGTGCCCGCGCTATGATAATAATAAAATGTTGGCGCTTTATTTATTTATAGTACGTCTCGCGGCTGTCGCTCGTCCGTCGCGAGTCGCGTCGCGTCGCGTCGTTGTGGTGTGACCCTATGTTCTAACTTGTTATTATATGTATACAATGTTGGCTCAGGAGTACACGCGGCCGTGTCTCTTTGTCTCATAACAAATTACATGTTTTCTTAATATTTGTTTTATAACATTGAAGTTTTCAACTATATTATTAGGGCTTTGGTTGTGTATATTTAATTTCATGCGTCGACAATAGCGACGCGACGACCGACGAGAAAATGTCTTCTTTAATGTCATTCGAAATACGTTTTATTATATAGTTATGTTTTTAGTGGTAGAAGATTTGTTTTTTAAAACAAACTCTTTATTACTGTTTATCTTTCACATATGCATCTTATTCAGTGTATAAGTGTTTTCATTATAATATATAAAAGCCGTTTTTTCTGGACATTTTAAAAGAAGAAAAGCAATCATTCATTCAGTCGGTTAGTCCCGCACTGAAGGCATTATTAACGTTTATTCCAGATTATTTTTCTCATCAAAGTCATCTTTCATATCCTTAGCATCATGTAGATTACTACAGCATATCATTCTCCATCATCACCACTGAATCTTTTATGGTCAGTATATTCTACCAGTGGGTTATCACGGGACCCATATTTCAGTCCGTCGAATCTTGTCACGGTGTGTAATGTTCAACTTTGTATACTATTAATCAAATTTGGTTGTATCTATGATAATATTCGATGGTATGTGAATGTACAATAATAGATAATTCATTAAAGATTATGAACAATCGATAAAATTCAAAAATAGGTATCTGTTATTCGTTGTCCAATGGTTTTATAATATAATATTATACCGGTATTGTTTTGCTCGTCGGCGATGTTCGCTATTTGCGGACGTCTTCTCCCCGTTCCCTGTCCTCCCCTCTCGCTCCCTCCACGTCCCCCAGCTCCCCCCGCCGCTGGGCCGCACGTCCCCGCCCCCCTCACTACGGTATCCGTCTGTGCGCGAGCTATATTTTATCCCAAGTTGGGCTCGCAACGTAAACTGTCAGGATGAGCTCGGATGAGTCTGTAGGACGTTCAACTTTTAGTTTTGAAATTTTAAGCGATTCGAATGTTGTGTTTTTGTTTTTTTTTTTCTTTCTCCAAAGTCGGTGCGTTTTGGCGTACTAGATGTTTCTTTTTCATTCTCGAATGTTCGTTTAGTTAGTATACGTTAGTGCTTATAGAGTACTTTTACGAAACATTATGTGATAGTAATGTTGCTAAGGGTGCTATTTTTTGTTAGACAAGTAAAAGCTATCGTTTTATGAACGCCAACTTCAATATACCTTATTATAATAATGTCCGAGATTATAACAATTTAGAATATAATAAATAAAGAGGAATATTTGATACATTTTTACAAAGTTTCAGGTTGCAAAGAATTATTTATGAAGACTGATGTAACTCAAAGACAATTAGCTTGTTTTTAAAAGAAATATAATGACAACATAAAGTAACAAATGTTACCGGAGACACGGGGAATGTACCGTGGAAGGGACATTAACAAGAACAATAATTAGATATTATATCATCGGAATCAGTGCGACGATGCATTGATAAAACGCTGACTATATCTCACAACGAGTATGAAATATGGCGGCCACGTCGCTTCAGACAGCGAGTTGGCGCGTTTCAAAACTCGGTTAATACTCGCATGATAGATCCCCTTCGGTCCGGCGCGCCGTTGCCGCGTCTAGTTGCAAAATAAACAAAAAAAAAAAAGAAAAGTTATTTCGATTTTCGAATGACGTTTCTAAATTTGAAAATGCAGATTAGACGTTAAAAATAATGCCGCCGGTGACGCGCGCATTCGTAATTTAAATTCATTAGTGGATTCAGTTCGGTGCGATGTCGTCGCGGCGCGCCGATCGCTGAGTGCGTACTTGTTTATGGCGTCATGTTCTCAGACGCATGCCGTACGGACACCATAAATTATTTCTCAAATCACATCTGATGCGCATTTCCCTCTCGTCTACAAAAAGCTCATGTATCTCTCTCGATCTTCACGGAACGACAAATGTGTAACAAATAAATTATGAAATCAACGGCCCCCGGTTTTTATATGTCACATGGTTAAGTGGACCGTCTTAGTCGTACACGTGATAGTTTCGTATGTCGCGTCTCGTTCTCACAACGAGTTGTCACCGTACAGAATTGCAGTTTATCATCGACGGCCGTCTAATGATGACGTCTATTTATCTCTCGGGGATTTAGAGCATTTCACGCAAATTGCATTTTGAAGTATTGCGGTTCAACGCACTTTTCGTGTCATTCTTATTTCATCATTATAATAATGAGAAGTATTCCACTTTACTAATAATGCAATAGAATTTCAATCACATTATTTCCTTGCATATTGACAGTTTCATTATAGTCAATAATGTGAGTATGTAGCTTTCTCCATTGGGTCTATTTAATAAAATCTTATTCTAACTATAATAGCAATATAAATGTGCATTGGAGTTTGTTTGTTACGGCTAAATACTCAACAGATCTACATGAAATTTTGGGTACACGTTGTGAGGAGTACAGAAAAGGACATAGGGTAATTTTTATCAAGAATAAAAGTACTGTTCCCGAGATATAAGTGAAGTTTACATTAAAAGCGAGCGAAGTCCATTATCGTTAAATAACTAATAATAATCAAAGCTAATCTTAGATATAATAATGAATTTAGCAAATAATAAAACCGACCTGAATAGAATCTCCTTTCAAAAAAATGTAGTAGAACGTTATTGACCATAGTTAGGTAGGTGTATTTCAGACACATTTAGTATTCGATTTTAAGGAGTTCCTGGGCGTATTTTCGAAATTAAAGGTTCAACGGGTAATTAAATTATAATGAGAGCCTCTTGAAAATATCCCCTTTAAAAAAAAAACTCAAATCATTTCACAAATGACAATATTCTGAGATAACAAATTAAAATCAAATTGAAAACCTCCTTTTGAAGTCGGATAAAAAACAAAAATGTTAATATACTAACTCGTTAACAATAACTCGTTTGAATTTAAAATCGCTATATTATAAAAGGGCAACTGATCGGTATACACGGCCGAGGCTCACCCGAAGCCCGACACCCATCTCCATATTAATTAGTGGCTATAATTACTGCGCACGCGCATCGCGACACGTGACGGATAGCTACAAGGCGCTGGCGCAGAGCCTCTTGACCGCTGGAATGTTGAACAGGGAAACCGCGTAATGAGCAGGGAAATTTATTTGACACCCATCTATCACGCTCTGTGGTACATCTAGTTGGCGGTGGGGTGGTATTTTATCTGCACTAAACCATCTCTTTGTGGTGAGGAGGGGTTTGAGAACATTTTTATTTTCTTTTCGGTCAATAGAATATACGTAAGCTATTCTAGAATGTATATTGTAATTCTTTGTACATTTCGTCTTAACCATAAATGTCAGTGACATCTCAGGACAATATTTTTTTTTTTGTTACTGGAATAAAATGAAATAATAGTGAGTAAGTAATACAAGTGGATATTGATGTAGATTACGATACGGGTAATGATTTTTTCTTTAATTTTTTTTTTTATATTATAGGGGGCAAACGAACAGGTGGGTCACCTGATGGTAAGTGATCACCGCCGTCCATAGACACTAGCAACACCAGGGTAGTCGCAAGTGCGTTGCCGGCCTTTTAAATATGTGGGCCTCCGGCGCTCTCACTGACCGAACGAAACGCAACAGTGCGGGCGCACTGTTACTTCACGTCGGCTTTCTGTGTGGTCGGGTGGTACTACCCCGCGCGTCGGGCGAGCCGACCCATTCATTCTGAAACCAGTAATAGCTTCAGCGTAGCTCTACCACCTATTTGTTCCACGATTAAATGCCATAGTTATTGGGCAGGAGTTTATTAGTTGGATAATATGTTGGCGACCGTCAAATGAACTATGAACCTTACTCGACGGAGTATCATGACAAAACTGATTGTACTGCATTGTTACTTAGGTATTTAGTTGGTTGGTTATTTACATATAAATAAATTTGTGTAGGTACGTTGGTACCGTACTTTTTTCTCTTTGGCAAGACGCAGTTTATATATCTGCCAGTTTTAGTATTTAATGGAAATAGTTACAGTTTTATTCAATATTTTTTATAACGTATATTGTTTGTATTTTTTTATGTTATTGTACATCTTTTCGGGGGAGTGCCTTAAGCGCTCCCCTTAGTAGTCCGGTGAAACTGTAGAGGCCTTGCTAGCTCAACAGTGTAGTCAGTTCGAAAAAAATGTTATTCTACGCGATGTAAAAGTGCGAATATGTACATTATACGTGACGCCTTTCTAATTTTTTTTTTGGAAAGACTTAATAAAATTGAAAAGTATCGTGCAATTATCATATAAAGTAAGAATTGAAAATAGAATAATAAAATTGTATGATTTAAAAATAAAAACACTAAATAACCAACCAAGTTACGGTCAAAAACTTCTGAATGATTTTAAAATTATGAAGAAACAACTCGAAGAATATTCTCGGATAAATTTCACGTGTAAATAAGGCGATAAATCATAGATACATATTAGTTGTCGAATAAATCTTGGAACATTATGAAAAAAAGTAGTGTGTACTTATGTACACGCGTTAGAAGTTATACTTCTTTGGCGTAAAAAGATAAAAATATTTTCAAAAGTTTTGTCTTTCGCCTTAATGTACATTGTTTGTAGAAAAAAGGACACTAACAATAGAAAAAAGGTATTTAATACATACAAATAATTTTATAATACAAACTTACCACGTTACCATGGCAACTATTAACATGTCAATGGTTACTATAGCAACGGCAACGCGTACGTAGCGCATAAGTACAAATATAAAATGTTGACTATAGCTAACTTCAGGGTGTAGGTTTTGCGGATAGCTTCAACCTGTAGATTTCGTGTCACACTGCTGCGCGGGCATCATACAAATTCACTCTCATCATTTTTTCATAACGCGCCTAAAGAAGTATAACTTCAAACAAAAAAACTACAATCGACGGGTTAAGTAGTGTTAATATTAAACGACGCGGCTATCGATTAAAACGTTAGATTCATCCGACACGTCGATATCGGCAATCGATCGACCGACGTCGGACCGTTTTGCGTCGCGGTCGCGTCACCTCGAGAATATGTTATTAATCAGTTACACAAAAGTAAATTAAGTTGGCACGTTAATGTTATGCGGTTCACGTCCGATCTAAACTTGTTAGACGGCCATTGTGTCTGTGTGTTTCGAGCGACGGTGACACGATTTTCGATGTGTTACGGGTGGTAAGAATAAACTAGCGCTGTCTGTTCTTTTTTTCTCTATGGCCCGTCCGGCCGGTATTGCTCTCTTATCGCAGAGATTATTCTGTACAGACGGTTGATTTCATATTAATGTGAATTCATTCGTGCATAATGACATGTTGTGGTCGCGATTCCGTATCGTATAGCAAATGAAGATGGTTTCAGCCTACCTATAGTGAAAGTGGTTCATTTTAAGATTGTCATTGGTCGTTTGAAATTCTGATTTTTAATTTTGAAGTGAAACTTCTTGTCGATGGGACTTTGAAATTCTTATCCGCAACCTTTCTGAAAAGTGGTGGGGGTAAACACTGTATCGGGTAGAGTGTTGAAAACATCGGTTGTCGTCCGACCACTGAAGATAAGCAACGTCGGGCGCAGTTAGTGCTTGGATGGGTGATCGCGTGGGAACACGGCGTGACGTTGATTCTATGTTGTGTTGTACTTTTTATAATGAAGTCTTCACTTCTTTCTTAGTGGTAATAAGCACACACATACTTTTCTTATACTTCATAGGTTATATGATAAACCTAGAGAGGGGACTGACTCTCAAATGCAACTGCCGGAACACAGCAACAGGTGCTGGACGACATCTTTTTGAATTTTAGGGTGGTAGCTAGATAGTCGGACTTAGGAAAAGTTCTATCATCATGCTATGGTTTCATCACGATGTTTTCCTTTACCTGAAAGCTCCAACTCAGTTGTAAGGATTCGAACCTACGTTGAACAATGAGGTATCCGAACACACTATGATTGCTTCGATTTCAGACAGGTACTTCGTGAATAGATATACAATTTAAGGGTGGTGTAGTCGGCTAGCTCGGCATTATAAGAAGCTGTATTACCACCATTCTATTCTTTTATTAACAATGCTTACCATCACCGAGCTAGATCTTATTGCAGTAGGCGAACCTATGTCGATCGAAGCGGTGTCCGAACAAGTTATCACTGGATTTTTTTTTACCAAACTGACTACACTATTCACGGTTTCACCGGACTTCATTATTACTGAGCTATAATCGCAATGGTAATTAAATAAAAAAAAGGAGGAGGCGTTCCGACTTTCCGTTTCCATTTGTATCTGTTTACAAGAATTTAAAATCTACTCATGTAATTTATGCGCATACTAATTCTGTGTATCTATGGGAAAAAATTTAGACAAATATTTGATTTTTATTTCGTTTTTTCTGCAAACGTTTTTTGTATTCTATTATCACCACGCTAGGTCTGAAACCAGTGCACAACTCAATTGGAATGGTATGGGAAATGCTGTGGCATTTATAGTTTGTTTTTTTTTAATATATATTATTTATGGTCTTTTGTGTCTGTCCGTGTGTAATGTGTGAGTATTTCATATTCGTCTTTTATTCATGAGATAAATTATGACAAAGGAACGATTAATTTAATAATAAATTGTATTTCGCTTAACCTTAACAGGATGGCCTGTGTCAAAATCAACTAAGACTCATTAACGGAGCATAAATAATTTTAATTTTCTAATAATATATAGATTTTTTATCTAATAATTATTACAATACAATAATTTCATGACACAAACGTCTGTCCTGTGTGTGCTTCCCGCCTTAACTGCAGTTTCTTGTTACTGTGACGTCACTGGCGCTAGTGTGCGATTCCTAGTGTAACATACTAGTTTTGCCCGCAGCTTCAACGCGTTTATTATTATTTGCTGCGATTATTGTTTGTGGTTACTTAAATGAGTGTTAACAAAACGCGTGTTGTGTAAAAATTCTCGTGTGTTGAATTATTATAGCATACCATTTGTCACGACGTTTCGTTGAACGATCACTGAAGCTGTTGTGCCGTGATGCCACTTATAGGATAGCAGAAACACTATCCTAATGGAAAAAAAACAACTGTTCCAATAAGTGATAATCGGTCAAACGTTGTCGGAATTTATTCATCTCAGAGATAAATACCGACATTCATTTTTATATAAATCGATAGTTTTAACATCGCTATTTTACACGTGCCACGTGCAAACCCGCGGGTGAGATCTAGTAATAAGAATATAAAAGTTTTTATGACTTTCCCACGAACACCAAAAACATCCTGAACAAGAGCATCGATCGACACACGAATTTTACTAGTGGCCTATAACAGTTCTAATTAGTGTTGCCACATCCATAGTAATCCGTAGAAATCACTAATTCCATGGATTAAAAAATAAAAAATGCATTCTTAATACGACTGTTGCGTAGAATTCACAATTGGTTAAACATCACTGGAACTTATATTTTCAATTTTGAATTCAAATCTTTTTACGTGGATATGCTGCTGTTTATATTTTTTTTTTCATTAAAGCGCCTTTCGCTTCTATCTTTTTCTCTTTTTATTCGATACAAAGTTAAGTCTAGTAGAAATAAACCCGGTGAAATGGTACATATATTACATCTTTGGTCTTATTTTCTAATGTATATAATCTTCTCAAAATAAATAACTTCGTAGGAAGTCATGTTATATTTATATCAACAGTATATATTTTTTTAAATACTAAAGGATATATCATGTTAATTTTCACTATAATGTTTTTATTATTAAATAAGGTATGCGTGTATAATACGCTCAAGCTGTATCTCTGCGTCCAGAATGGTTCTATTTACATTATAACCCAATCAACCTAACTTAGAAGGAATAAAAAATGAGTAGAACTTTTTGTTTCATTCTTTTTTATTGCGATTATAAATAATAAATACCATTTATTTGTCTCTTTTTACGTCACTTCACCTATCTCGTTGAACCTGGCAACACGAGTTCTAATAGACACATGGTCGTCTCGTTTACGATGCGTCGCGCGAACTTTCCGCGCGAGATATAGATCGCGTCGTGCGCGGCATTTCGCCCGCGCGGTGCGTGATCCGCCTCGCACTACACGCATTATCAACAGCGCTGGACAATACCCTCGGTATTCAGAAGCATCTCACTGTGTGAATTGGACATTCGACCGTTTGACTACGTTTTACTACCGTCAGAAATACATAAATCACCCGACACCTGGGTATTTCCCGATCGGTGGCCGAGCGCATCACCTAAACCAACTGGATGGCGGTATATTAAGATAGATACATAGGTTGACTTTGTCTGCGAGATAAAGTGTTTTTGTGACGAACTGGTTAATAAGAATTGTTGTATAATAAAAAAAAAACAGGATTTATTTATTATCTACCTACTTACCAGGTCATGTAGTTACTGAACAGAAAAAATATAAGCAAAACATTTCCTTATTAAGTCATATCACAATCAATCCTTTCATTCTTTTGTTTTTGTCTGAACATAAAGTGACTGCGCTGTACCTGATGGTAAGGATAGTAGAATCCGAAAATAACGGCGACCATCGAAATTCGCCGCTGTCATGTCGTCCTGCAAGCCTCTCGACTTGACGTACACTGGTTAATTCCGCAACGCTACAAACGAAAAGAGAATCACTGTGACAGACACTACCAACGCGCTTATTTACTGTATATACACCCGATGATCTCCAAAGGAGACACTCCTAAGTATAAGTCTAAGGTAGAGTCGTAATCCTGCCGAAGACTGTTGATATATATTGCCATGCATTTTCTAGAGAGGCTTCGAGTCTTTTTGTAATTTTTGGTAAAGGGTTATTAAACATCTTGATATCATTACTAGGTCTTCATCTTTAAATGTTTGTGGGTAATATGTCAAGCATCTGTTTGTGATTCACCGACTGGCACATGTGAACTCATATTCTACATACATTTATTAATATACTCCTCTACCGCTACTAGTATAAGGCGTGAAGTTGACATATAGAGAACAATGGAGCACCGAGTTCGCCCCGCCCCCCCAATACTTCATGCCAATCAAAGATAATATCTTTACGCGATTCTATTTTTAAATTCACCCGCCGGTGTCACTGCCAGTGTTGCCTATAAAATGTTATACCTAAATAATCCCTTTCGGCTTACGTACAGGGTGACAAGCGGAGCGGGAGCGGGTAACCATTTTTGAGGCTCAAGATTTTACTATTGATGATACTACTGATGTTGTAGACGTGTTTTGTTTGAATACTTTATGTCGCGATGAATGAAGTATAGTAAGTATATTATTAAAGGTTATTAATTATAACGTAGCGACACAATTTAACATAGAGGTTATTAAGGATGTTAAGTACACAAAGAAGAAAGAGTAAAGAAAAAATCACGTTTGAAGTCTATCTGGTTCTCACAAGAACGAAATCAATTTAATCACTTCTGAGGTTGTGTTGGGAAAAATACAACTAATTCTTTTATTTAGTTAATTCTGAGCCCCGCCACAGTACCAGCGGATATTATGTTGGCCATTACAAACGCTGAGGATTCTGTAGTAATATATTTCAAATTTATTATACACATAAAACTCTTAAGACTGATTGACGGACATCACACAGCTTAAACTGGTGCATCTAGGAGTATTAACCTTTGTATAGGACCTCCTTAACCTAAGGGTTTTTAAAAATGTAAGGGTTATATTAAAAAGTGATATAAATAGAAAAAAAAACACTCTATAAGATGTACAGTAAAAAAATATTCATAATGTCTTATATGTATGTGCTGGGTTTATAATTCGTTTCGCGTTTCCCGCTTCACTCTCGCCCTATGTAATATACAAACACCCTTATGTTACCAGCTCAAGAAGGCGCCAAACCTCAACCGCGTAATTCAAAATGCAAATATTGTGCACTTATAATGTGTTTTGTATTCAGTGGGCAATGTGCAACCGAGCTGGCTTACGTCTCTCGCCAATTTTACTGTGGAATCATGTAAAAATGTATAATTTTTATTCTAAACGCGTGCCTATGATTGGCGGTTCCCATGGAGGTTAATTTTTAGTAGTTTAGTAAAAATAATATTTGTCTAAGTCGGTGATGAGAAAGGAATCATTAAGATTCGGCGTTAATTCCGATTAATTAAGTATTTCTTTTTTTTGAATAAAAAAGTAAATAAATAAACAGTTGATGAGTCATTGGAAGTCAAGCGATATTATAAATATTAACATTTCCGATAACACGTATATTCTAGCTTCTCCATATTCAAATATAAGTATTCTAAATTCAAATTGTTTTCGTTAACGTTATACGAGCCTCGTTAGCGTTGATACGTCATTTAGCTACAGTAAAGTGTGTTTACGAGTTACCGCGGCGAGGCGACTCAAGAGTTTCTATAAAAAGGTGCTTCATTACTAATCCCCCCCAAGCCCCACAACGGGCACCTCTCGCGCATCCCACGTTCTAAATTTAACCGGGAAACGAACCCGGGACCGCCGCGACGCACGTGTATTCACTTATCGCTCCGTAACTTAAATAAAGTTACTATAGAGCGACGTTGTTTTTTCTTTTAATTCCAACTACAAATTCAAACTGTCTTTGACTGTATTTTCGGTATTTGATTCATAGCTTTTTTTTTTTACTAAATCGTTCACATTAATTGCTTCCATGTATTTTTCTGCTTATAAATCCGAATTTATTTTGTTTAATACCGTCCACGTCGTCGTATAGTAATTTATTTTAAAATACCAAATCCAATTCGATTCGTGTCGGCGCCTGATTTTATAAATTCGCTATAACGTACCGTTATTCATATTATTATGCGAGATAAAAGAGTTTCTCTCCGCGTAAAAAGGCATCGCCTCGACAGCCGAACGAAAAAGCATCGACGTATTCATTCGTTCGCCGCATCGAAGGTCAGGCCAGATACAAAATTAAAAAGTATAAATGCCTTCCGCCAACCGGGACCGCGTATATTAAATTTCAAATATCACCCACTGGCCGTTATTACAATTTCAAATTGCGCGCGCGCATGGGGACACAGGTAGTTACTACGCGACTTTTTTCCTATTCCAAATTCGAATAACAAAAGTTGTTTTGTAAACGGAGAATGAACGAAACAATCGGTATAGGGTTGACTCACAGAGAAAATTGTTTAAAAGTTCTTTTATGATTGTATGTTAAATGTTTATATTCAACCCTAATAACCATAACTTTGTCGAGAAACATATGTTCATTAAATATTTCTTACTGTATTATGACAATTTGATATGAACATTTATTTTCAAATTTCTTGTTACCGACTGAACGTTAAATTGTACAGCAAATTCTGCTGTTCCAAATATATACAATATTAATACTAGAAAGTGCACTGCAGACTTTTAGTGGTAATTTAAGTATTTTTGTAGAATTTATGGTAAGAAAATACGAGCATACATCATATCTAAATTTCTAATTTTTGGTAATCTAATATCATACGTATCTAATTATTTACAAAAAAAAGAAAACGCTGCATCCTAATTTGCAACTGTTCTTCACCAAATTTTTAGTTTCAATTTGAGATCCGATTTCAACTTTTTTAATGTTTAATTTATTTACTAATTAACATTAAATAATTATTTTATTAGTTTCGCTTCCGAAAATTGACGTCTTTCTAGGTTTTCATTTGTCCGTTCACACATAATAACAGGTTTTTCGTCGTACACATGTTATAATATTAATTAATGTATTTTCACACATAACAACAAAGAATACTTTCATAGTTTCGAAGAAATTAGAATGAAAATTAATTAGTGCCAATTATGCTATTCGAAGAAATCTATTTAATTTAATTAATTCTTGTATGTGCAGAGCTTGAAGCACTTAGTGTTTTAATTATTTGTTTCAAAGTCATCATTATACTGTTCACTGTAGACACATAGTATAACGGTTAGACCAAATTATCCATATCGAAATAATTTGAATTTTTCCGACAGTTTATTCTCAAAACCTCATACTGATCAACTGTTTCTTTTACCGTGATACTACTTCTTATTCTTTTTGCTGCTTTGACAACCAATTCTGAATATTTAGGTTTATTATTGTCACTGTCAAATGGGGTATTCATTCCGTTATACAAAGTTTCTTCAAGTGGTGAATTCAGTGTTCAAGCAAAATAGTGGCTCCCATGTTAGCTCCGCTTTTTTTGAAACGTCTGACTTGTAATATTCTCTATTATTATTATTGATCCGAATCCACTTCATTTTTACATAATATCCAGGCCATCTTCCGCAAGATATGCCACCAGTGCAACAATAAGGAGTCAAATAATGCAAATTTATGAATCAAAAATAGTAACCACTACACGATAGACCTAGAACCCGTAAAAACTCCCACCAAATATGTCGCAAAGAGAGATCTTATAAGATTACACGGAATTCCTAAGCTATCTGTGAATAGGGATTTACATTAACGCAATCGTGAGTAGGTTGACAAGTTAGAAGTCTTCGCTCGTGACTGTCTGGGACTCGCGCCACAACTTTTGATTTCTGGTTGACGCAATCAAATGTTCACTTTCTATTCGGGATGTCGTCGATCCATGTAACAGCCGATTAAACGGACGGCTACGATTATTGCTACATTATTTCGAATGTGACAACCCTAAACCATTGTCTATGCTACAACCGCCTTATTATGATTCAATTGCATTAGACAATATAAACTTTTTCAATAAGGAAAAGAGGCGTCCGTCCGTTCCATTTTTAAAACTTGCAAATTGGATTTTTTTCAGCGTTCCATTTTCAAAGTAATCGACTTCCAAGGGCATGGAATTTATATAAACTCTTAAATATATATTTATTTTTAGAATACGTGTTTTGTGAGGGGCGGTGGGGGGGAAACAAATACATGTTCAAAACGTTTCGCCGACGAAGTGGTTAAAGTATGGTGAAGAAGATTCAAAAGCTCAATTTGTTTACGATTTCAATTAGTTCTGTTTGGTACACATGAAACGCTATCTCGGGAACTATCTCGCGAATAACTCACTCGCACACAACGGCCGCTCACTACATACAATAATGAAACATTGTTTTATAAGTACAAAATCTTATTACATCAAATTGAAACTTAAATGGCTAAGAACAAAGTCAAATTTAATTTTGAATAAGGCGCCAGATCAGCCCTTTGTTTGTGGTTATTCGAAAAATTTCAAGTAAAAATGAGCGCGTCCCGATTTTGAAAATACGACGAGCGAAACTCGAATGCCAGATAGCTTTTTGCCGTGGCTCTGACCGAATAATATCGCGCTTTTAATTATTCAGGGCTGCTAATTAGCTTCAAGGGTTCCGTTTTTTAATAACAAAACGTTTTAATTTAAATGAACCGATCAGAATCATATTCAATGAATTTTTTCACACATTTGGCAACATTACATTTTACGAAAATGATGCCGCGGTCCATAGTAGGCTGAGGAAATGGGGCAAAAAACCTGGAGAATGTTGGTTTGAAGTGTGTTCTTGTCAGCCTGCTCCAATTTCCGATATCTCTGTTCAGTCATGCAAAACGACGGCGGCATAGACAAAGACGTCAGGAATAGGATAATGGCAGGGTGGATGAAAGGGAGAAAGGTGTCTGGAATAGCTTGTGGCCCACGAATACTTCTGAAGGTCAAGGGGAAGGTGTATAAAACTATTATAAGACCGGTCATGCTGTATGCATCTATGTGCCGGGCTACGAAAGAGGTGGATGAGACAAAACTACACGTGGCATAGATACAAATATTAAGATGGATGTGTGGTATAACTAGAATCGATAAAATTATGAATGAGTATATGAGTGGAAGTTTGAAAATAGCACCAGTGACAGAGAAGTTGTAGAGTAATAGGTTAGCATCGTATGGGCATGTCCTAAGGAGAGATGAAAGCTATGTAACTAGAAAAGTTTTAAGTATGAAGGTGGACGGATATAGGAGTAGGGAAAGAATGAAGGTATGTATAGATTGTGTGAAAAATTATATGTGTATAAAAGACGTAATTACTGAGATGACATCTGACAGGATGGAAAGGGAAAATATATTGTGCCGACCTTATTTAGATAGGCTAAGGGTAAGACGAAGAAGTTGACTTAATAAAATGTACTAAAAACTCCCTACATTGTAATATAATGTGTGCAATATTACAAGTACTTTTTAGAATGTTTGTAAGTATACATTTTTCGACTTTTTATAATTTTCGTAAGTATATTCTTACCATCAGACCCTGTGCAGTCACTCTGTCGAGCTTGAATAAAAAAAAAAACATATTTGTCGCTTATATAATTCACAGTGTCGAGATATTTTCGATTTGACCATTTTAATTGAATACAGAGAAAATAATTAACCTACGGAACACATAAACAAATTTACACCAGTCTTCGAATATGTTGACCATAAGAAAGGCGTCGCTTAAGACTTAGGTGACATTTTATTGCTTCTTCCAGCTGGGCTGCTCGTTCGAGATGCCTTTCTTATGATGCTGGAGTATTCGTGTCAATTCTTATCCATTATATTTGTTGTCATTTGTGTGTTCGGTATTTATAATGATGATCGTGCTAGGAATTTTCCTTGCTTTTTCTATTGTTTCTCGTTTTTCATCTCCCATCAAATATTTGTTTAACATTTCTTAGTCAATCGTTTTTGAAGAAATTTCATAGATGTATCTATAATTATTTTTTACACATCTCTATACTTATAAAGATAATTGATTGAAGGGTCCGTTATTATTCTGGCTCTTTCTACGAAACGACTAAACTGATTTTGACGAGACTTACGCTTTTTGGTAGGTTTGAAGCAATTATTATAAAATTAAAATATAAAATACAGCCCATAATTAATCCATATTAAACAGGTGGATCTCATGAAAAAAAAAACACCCTATAATAAGACTAAAGTCGCGGACATCAGCAGCTTTGATAAAGTAATTTTGTTTATTTCTGCTTACCTCATAAAATATATAGCGTAATTTCATAAAATATGGATATTATTACAATGTTAATTTAGAGATGTTGTTGTTTTAGTTCAATTAATTAATGTATCATTATTAAATCTATCTATCTAATAATAACGAACTTCTCTAGAGTTGTGTTTTGTCGTATCAAAAATGTATTATTTATTATAAGATACATGACGAACTCTACCAAGCGCGCAGAGCGGCCGAGGAGGTTGGCTAATGAACGTATCGGTTACGGAGTCGGGTTACCGCTCGTTAACGAGACACTGACGCTCCTGCACCGTTATTGTCGCCTGGTACTTTCGTGGCGCAATTCCTACTTTTATTTACGCATATTTTTAAAACGCTCCAAGGAAACTAACTGTTTTTTCTCCACTGCCTGCCGGAGAACAACTTTTTTTTTCCTTTTTTACTTTAATTAATATGTTTCGTGATATCTATGACCATCCCTTAATTCAGTCTTTTATGTTATTATATATTACTATTTTACAAAGAAAAAATGATTTATTTAGTATTTAAATTGCCGACATATTATTTAATTGGTTAATCAAATCTACGGAAATGGTATTTTTTGGAACATCTATTGATTAAAAGATAGTTATTACTATATAGATAGTTCTCGTATATAATTGGGAATATTTATGAAACGTTTCATGAAATTACAGAATCCCCACCTTCTAAATTATCAGATAATATGTTAGTGCCAATATTTCTCAACTATGCTAATAAAACAAAAGTAAATAAATAGTTCTTGTTTGTGGGTGGCCCAATAAATGCAATCGAATTGTTTATGTCATACCAATTGGCAAATATGAACAACCCGAAAGCATACCACCATACCATAAACAACAGCTGCGGAGTTGAGAACCGGACGAGTGAATGAAAGAGCAGGTGACCGGCGGCCACGGTGTCGACGCACCGTCAATTTGTCACCCGCGACAATACTCAGCCACCACCCTGTCAGTCAGCGAGCTCTTCCAACCAGCCGAAGAATGAACAGCGATGACGGCGCACGAGATATATTGAACGACCGACACCCGTCGATTAGGCCTCATGCCAACCCGAAAGCGTACGATGATTCACGAACGGGTTGAACGAACGAGCGCGCACAATACGACCAACATACACTATACCGTGTCAATTGTTTTCTTAAACGCGCTGCGACATTAATTTGTACATGCGGGTTCGAATTTCGAACGTTCTATTCGATAATTCGAGGAAACGGCTGATGATCGATGTGAATGGACAGTATCATTTTTTCGAACGTTGAAAATTCTAGAACTATCTACTGATTTCGTATAAAATGGTAAATACAATTTTCAGAGTTTGTGGGCATAAGTGTATCATTACATATCACGGCAATGACTAGAACAAAAACAAAAATGTAATAAATGAATATAGAGTTTATATTATATATTGTCTGTGAGAATTTATTTAAATTGTCTACGAAATAAACCAAGGACTCATCGACATTGTGAATGTTCTGAGTAAAACACATATCTCCATGGTACTTATTAGGTGATTCCTCTAAATATTATGTAAAAATCATTATAAAATTATTTGTGGCGAAGATAGTTGTATGCTAATGGATTGCTGTAAGTACAGATCCTATAATAAGCTTGAACCTTCTCTAAAGGAAAAAATTATAGCATAACGGTAAGACATTTTCAGATGCTCGCCTGACTAGCTACCACGCTCGTGTTGAAAAACAGTTTCCAAGCACATTTGAGAGCCAACAACTATAGCTTAGCTTGGTTATCTTAGGCCACATTCACGCTTAACATCCGGTGAGGTTACGATCAAACACTCAGCCTATCTCTATATATAAAACGGTATGACGGTAGATAAAATGGAATATCGTTTGACCGACTATCATAAATTTAGTATACCTATACTATGTCAAAATTAGGATGATAACTTTGACAGCTCACAGTAGCGATGTGGTTGTGTGTAATCGAAAATGAATCTATTCGATTATCGATTATTATTCTCATATAACTTAGAATCGATAGTTCCATTAAATTTTTAAATTTACTGAGGTGACACAATTCTTCCGACGCAGAGTTTTCTAAAAGGGGGAGGGGGGGATTTGCTTATTTTTAAGCTACGATTAGTCGTTTCTGAGATATTTACTTATTTCTCATAACGTATTTACTTGATTCTCATAAGGCGCGCGCGGTGCCACATTACGATACCGGTGCGCGGTACCAAGCAATGTGAACTACGACATTATTTGTAATAAATACATTCCAAAGCTGTCAAAAGTATTATATTCAATTTGACAAAGTACAAGTAGTTTTTCTGCTATCTCTTTTACTGTATCTCGTCACTAGGTGGCATCGCAGCGCGCCAACTCCAGTAGCCATTATCAAAATTGATACGTGTAGACTATACTTAATAACGAGTTATAACAGAATAAACTAATAATGTTATTAATTCTCTAACATCGTAAAATACCGTGAATAAACCAGAGTCGAGAGATAATAATAACTCAAGTAATGGATAAAGTTCTGAGTTAGACACGACCGCTCCGCTGCCTCTATCTAGAATTAGATCTATAATTGCGACATTCTATCTGGCAGCTTGAGTGGCGATGACATCGGATTTGACAATTATTTGGCAACGTTCGCCCGCATTCTGGGTCGCGAGCGAATCAATCTTTTGTTTCGTGAAACAATATCTCTAATCTGCGCCGTATTGTGTATTGTTCCCTTTTTGATAAAACATCAAGATTTAAAATCCCTTGATTTTAAGGAAAAATGAATTTAAGAAACATCGTAGACACCATAGAAATATATTGTACCATAGATCTATTTCTTGGGGTGAGCATTCGTTTGAAACGCTTGGCTGTATTGCGGCTTACAGACTCGCGGGAATTATATAGTTATAGGTTTGATATTACTAACATTACCTGTCTCGTTTTGTCATATGACTGGACCGTGAATAAGATACCAATTGATTTTCGAACCTAAAATTTGACACACTAACTGACGCCACGAGTTTGTTCTCGTTGGTCCGTTTTGTTGTTTCATGGGGAGCAAATATTTTATCTGTATTAATTTTGAAATGTATTTTGTTTAACTCCATTGATTCGTGTCATTACTAATTTTATTGATATTTATGCAGTTATTACTGTTTAAATATCCCATGTCTTCGCTGAAGACGGAAATCATAGCAGTATTCATAATACAATAAGTTAAGATGTTTCGTACATCTCGAATCGATAAACTCCAATACTCTATGGCACGTTGGAACGTTAGAACTTTTCTATGGAGCAGATACTTATGCCATTCATTTTACGATGCCCCTACTACTAGGTGGTGTTAGACTGTCTCTTGTTCATATGAATACATTTTTACCTAGTGAAAACTCTTCATGGCATTTGCATTATTACAATATATGAAACTCACGAAGATATATAGTATTGCAAAAGCTTTGTGCATCGTCTCCGCTGTAGAATAAAGAAAATACTTCTCTTGTTATTTAAATTTTCATCATTGATTTAGGATTTTTCAAAAATCGGTGACCTGCACAGTGTCTGAGTAATATTGTCAGCCAATAAAGTGTTAAGTTTACGATGTAATTTAATGCGAACGAAATCACGCTACGTCACTAGTACTCTGATACCGATGTAAATATCTGTCGGTCATAAATCGAAACATTATTTCACAGACCGTTAACAATTAACATGGAAATCATTACCATTAATCATAGGTAACGTACGGACGGTAGACCGAAAATTCTTGTTCGCGAATCAATCACTGAATGTTTTGTTGTTGTTATTATTATTATTTAGGTACGGATCACGTATTTGAAGTCGAAGACAATGGGGCCCGGGGCGTCCGCATGATTTACCGACGTCGTTACGGGTGCCGTAATGAGCTGCGCAAGCGCAGACTCTCATTTACATCGTCTCGATTACAACTCGTTTTTAAATTAACAATTTATGATGGATAGATAGATGATATAGCGGGTAGATTTTTCTGTTTATCGTATTCTTTTCGTTATATTTTATATTTGTTATTTTTTTTTTGGGGCTTAATTTTTTTTTCTCGTTCTGTTTCAGGTAAGTTTTGTTTTAAATATTTTGATGGGGTCATGCGGTAAGGTTCATTTGACATTTGAGTATATAATACCTTTATTCAATGTTTGGAAAAAATCATTATGAACACCAATTGTTTAACTGAGGTACCTAATCAAGGAAATTTGGGTTCAATAATATTGTTGCTATATAGAATTAAGGATATCGCAATGAAGCTAAAAGTTTAATTTACAAAAAAGATTTCTTTATAAGCAGTAATCATAATATATAAGATCTATCTAATAGAGTTATAGGAATGGCCAAATTCATTAAAACATCATAAGAGTCACATGTAGAAATGATGTAACTATTTTAATTTCGATATTTAAACATTAATTTTGAATGGATAGATTTTACCTCATCTAGAACTAATATTGTCTGTGCTAAATTTGAGAAACGTTGACATTGAAAATTAAGAGTATTTAGTTATATGTATATTCTCCATTTATCAAAAGAAAGTCATAAATTACAATGTGTGTATAGACTGAATAACGGTGATAACCAAGTACACGATAATAATGAACCTATAAAATAGCTGAGTCACCGAAGAGCGCAACAAACAAGCCAACTCCTATTACAAGAGTCGCACAGGGATCTATTCTGGGGCCCCTCTATTCCGATCACGAAAATATTTTTTTTTTTGCCTTCCACGTCTCCTACTAAGCGTCTTATTTTTAGAAATAGACGTAGCCCGATTTGATTTGTATTTAGTTTTATCTTTGAGTAAATATGTTGAAGTATTTTTTTGCCGTCGAAACTCGAGTGTTAGTGGGCTTCGGAACGCGTTCCTCGGATTAACGTTATGGAGCGAAATTGCTTTTTAAAACGTAAATGTTATTAAACAATAACAGAATGTTTATTTTTATTCGTAGCGGGATTTTCGATACGATGCTTTATATGTACTTACATTAATCTTAAAGCTGTAAATATAGCTCGTTTTGCAAAATTATTATTACTATACAATACATGTTGTTACATTTATTTTTTATACGGAACTGTAATAGATACGAGAGGACCAATTATATATATTCTTTAATGTATACAGGTTTCAGAAAGATCATCATCTGATATTAAATGCCAAAATACTAAACCTAGAAAAAAGTAGCGTTCAGGTGCAGCTGCTGGAACACATCTGTAAATATTCGGCGACCGATTTTCAACTTAAAGATCGTAGTCATATCAGAAAATAAAGAGAATAAGCACTAATGATGTATAAATAAATTCACTGTGATTCTTTACTTTATAGAAAAATCAGGCTCGTTGTATAATTTGAACCCATATTGATATGCTCGATATCCGAACATGCTACAACTGAGCTATTATTAATTAGATATATAGAAATTACATACATACAACACACATCGATGTATTCATAAACACCAACTTAACATTAAGCATTATTTCGTTATTAGAAAACTTACATTGCTATTAATTAAGGCGGGTTTTGAAGCATAATTTGATATTTAAAATTAAGTACATAAAGAATACAACGATAAGTTACAGCCACAATTATCAATAATAACAATTAATGCATACGTATGCAATAAAATTAATCCATTAGCGGCACTCCGAAACCAGAATTCATTAAGGGGACACCATTAATTCTGCAAAGAATGCAATCCCGAATTCCATTACACGAAAACAAATCTTAGAATTACGATAGCACCGTCCTGTACTTCCGCAACAACCCCTATTACTTCATCTATAAAAGCTTTTTCTGCGAAATTTACATCATCTTTATCGAAATCATTCTCCTCAGCTTCGGTATCCGATGTAACATCGATTTGCATGGAAAATGACATCTAAATGTATAACCTTAAGGTTCTCTGTATCGTGTACGTTGACACGGTTTCTTGATCCCCGAAATTTTGAAGATATTGAAAGATTAGCAGTGGGTTGCTCTGTCCCCATAAATAATACATGGGGTGGGGGACGAGTGATGGATAGTCTGTCTATCCAGTTTCTGTTAGTGAGGAATTCTTAAAGGGTGTGTATATTATTAGTAGCTACGGTTGTTGGCTTAGGAAGTGTTCCGTCCATTAATACCGCTTTCCGAATGGCATTATGTTTGTCGTGTTTGAAACAAATCTCCCTAGCTTTTGTTTGGAATGTCTCCTTTCGTAGTAAAATATTTTGATGGGAAAATGAATTGATACATGTTTAATTTCTAACGAATCTTGTTTTCCGCTCATATATATTTAAGGATCTTAGGGGAATGTATCAAACATTTAAAACATACATCTTTGTAATGTAATTTCTCAATTTTATAACAGTTTTATCTTTTATATGTTTGTGTTTTCTTATATAAGGTGGAATTTTGAGATAATTTTAATTAGGATGCTTGTACTTTCTCTATAAATGTATGTTATTACTTCGTCTGCGTTTATTATATCTTTACAAATGGCGTCACCATACCTTATTTTCGTGTAACTCTTAACGGTTTATGCAACGCACGTCGAGATAGCTCTCAGATGTGAAGATTTTTCAATGTAACTTGACACTTAATCCTTATATTTCAGCCAATTTAAATAATATATTTTCGGTACTCGTATTTATTGGACAGTGAAATACATTATTAATAGAACTTATAACCGACGATTCCGAAGAAATGAGCAGACATCCTGGTGGAAATTAGTGGAAATGACGTTCTCTCTTTCTGTGCATCCACCAAAACCGAATGTAATTATCTATGTTTATAACGATGTTTTAAAAATATGATATATATTATGTGTGATGAAAAGGTAAACCAGATCGAGTTTTTTCGATTGGGTTGTTTTCCGATTCGGTAGTAATTTTGACGTTCATAAGCGCCTTCTCAGGGCCTAAACTGAATAAGCTATCTCTGGGAAATGTTTTGCTTCTACAATGGATGTCTTTTTACTGAATGAATGGTTAATGATAACGAAAGTATATAAAATTAGCTTATCACTTCGTAACAAGTCATGTAACTTCCAATTTGCTGTACTATTTTTCTTGCAAGTGGACAAATATTATCTATTCCTGTAGTGTAACATTTAACGTGAAGAACATTCTAGAAAGTTCATTCATAATATTCCTAAACTTCTAATTATGAAGAATTGACGCAAGAAATTCGTCAAAGCAATAAAATCAATATTTCGCATCACATAAAATACTTGATCGTAAATCAAGCTTCAAAGTAAATATTGAATGATGGAAAAAAAATGATAGTATATCTATGTGTAACATGGGAATGTGAATGCTATAGATATGTGATAAGGACGTACAGTGCTGGTGACCGATAATAACTCGTGGAATGGCGAACCAAGAAACTGTTCCAAAAAAAATCTGTGTTTAAAGATTACTCATGTACGCTAAAGATATTGTAGGGCGTTGACCCATTTAATTTATACAATCATCAAAATACCATAATAAAATAAATGTATGCAAAGTAGATGTCATTCTATAGCTTTCTTCTTTGTCAAATGTTTGAGTTAATTTTCACTAGGCTTCTTCTACAGGTCTCAGATAAAGGACTTTTTAAAAGTACATATTATTAAGCTTTTCCAGAGGGTAAAACAGTTATGATTAAATTTAACAAAGTTTAAATCGATACTAGGGTTACAGGAGACCTCCTGTAACCTTATATTGCTGACCGCAGTGATGGTAAAATGGCAATAAAATATAAGGGAGAGGGAACAAACAGCACATAATTAATTTAAATAATATGAAGTTCATATGAAACAGCAACGCTAGTTCCATGAGAACGAGATCATGGGTACGAGTTAGTCTAAATAATTTATTTTTATTGTTTAATATAGATTTATATACTACTAGCAGCCGTCCGCGACTATAAATATATATTTTTTTATGTGGAAAAACTATGCAACATTTCTTTTTTAGTATATAACCTATTAATCGGGTGAGTGCCCTAAGCGCTTCCCTTAGTAGTTCGGTGAAGCTGTGAAGCTACCTAAGGTGTCACCAGCGTAGGTCAGATAGGAAAAAAAAAACTTTCTAACCGAATTGCTAAATACAAATTCTCATCCCCTTTTTCACCACCTTAGAGGTTGAATTTCCAAATATCCTTCCTTAGTGCTCACTAACAGTGTAAAAGGGATCTGCATGAAAATTTTGACGGTCATTGACGGCCTTTAGTAATTTTGGCTGTGCGTTGGCTAGCCATTTAGTTAATCATTTATATATATATCGCTAACATTATTTGACTAGGTCGTGTGTATATTGTGTAAAGTGGACAAAGAATATGTTTTAAGGACACGTGAAAGTGAAGACACTGTGCTTGATGATAAGCGCAGTATAACAAAAATAGCCGCTCTTTTAGTTTATCGCGTGTCACTATAAACCAGTGTATGTTCGACTGAAGGATTGAACGATGGCGTGATAATGCGATGGCTTGTAGATTAAGGTTAATATTGCAAGGTTATTGTTAAGGTTTGATATTGCACGGTGCTTTTCAGGCATAATGTAGCCACTATATGGTATAGTGATAAATCAAATCACAAAATATTTTATTAAATTTAGGCCTTGAGAAGCCGTTTAAGAACGTCACAAATACCCAAACAAATACACAAATGGTTCGGAAAACTGGATTAGTCGTCGAGAAGAACCGGCAAGAAACTCGATCGGATTTATCTTTTTAAAGTACATATATTTATAATACATTAACGTTACAATAGTTTTTAGAGGACGCACAGAAATACTGGTAGTTTAAAAAAGGAAAGCCTATTTAAGTTATAACTCATAACATCATGTAATAAGCGCGTAGTATATGAAAATATTCCTGAATAGTAAGTACATGATCAATGTAAGAAAATTGAACTTTATATAACAAATAAAATCTAACAGGAAAGCGATTCAAACTTTACTAAGGTTGTCACTTTTTATTTTCGCAGAGAATAATAATTTATTTTTTTCGTACTAACCTACACTATTGGCCTGGCAAGGCCTCTACAGTTTCACCGGACTACTAAGGGGAGCGCTTAAGGCACTCATCCTATTTTGTTTAGGCGATCTGTCGCCGAGTTTCCCGATTTGACTAAGCTAATCTAAGCTAAGCGCAGAGAATAAAGGTTGAAAGAGGTCTATACTTAACGGTGTTGCTACCATTATAAACGTGGTTATAAACCATAGTGACTGTATTTTAGTTTGTTGACATTTTGGGAATAGTCTTGTTAGCAGAAATGTCAACACAGTAACTGTCGAAAACTCGATTTTTTTTTTGATTTCACTGTGCAGTGCTGTTACTTTATCCCATTACAAATTAAAAAAAAGATTTAGCAATCAACAGTCAACTAGGTCATTTATTTGATAGTCGAAAATAAATTAACAATGAAACTAAAACAAATTGCCTCAATCTTTTTATGTTTTTAGAATAATCTAATTTCCACGGTGAGTGAAATCCTAGTGTGTTATTTTCTATATGAAATGTGGTTGCCAGCAGCCGCACTCGAAACCTGCTACCATTTCTAACTTTACCGTATTTTGAGTTTTTGATTTTATACAAAAATATTCGGCAACAGGTGCCAACCCTAAGTAGGCAATATAATATGTCCATCACTTGGTTATTTGACGGGAATTATTTTATTCACCGGCCTCGCGTCCTTTCGATAACAAAGTTTTCGTTTTGTTCACCGGACATCGTTTGTTTAGTTTTTTACGAAAATATTTATTTGTTGTATCGACTCCTGTAAAGTTTGTTCAGAGGGTTTTCATCAGTTTCGAATAATAAATAATGAAAATAAATCAGAAACGGTTATTTGTTCCAAATTGGCTTGTATTTTTTCTTACCAAATATATACCTATGTAGATATATATTTATGTAGGTATGGAACATCCAGAGATACGTAACTTACAATAATTATGTTGTCCACATAAAAGCTATGTGCGTGATTCGAACCCACGATCTCTTGGCTTAAATACAGGACTTACTCCGACTGCGTTACGAAGTTTATCATATATTTGGACGAAGTTATAAAACAACGAATCAGGAGTTTAAATTGAAAAAATATGTATACGCTCGTGGTTTGCATTTCTATCTTTATATAGAAGTATGTTTAAGAGGAACCCACAAACCAACTTAACCTTAAGCCCTTAGTCCAACTTCACGTTGCCTTTTATTTCTTCATAATTCAATATTCATACCGCTATTTACTGTAACACAATATGTTTTACTGAAACTATATCCGTATTCTTATAATAAAATAAACATTAGGTGTGTGTGTTTTTTTTAAATAAAATGTGTGAAAAAGTTTCCAAAACATTTCACGCGATAAACATATATCTGTTTGCGGGTAAAGTTTTCCAAATAGTCCGTTGACTCGAAGCCCGGGCGGAGATCGTTGTCGAGTCCGACGTCGCGTGTTACCTCACAGTCGTATTCCCGTAGGAGATTTACCATAATGCATCCTGAAAATTTTCCACCTCGCGCGGTTCTCCCCTCGACTCCGTGCGACTTCGGCAAGTTTTTCTCATGGCGTAAGAAGGAAGAGGTAGAGGGGATTCCTATAAAGTAACTCTTACGTACTCTGATTATCTTTATTAATTACAACACAGACATGACTTTAAGACTAGAATCTTTGAGAAACTGGTCGTTCCATGTTTTAGACTCAGTAAAACCAGTAACAGTTTTTTAGGTAATAGTGTTAGGTTTTATAACAAAGACCCAAAGCATATTACCAATTAGCCAGACTGTAAGTTTAAGTGCCATGTTAAGCGGTTTTTGATGTCAAAGGGCTATTATAGAGTGGATCAATATGTGAACGATGGTGATATCTGGAATCGACTCCTCTCTGTGCATCCACTAAAATCGATTGTAATCTATTTTAAATATATAAGTATATGTTAAAAAGATAAACCTGATCGAGTTTCTTGCCGGTTCTTCTTGATGACTGGGATGTTTGTCCGAACCGGTGGTAGTTTTGACGTTCATAAGTGCCTTCTTAGGGCCTAATTGAATAAAGTATTTTTGATTTGATTTGATTTGAATTAACTTTTCCTGTTACATATGGAGGTGTCGGTAAATTTGATATGTTACGAAATATTTAACAAATGAATTAACTACATTTGGCGATTGTTAGTTGATATTAGTGGCGACTACAACTATTCTTGGATTGTACAAAGCGCAGATCATACTCTGATAACGCAATCACTGTGATGTAAGTTTCTAACGCGGCTTGCGGTAGGTTTTGATTCGCAGACATAGTCACGTAAGAAAAAAGCGTTATACCCCTAACAATCCAAATCTGTATGTCGAATAATATTCAGATTTGAAGAAAAAGCGTTAAGAACTTCGTTCTTGACGGGGTTCCCCATTCCGCACGTGTTTTATGAAATCTACAAAGAACCGCAATTCTGAGACTAGTTATAATAGATTAGTACTCCTGTGGACTGAACGTCTCGCGAGACATTACCTGTTAACAACTACACCACTCGAATCAAAATACAACAACACGCGCACTGCTGTTTTGAGCTTTTCTTTTCATCTATAGTAAAATCTTGTATAGGTGATTCCACTCAAAAAGAAAAAATCTATATTTTGCTTTGTCACTTGGGCCACACGAGAAAAACTTCAATATCAACTTTTCTTTATTGAAAGTATTTATATTATTTCAGTTTGTCTCCAGTTTTTTTTTTTTGCTTTCCGCCGAACTCCGGCCGGTTTAATACACTTAGCGGGGACGTGTTCTCAACTTTCTATCAACGTTTTGTTTCAATCATTTGTTTCCGAAGTTTTTATAGGAGTTTTCTTTTTAACTACAATAGGCTTTTAGATGACAAGGTTTTTGCATTTCTAACGTAGAACGAGATCAGGATATGGAGCTACGGGATGCGAGTTAGGTAGTTATTTACCGTTTTCACCTGTCTCTTCTTTTCTCTAACTGCTGTTCCGTTGAAGAGTAAGACTTTGTGTATTATTTCACATTTTTTTTCCTGTTTAAAATCTTAAGCTATTAGCATCTACAGTTTTTACGTTTAACTAGCCGATCTCTACGAGTTGATAACTTAAGAACTACATGTAATTTCTAATTTGGATTAGAATTTTATCATTACTGTTTGACCCTCCACTAAAATACTCTGAAAAGTCTTCTAACTGCCAGTAAAAATCTATCTGGATCCAGTCAATTGAGAGATCATCGTAGACAAACAGTAAACAATTCAGTTTTATTTATACGTATAGTTTATTTTTGAGATTTTCGTGTAAATCCCGTAATATTGGTTTCTTTTGGTGCGCTAAACTCCAGATGAGTACATATACTACAAGCTTTCACCGTGGTATATGGAAGGTGATAAAACAAAATGTTTTCATGTTTACAGTACAATATGCCGATTCACATTAACGGTTATAGAATCTCGAATAATACCAGTCAAATCTCGAACGGGGGAGGGGTTGAGACAAAAGAGTATGGAAATGCAGTGTCGGGTTACAAGTAAACGGTGGGTATATTGCATTCATACGCAAGGGTTCTCTGAGTTTTGTTCCGTCATAAATCGTTTTATATTACATCATATTTTATCATTTTCGTTGTTTGTAATACGTTGTTTGGACGCGGAATACGCATTTTTAAATCTGCATAATGGCAGAATAGTTTGAATCTTAAAAGGAGCTAAAGTTATTGGTGAAGAAAAGTAGCTTGATGAAACCATGGGATGGGGATTGTGCATAGTCTAATTAGTTAAGAGCTAGTTATCACACTAGAGTTGAAAATATCATGCCAAACAACTATAGTTGTATTCTGATAGCTGCATATGAAAGCCAGCTTCTTTACACATAGGAATAATCCTAAGTGACTTAACATTAGAGAGATCGTGTCCAAATGATACAAAATATTAGTCTGATCGTGAGAATTGAAGACGTATTGTACGTTGATCGATTTATTCTTCCAAGTCGCACCAATTTAAAAATGTAGTTCATTGGAAAAGAGCACGGGACCTCGCTGTGTTAACCGCAGTTCGGTGTGTGAAGTCCATAAACGGAGGGCTGTGAAACGTAAACAACCCCAGGCTCGACTGACAGACGACAGGAGTAATCTCACCCGGGCCATTGTCGAACCAGCTACCCTCCGGCTTGAGGACCAATGTTTGTCTCGGAGCTGTAAGCTTCCGATCACACTTTATCCCTCCCTGTAAAAGAGACAAGTAATCGTTAAGTTTTTCAGGTTTTTGAGCTACGTTACTTTAGGTTAGATTCTGAAATGTGTTGCGCTGATGCTTTCAATTAAAAATTTGATCGTTATATTTAACTTAGTAGCTATATTTAGAAATTAGTTTAAATTTGCTGTATATTATTATTGCTTAAGTTGTGAAGTAAGGTGTAATAAGAATCAAATTCTTTCATTTATTGGACCCCGGTTGTTTCATTATCCGGATACAGATATGTGAATCATAATTTTACTTTGTTTGTGTGTCTGTCCGTCAGTGTGCTTATAAGAATCACTTATACTAATTACTTTTTTTATTTTTATAATTCAAATATACCTTTTCAGAACAAATTATAATATACCTATCACTATATTTTCTAGTAGAAGTCGGCTATAGAATGAGCAATGAAAGTCTACTTACAAAAGTATTTCAAATTGATTGCTTTAAACATTTGACAGTGCTGTTATAAAAGCAGAACTATTTATTTAAAGAAAATTCTGATTAAATCACCATGTCGGGTTTGCAGACAACATCCCAGTCTGTGCGATACGACGCGGCCACTCCAGTGCTGTAGTGTTTTCTTTTGTAATCATCCCTCGGCACTCGCCCCCTAATGATTCTGTTCATATTTGTTTTTGTTCTCTAATTGCTATTTGGTTTCCTGGTAAATTGCTTGCGGTGTACTGAACGGGAGAGGACAGCGGTGGCCTACCAAGAAATGAGATGCATCGCTGATACAGAGATGATTTATATTATAATTGCGTCCACGTCACTAATTTCATAACTCGTGAAATGGGCTTTTTAAATGTAACGGTACCTGGATGACTTTACAGTATTAACAAACTTCAACAAAAACAAAAGATAAGACGGTTGAGACAACTAAATTTTCAATTTACTTAATAGATTTTTGGTTAGTTAAGACTTTACTAGATTCGTGTGGCGGTTTACCGTGTCTTACTGTGTAAAATTAATCGGTTTTAAAACGTACAGTTTTAAGTAAAACTGGTAGAAATGCAGAGGACAAAATTCAATCATATTTGCATATAGATTTGAATGTTCAATGGTGAGGTTGTAAGAACGGGCTTCGTTAAACTTATTGACCGCTCTGAAGATAGTTGCGAAGGATACAATTTTAGATATCAATACGAACTATATTATATTTGTAACATCGAAACAACTTAATGCCAATACTAGATTCCTGTAATGGTATTTTAACTTTGTTTTGTTAAACTCTTGACTATATTATTCGCAAGCCCGAAATTATGACTATATTCAAAGCGATTAAAAACCTTGACGTGTTGTTGTTGAATTTAGTTTATATTATCAGACTAGAATTACTTTATAAATAATTTTAAATGTCGTTGTCACAATATAATGACTGACACGTTTACTGAGATAATATTTCTGTATGTTTACTTATACAGTAGATTGATTTTATTATTTGTCTTAAATCAACTCCAGACAAGGTAAATCTGTTGATATATATAACAACGTTAACTCAAATTTATAAAGTCTATATGCTAATTAACTTGTAAATTTGATGCGGTATAATATTCAATTATTCATAATAAATATTATCGTATATTCGTAGATTGTCCTTTATTCTTCCTCAGTAACGGAACATAAATAATAAAACTGGTGCCAAAATACTCCCTTGGCGTACGCCTACACGTGTCGACTCAGCTTAAATCCACTCCAAACTAAGCATAATGCTTAATTCTCTGGTTAATTAAGGCGAGCGAGCATTGTCGCCAGACCCTCGCTGAATGAAAGCCAAAAAGAGCTTAATGAAAAACCTCCATTGACGAGCTCTGCTTAGGCGTTTAATAAAATCGTTTTGTGTGGCTCCTCGCCATAGGATTTGGTTGCATTCAAACGATTGTGCCGGTTGTGTTTGTATTTTAAATAAGTTTAGTTTATTGAATGAATTATTGGTGGTTGGTAGATATTACGACAAATACACACCGTTATTCAAATATGACTTGACATATCTATTAAGAATATTTTATACGGTTTTTTAATACTTCAGCATTTGACCATAGTTTTATCTGATCTTAAATAATGACGTGGCCTATGATGGCAACATGCTAAAGTGCTAAAAGAGGACCGACTCTTAAGTGCAACTGTCGGAACATACTTATAAATGTTTGGCAACCGATTTTCAACTTGTTTGTAGTAGCTGCCCCACCTTAGGACTTTAGTCAAAGGCTTGCTGTTATGCTACGGTATCATCACGATGTTTTCCTTTACCAAAAGCTCATTTGCATGTTTTGAACTTACAATATCTGAACCATCTAATGAGCCATCATGAGTTCGCACTACAAAATCCCTTTATGAGACATTTTATTTAAGATTTTTGATTTCATCTTAACTCAAGTTAAAATTATTTGGAAAGATATTCCAGTAAAGACAACATCTAACATTAAATCATAACACGACCGTCACAATTATAATTATGTAGTAGTCGTCCCCATTAAAATATCAACAACGTTTTACCACCGGAAACTCTGTAGGAAGCCCTGGACTCTCAGCCGTTTGACCATCCACTACGATCCCTGAATTATTTATACCCTCGTATTCCGTTAGATTGAATTACTAATGACGTATGTACTAACACTGAATACTTCACTCATAGTTAATATTTATGGTGGGGAATCGTGGACAGACTTAAACGGAGGCAGTCTGCCCTATGTCTGAATCCGTACCTTGGCTAGACCATAATCATTGTAATGAATATGCAGGCGTGTTTAAAGTTGCTAGATGGGTGGGTACAGTTATATCGTACAATTTGAGTGCCTTTTAAACGTGATAGTTTTTGAACATAATGAAGTTGGTAGCATGCTTCCGACATCTTACTGATACTGTTGATGGCGATTCCTTGTAGATAAAACACCGTTCCTAAGTTTTTGTTAGGTTGCAAACGCCAAGCAATAATATAATATATTTTATTTAAAAAATCTCTTCCTATTCGATTCATTTGTGTAGTTTTATACACGAATCTTACGGAGAAGGTGTATATATATACGTTCTTAGTAAATTAGAATTTAGGTAACTTTATTACTTGAAAACAATTTAGATTTATTTATTAGAAGTTTGTGCATGTTTCTATAATAATTTGCATTGTCTTTTATATTGTCCATATATATCTATCTGACTTCCATTTTGTTTACTTATCATTTAATAGTTGGGAGAGTTCTTGCATTATATACGTAACTGTTTCTACCTAGATAAAAGATAGTTTAAAACTTAATTAAACTATCAAAACAATTTCAACACGCTGAAAATAGTTAAGTAATCTACTTAATTGTATCGAGTTGCAATAAATCTATGTACCAGGGCGGCATTGCTGCAAGGAGATCGCACTCAGATAGCCGTGCTAAAGGACGTTTTGATTGAACGAACCGGACAACGGAGATAAGCTCGCCGGACCACTATTTGCATATTAAATGAGTTTATATTAATTTTACTCGAGCACTGAAGAATGCTAAGGCAACATGTATATAGCGGAACGCGATATGCATCGGGCTGGACGCGGACGTGTCGACGAACATAGAACATACGAGAACTTAGAATTCAAACTTACTTTTCTGTATTCCTATTACATTTCCTTAGAACGTGTCAACGAACTTGCATGGTTAATGACGAAATTACTTCTGTGTGTGTGTGTATATTGTTATATTTTTTTGTTAAATATATTAAGTACATTTGTCCTCAATAACAATCTACACTGAAAATGGCCCTGTGGTTACAAAATGGAGAATATCTTTCTTTATAGCAGTTACGCTGGTTCTAGAATAAAACTTTCCTATATGAAAAAGTGCTTGTTGAAATTTTTATTCGACGTAGATAATATTATACATTTTCAATATCGTTATATGAAATAAATATATACAGGATGCGAAAGATAAACAACGGAAACAAAAAAAAAAAAAGAATCAAGTTTGGTCTGAGTAATTACATTCCGACTTTTATCAAATCAAATTAAAACGACAATAAATTATGTAGAAATATTAATTTGTGCATTTATTATAATTAATTACGATCGGTTAATTTGAATTGTGACCGCTAATAAATTGTGATATCGTAAAAATTTAAATAAAATTAATTGATTTTAGTAATTGAAGACATGTGACAAAGTTTAATGGGAATTTAAAAGATTATAAATTAATAATTGTTTTTAGGTATGTAATATACCAAGTCTGTAGATAAGTTATTCCTGTGACGTAATGATGAGAAAATTAAAATTAAAATAACGAGTTCCGAATGTATTAGTTGCATCGGATTCGAACGTGAAATATAAAATACAAAATAATTTAATTAAATAATATTACAGAATTAAGTCATGGGAAATGGAATTTTTATATGTCCATTATTTCGGTATATATTTTTTCCCAATGTGCACTTCCCCTTACATCGCCAACTTCCTTCTCCGAACTCCTTTATTTCTCTTCGTTCTGATACCTGTTCGTTTTGCATAGGGAATATTTTAAATGTTGCCTCGGTTTAATTAAGAGCGCCTAGTTGTGTGCGAATCTAATGGACTTTTTACGTTCTCTATAAACCATACAAGAATATATTTTAATTATAAACGTTTAAATATGTTGACGTATTAAACGACAACCATTATTTTTTTTAATTTTAAAGATCAAAGAATAATTACGTGATATTGACCGAACGATAAAAAAATATGGACGTCATATTTGACGTTTCGTTTTTTTTTAATGTTATTTAACGACCGAGCACAGGCCTGCATGTCTTTATGCCTTATTTGTTAGATATGTATCGTTAATAAATATATACGTGAAAAGTATGCAGAATGTAATTTAAAAAAATCGTCACGCCGTTTCTCAAGTTATGCGCACGAGTTTTATCTGATAATAAGTGTTATAGGAAAGATATATGGTGTGTCAAGTTATCACGTAGCGAGTTATGGCGCTCACTTTCCCATGAAGGCCGACGACCTATGATATAGGTGACGAGTGTGTTTCCATACAAAATATATGTTAATCATTTAGAAAAAAAACTTGCAGTTCGTGTCATTGTACATTTAAATAAGGAAGACTGGGTTGCCAGGATAAAAAATACATTTATGCAAACTCTTTTATGATATATTATTATCATATATTAAGTTTTTTATTTTTTCTACTGAACTCAGCAAAATAAATGCAATGACACCAATGGTGAACACATTGCAATCTAATACGGGCGACTTACATTGACAAATATTTATCATTGTCAGTGAACCAAAATACATAATTCAACGTTAAAAATACCTATAAGATGTTTGATTATACGACTAGATACAGTAACAGATACGTCAAATATAGTTAAGTTGTTCTATTTCCACCCGCTCACTCGTTATAATCAGTTTCAAGCCTCTACGAATACACTAGATTTATACATGGCATGGTTAAAATATGGTTGATCTATGGCACTGAGAAATAATGTAAGAATCGGTTTAATAGTTCTATAGATTACTTCATAGACTTTTTTTAAATTATATTAAGTAGCACCCAGGCAGGTTTTCTGACTGATGTTAACTGGTCTCCGGTAGCCTATCACCATGTACTACTAACTTCGAATGTACCGCGGTGTTGAGGTCCGATAAGTCGCTACTCCTTAAAGACTAAGATAGCAGCTCGTGTCCTAGTACATGTTGCCAACTATACACCCTTCGTAGCGAAACACAGTAACGTGAGGCAGAAAATGATACATCCCAACGCCCAAAATTTGACTTGTTATAATGTTAATATATAAATACTATTGTTGAAATAATTCTGTAACATTATTTCAATACCTGCTTAAGCGAAGATCACATATTGGCAAAGATTCATAACGAAATTAATAAAAAAGTTTAATCATTCATTTTTACATACTCTGTTATATAATACGTCACGGTGTCACACCTAAATCAAGATACAAACCGTAAAAGGTGTCACCAAAAATAATAGATCTATGTAACTACTTTGTATGAAAACGCCACCGTGACAAAGGCGCGACGCGCGGCGCCTGCGCATCGGGAATCGAATCACGGACGCCCATAACCCGGCGTACAACAGCGGCATAGATTAAAAACCTATAAAACCCGCCCTTGAACGTACAAACGGACGTACAATCGTATAATTGACCAATTAATTTTTATATAAATTGTTTTGATGAATTTATTACTCGCCATTGTCTATTGCGCCTGTTTTGGGCGGTCGCGAGCTTGCATGCTAATTTTTCTATACTGTTCCGGCATGGTGATTGCGGATGATTGTTGTACTACCTTCGGCACTACGGCAAAGCTTCAATAAATTTGTTTTGCCATATTAAATTAAAAAAAAACTTACACAAATAACTTCAAAAAAGAAGAGAGAATCAAAAATTTTTTTTTGTATTCATCGTATGTGGTACTACGTTCGTACTGGAATGAGAAAAAAGCCAAGCAAAAATCGCATAAATGTTGGCTTTAAAAATCTTAAATTAAGGTTATGTACCAACCAACTGAGAGAGTATTGCCGTTACTGTGTTAAGTCTCGGTTATATAGATATTTAGCGCTTTGTTCTTGCGAAATACTTAATCAAGAGTCCGGTTTATTTGGCACCAATAATGGTGGCTGAACACTTTGCGCGGTGATTGGTTCCACACGGTTATATCTATCGGCTATCACTCCATATCTATGCTTATTTATATTAATTATTTACTATAATCACAGGTGGCTATGTGAATGTATAAATCTTGTATGACAATGTAAAATTTGAATAGGCGTACTACATGCTGTTGTTTTGAAGCGATGAAGACTTAATGATAGTGAATTCGGACCTCTCGTTGATTTAATTTAGAATCGTACGATGTAGTTTTAGTTTCTAGTGTAGTTTTTATAGGGTTCTTCTAGAACTAGCTTTCAAGCTGTTACGCTTTAGTTGAAATTTTATCGCCATGCATCTAGCAGTGTGTTCTTACAGATCGAGTTGGGTGCTAACTAGTACTACTGGGCTTAGCGAGTTACTATTTATTTTATGCAAAAGGGTAGCAAATATGCTTATACATGATGGTTATAGAATGGTGGTAAATAGTTACCGTCGCCTATGGACAGCTGCAACGCCAATGCATATTCTGTTGCTTTAAAGAACGTTTATTTCTGTCTCTTCTTGAAGGTCCCCTAGTCACAGCCCTACGGGAATCTCTGTTGGGTAAGCCATTCCACACTCGCATAAGACGTAGACTCAAAACATGGCAGTTAGCTTATATAATAACTAACTACGAAGGACCGTTCCTCCGCAACTTGACGTTATTCTAAGAGATTTATACGATTCTATCGCTTTAGCAAAACATCACAGGTTCAGCATATGCAATGAGACTGAGCCTTTTTCCCACGCATCTCGCTCAGGAGACCGCAAAAAACTTTCACTCTGGCCAGCGGGACACGCCCATTCCGGGAACCGAACCCGCGACCCGACAATGTGGTCACAATGCGAAATTGCCACTCTCGCGCCGGACCCCGCCTTTATGTCTGGCTTTAATGACAAGAGTTCATCTTCAAACACATGATTATATAATATAATGGTGTAAGCGTTCACGTAAAAAGTTGTGAGGTATGAGTGGTTTGGCCGGTGGTATATCGATTCGATGTCCGCGGGTTCGAACACCATCGTGGAGGAAGGAATTTTTCCGGAAATCATGTACATTTACTAATTTAAATTGGTAATACTGATGTTTGAATATGAAGGGAACATGTTGAGAATTCTTAAAACCTGAAAAATGTTCATATAAGACTCATAGTATTTGGAAAAATAAAGATATTTGGATTCCTGAACGTTTCAAATCGCCAATACGTCGTTGGCTTGTGTAGTGCTAAGTCGGCATCCTAACGAAGGAGTTTTTAACCCAGCGGTGGGACTCTAACAAACGGACGTAAATAGTATTTACAAGAACATATATTTAAAACTGGCAACTGAAATTTGTTCCCATTTTTTTTGTTCTGTGCATTTTAAATTGATTTGGTCCAAGTAGTGTTGTGCGACGCAATGTGAATCTATCGATATTCGTTATTATTATATTTATCGATGGTACAATTAATAATACTATATCAAATATTATGTTTACTAGCTTTTATCGTGGCTCCGCGCGCGTTCTTTCAAATTTTAGTGGCTTTTATTTATTATGAATGGGTATTTTCATGGTGAACGGTTCAACGGTACATAAGTAAATGTACTGCAGTGACACTTAATGGCGAGTTATAGTAAATTATTAAAATAAGAATATTCCTCATGGAGGAAGCAATTATATATATATATGCCAACAGCAATCTATGCTTCGAGGCACGGCTTACCATCCTTACATACATATATTAATGAAGATTAGAAACAGATGAAAATTACCTTATAATTATCATTATACCGTGAAATCCTTACTAATATTATAAATGCGAATGTAAGTTTGTTCTTGTTAACGCGAGCGAAGCTGACAAGCAAACACTAGTTCACTATAATGAAGAATGATATCCAACGTCTGTTGTGCTATACTTCATCACTAGAAAGATTCCCTGTAGACTACGCCTTTGTAATAATGTTTGCTTGACTGTATTCAATGTCGATTATATTTGCAAAGTTGGACACCCCTAGTCCGGAGGTTAAAGTTACAGTGTAGTGAGTGAATATCTGCCAGCACCCCACCCTTGTATAAATCGTAATGATAGTTCAGCGTGATGAGAATTGGCGCGAACGTCGCCTCGCATCGCCTGCGCACGTGGCACATATCATATGTCCATGGGAAAATGTAACACTGTGTATTTTGACTGTTGTCAAAATTACAAATAGCTTATTGCAACAGTTTTTTATACTTTGCAAAGCGTAGCGTTTGACTACAATCTCACCCGATGTTAAATGATGATGTGGTCCATTATGCTAAACACGATAAACCTAGAAGTACTATTGAAGACTGTTGGGGCTTGATGATAGATTTTCATTTGAAGGCGGTAGTTAGCCAGACGGAATTAGAAAAGGTTCTACAACCAAGTCTGCGAATCTACGGATGAATTTCGTCATATGTTGTGGGAATGTGGCCGGACCAAGGAATTGCGTCAAAAAATGCTGTTAAAGTCCTGAAGGGGGAGTTAGAGAAGTTAATATTATATTGGGAGACCCATTGTCTAATGCGGCTCGGACTAATTTATAAGTTTGTTTCCTTAATTCCTAAAGCGTGAGAATCAAATTTAGTAATATATAAATCCAACGGAGTTACCTTACGAGGCTGGCATACTCATCAAGGATGTACTGAAGCCTCGTTAAGAAAAAAAAGGAAAAAAAACCATGCAACATGGAACATACCACCACTTGATTAAGTAACAACGTGGGTTAAGATGGGTAATCAGCGGTAGTCCGGTGAAACAGTAGCAGGCCTTAACAAGGCAAGCAAAGAAGTCAGTTCGAAAAAAAAAAAAACAAAAAAGAGTAACACAGCTGTCTCGAGTATAACTTACCGGAATACACTTATGAATGTTGGAAGATAGATTTTCTACTTAAAGTTAGTGTAGCCATCTTCACTAAATTAAATGTACCTATAGGTAGGACATATAACTATACTGGATACTGTATACACGAAGGACTGGAAAATGGTAGCATCATTATATATTTCCTGAAGTGGTCGTCATAACTATTTCATTGCATATTTTAAGATTGCTGATAACGTAAATAATCTCTGCTTATACCTACAGCGTGAAGATGTAAGTACTAGTCTGAAGAAAAACAAAAGAAATCGTCTACATTAAGACGTATGGCCGAAACGGAATGACACAATAGTAAAGTTTCATTTGGACAAATTAATGGTAATGGAAAAGTCGGGTTGTGACCTCCCCTCGCCCCCTCTCCCGCCTTCTTAGCCCCTCCGTGACCCTCCCAGACGGTCCGAGATGGCCGGACACTAGCCCGTCGAGATGCTATTCTTATATCATCTCTTTAGTATTTTTGTCTATAGAAAACTGTCTTATTTTTTAATTTTAATTTCAAAGCAGTTCAGGTACATTGTTCTTTGAATCTTCTATACATAATATCATGTAACCGTAAGTAATTTAAGTGTATAATTATCATCACATTCACCACTGAAATAAGCTGACTTTGAGCTTTGTTCAAGTAATAACTTTAGTCGTCAAAATCTAATTTGTATGTATAACGTCTGTTGCTTCCTCTGTAATATCATAAATTAAAAACCATGGAATCGATTCATATGATTCATTTTTCTTAATCATAATTGTCCTTTCTGACCAGGTTATAGTCCATGTTTTGTTAAGTTAGGTAATATATAGAATAAGAAAGTTAACAGTGAATTGAATCAACACAAAATGACTAAGTTGTTTTTAATATTATAATGAATTTGAAATTACTAAAATAATTACTATAAATGCGCATTTATATTGAATTCTTTATTGCATTATTTGTATATTTTCCCCCATTTTATATTCATAACGAGTTTAATATATATATTATTGAATAAAACAAAAGAGCTAAAACGGCCATACATCAATCAGTAAGAAATAAGAGATTAAAATTCATAAGACGAAAAGAATGTATCAGTTACAACATCCGCCATTACAGCTGGAAAACGAAATGAAATGCGCACGCGTCGTTCGAAGTTCAAAAATGCGAACTTTTGTTTATTACCAACCCTCCGGTATTGTTCTTTTTATGAATTCAAAATTTAATTCATCGCTCGCGTGCGTTTGACGGTTAACTCTGGGGTTCCGTTTGTCCCGTTGTTTTCTTAACCCGAACTTCTGGTTAACCCTCCCTCAGCCATTGGGTATTAAAACGTATGTTTATTGATTTGTTTGTTTTGTAATAATGATTGTTTGTATGAAGTATTCGCGGTTTATGTGAGTATGTGTGTGAGTGTGCTGTGTGTGATTTTATTATGCATTGTACGGGACACGCGCTTATTCCTATTGTCTTGTTAAACGTTGATTTGTTTTTCTAATGGCTCACTTAATTTTATTTATAAGTAGTTGTTTTGTCGTGTTTATGTATACATTTTATGAGACGCTTAGCCGTATAACTTATTACCATTAAGATATCAACTATTCTTATCTATGTGCTATTGTTTAACATTTATTATCAGTTTTATTATTTCTTAATTCGAAAGTGACAATACTAATGAAGCGCTATACAGAAATCGTTATTTGTAAGTACATAATAGCTGTCACGTTTCTATCTCTGTACACTAAATAACAGAAAAAAAAGCACCAATTCTTTGATACTACGTGGCATGGCATCAGAACATGTCCATTATAAAAAAAAATGTCTGACAAAAAAAAATACACATTTGGACCACATCGCGTGACACAATAGTGATAGGAAAAAGTCGATTGAACTCCGAACAAATAATAAAAAACGGTGACCTAATAACGCATTTTAATGATCGTTAACAGCGTATACAATAAATCGATTTATGGTAAGTGCTGAAAAGAACATTCGAATACATTTTTTTTTTTTGGTTGATTGAACATGATGAAAAATCACCCAAATAGATAAATTAGATAATTTGGTTTATAAAAATAGAGGTTACGCCATTCATTAACCAGCTGACGTCGGCCGAAAATTCCCCAGTCGATGTTGAGCTGTTATACACACGAACTTGTCTTGTTCGCCACAGTTCATTGTTATCTAGCAGTGATCTGATAACTTGCGATTGTTAAGAGCATATCTTATTGGATGTTTATTTTTTATATATTATATTTTCATCTGTATATTATCACAGGAGGTTTTAAAATTGATTAGATTTCCTAAGAAAATCATAAATTAGTTTTATTGAAAGATTTCATATATGTAGGAATGATGAAACGGATAACTTTGCTTGTTTAATAAATAAAAATCTATAGAGTGCCTTTTGTCATTGGTATAGAGTAATGACAGTAGAGTAGAGAATGAAGTGTGTTTAAGTATACAGTTATATGACGTTCAAGGGAACTTTAATTCCCACATCATCCCACACATATGTTTAGTCCATTCGAATATTTTTTATATGTCCCCTTTTGTAACTTAAACATATATTTTCAAACTTACTATGGAAATGGTGTTTAAATGATAGAAACCGGACATGTGAACTAGCCTTGAAATTGCACCCTCATCACACCCACAGACGTGCAAACAAAATTATACAACAATAAAATCGACAATAATGAGCTCGCGAGGCGAGTAAGTCATTCCCTGATACACAGTTACACACATGTGGTGCGAACGGAATGCATTAGCGGCCCCGTTTCCTGCCACAAAAAGGACCCAAAAAAAACAAAACGCCCAACTAGAAATGACCTGTTATTTACTAAAATAATATGAATTAGTAACAAAGACAAACCTAACCAAAAAAACATAAACATATTGGCAACAAATGTTATACAGATTCTAATTAAATTTCAGTTTAAAGAAACGCTCAGAGTATAAAGACATTAATAACGCGTAACAAGCTCGAAACATTAATTAATCGATAATAATCATCTATAGATGTTATTCATATCAATTATGAGTGAATTAGTCGATTAAACTAATCGAGCGTAATCGCACGCCTCTCTAATTCGTAATTCGAACGGTGTCACCGAATTCAAAACGGGCACCAAATGGAAGTCAGTTGAGAGCGAAAGGGATCCGAACACGGAATGATCCTTGAAAGCATGTGTTCGATATTCAAATTAAGGATAGATCTGAGCAACGTCGGCTCCGGATTGGTAATTGAAAGTGGCGCGCGGCGGCGGACATCTGTTCTAAATACAAATTCGAATTCGCCGTCTGTTCGATTTCTTTAATGATTATTGAAATTGCCAGTTGGGTTATGCGCGATCTATTTTTATACAAGAATTTCTGAAGCCCATTCTGATACCGATATGTAAATATAATTGCATATCAGTTTATTTTAAAATACTCTTTACTCGACTCGCGCTTGCACTGAAATTTTCTGGAATGTTCTTTACAGATATTTGTACTTTTTTGTTAGTTCGTATATTGTTTGACTAATCACCGTGTAAGTGGGTGTCTCATACGGAGAAGATATTTACGCTATCCATTTTCCTATAATTCTTCGCTCGGTGGCGCTGAAGAAATTCAGATTCAGCCGATATAATATGTATAGATATTAGAATAAATCATATTTTCACACTATTACATTTCATATTATTGATGTAAAAGTGAGTTTGTCTATTTGTTACGCTTTCATGTCTTAAATCATCATGAAATAAATGTTATCAGGGTTACAGAAGAGTAGATAATAAGCTTTTCGTCGAGAAATAATGTACCGTATCCGAGGGATAGTTCATTATGTAACGTACATATGACATTATAACAAATAGTATATACTAGCAGACCCAGCCGACGTTGTCCTGTCCTGATGTTAAAATATATATAATTATAAGCATGAAACGCTTAAGGCGGCTTTACTTTTTCCGATTCTTTCAACAATTATCATTATATTTCAACCAATTTACAAAAAAAAACTTGACTAATTATATACATAAACCTTCTCCATTAATTACTCTATCTATTGGTGAAGCCCGCATTACAATCCGTTCAGTAGTTTTTGAGTTTATCGCGAACATCCAAACAAACATGAAGACGCGGCGGATGACTTTGTTTTATAATATGTATTGATGATTTTGACGCGCTTAAATATCTGTCAGATAGATTATCACTATGATTTAAGTCTTCTTTGCATTAGTACTCAAATATTTCATTTCACTTAAACAAGGCATGATATCATGAAAATTTTTATTCGATCCCCTCGAGGACAAATTAAATGTGTAACTGGCCGTTGTCAGGGCTTCGTTAATTACTCACCTGTGTATGAAACATTTTTTTTTATGATTTACTAATATCGTTTAGACAAAGACAAAAATACATTGTACCTACAACAAAAAACGTGATGATTAAATTGTACATGAGTTTCGTCTGCTTTTATATCTCTACTAGCGGCCCGCTCCGGCTTCGCACGGGTATAAAATATATAATACCTATGTCATTCACTGAAAAAATTATTAAAATCGATCCAGTAGTTTTGATTTATTCATTACTGCTCGTGGCCCGCACGCGTTAAATTTGGAGTAACCTCAAAAATAACAGTATTTCTCCACTACTATTTAATTTATGTCATTCTACATATAAACCTTCCTCTTCAATCACTCTATCTATTAAAAAAAACCGCATCAAAATTTGTTGCATAGTTTTAAAGATTTAAGCATACATCGGGATATAGGGACAGAGGAAGCGACTTTGTTTTATACTATGTAGTGATAAGATTAGCTTTGTCTCACAGCTTCTCTTGCTGAATATGGGTTCGATCTATTCCCTCGGGGACAGTACTTTTATCTGTATTCAGTAATAGTAAGGATTAGTCGGGATAAGATTTTAAAAACGTCCATACGATCGTCTTTTATATGTGTCTAAATTTCACGTAACCGTTACGCGAGTCGTAGAATTAGAAACTGTTAGACCGGAAATAATAAATCACACTCGTACACATGTATTATACATAACAAAAAGTAATTTCGTCATAAGACACACCTAACGATCGTTAGCGTTGGTACTCGATCAGTTCAACGTTACCCGGCGAGCAATTAAAGCGAATATTTTTCCTTAATTACAGTCAAGTTTGTGCGGCGACTGTACCTTGAGCAATCGTGCGCACGCCCGAGCAGATTACTTTACGTGAAATTCGTTTGTCAGTTGCATTAGCGAACATGCGTACGATTCAAACGATATTAAGTTGTCATTACAGTACATCAATTTATATTTTTATCTATTTAACAGACAATAAAAGTCCACGGAAACAATAACAACAGTATTCTAATACATTACGAGGTACTTTTTTAACTTTAAAAAATTAGTATATGAAATGAAATATATCAATATATATCTTAGTTCAAAGTTGTATGAAGATGTAATGTCAAATAAGATCACACACAGCAATGTACAACAATTCATATCCAGTGCTTCATGTAAGGACTATCGTAAATATTGTTTTTATGATCGTGTTAGGACTATTACGGTATCTCCCAGGTTTTTTTTATATTATAGGGGGCAAACGAACAGGTGGGTCACCTAATGGTAAGTGATCACCGCCGTCCATAGACACTAGCGACCCCAGGGGAGTCGCAAATGCGTTGCCGGCCTTTTAAATATGTGGGCCTCCGGCGCTCTCACTGACCGAACGAAACGCAACAGTGCAACCACTGTTACTTCACGTCGGCTTTCCGTGAGAGGGTGGTACTACCCCGGGCGAGCTGACCCATTCATGCCGAAACCAGTAATAGCTTCAGTGTAGCTCTACCACCTACAAAATGGATGGAAATGTATTCTCTGGACTCTCTTTCGTATGACCGCAGAAACATCATCGACTCTGGTATATACAAACATCCAAAAGTGCTAAATTTTTTTTTCTTACTAATCAGCGTTTGACCTCAATCTCGTCTGATGTTAAATGACAATGTGGTCTAAGATGGTAAACATGTAAAACTGGAACATAGCAACAGGTGCTCGGCGACAGATTTTCAACTTAGCTAGCCAGAAGACAGACTTAGAAAAAACCATACCATAATAAAAGTGAATCTTGATGACTCCAAAAAAAATCTAAACATATTATTGTATTTTGGTGGTAGGGCTTTTTCTAAGTCCGCCTGGCTAGCTACCACCCTCAAGTTGAAAATCTGTCGCCAAGCGCACCTGTTGGTGTGTTCCGGCAGCTGCACTTGAGAGCTAGTCTCCTAGGTTAAGCGTGACTTACCATCTTAGACCACATCATCATTTAATATCAGATGAGATTGTGGTCAAAACGTTTACCTATAAAGTATTAAAAAAAAAAAAGAATACGGAAAGCGTTGATAGCCCTTTTATTAAAGCTGATTCAGGATCTGCTCGTATAGAAGCATCGGTAAAATGCTTTGAATAGCTGAATCTTAATTTCATCCCTGCAACGTGCAGTTACTGCCTTATTTCATACCATCGTGTATTTTCAATTACATTCATAGCGCAGTCGTTTAAATCATCGCGACATCGTTTCTGATGTGTTGTACTAAGACTTCGAATCCCATAGAGTTAAAATATTTGTCTACAGAATAATAGTTCAGTGTCTGTGTGCACTTTATAAGCGTTAATTGTACCCCTTTGATCGCCAATAGTGGGCTGTCTTTTATTGATAAAAAATTGAATTAGTTTTAAAACAATCAAGTAAAATACACTTAAAAACTTTACAGTCTTAGGAGGCCAGTGAGGGATAGTTTAGACGCGAACACAAACTGTAATGCGAGTGTTCACAGAAAACACTGTAACATAAGAGTTAAGACAACTAATTATATTTACTATAGATTATGTTACATGGTAAATATACAATAAATAATGGTAAATATACTACTATAAATTTAGTCATATAATGCCAATATTTGCACATCTATACATATAAATTAAATTGGAGTGTCTGTTTGTAATATCAAAATAATGACTTTTACTGATTAGATATGAACGTATACACGATACTGATAACAAAAATACAATTTTTAAAATTTTTGTCTGTCTGTCTGTATGTTCCGGGTAATCTCCAAAACGGTTGGACCGATTTTGACAGAAATGTCACTGACGGATAGTTAAAATTACAGCGAGTGACATAGGCTACTTTATTTTAGATTAGGTGTTATCCATTGCTTCGTCTGTAGTACCAGTAACATCTCCAAAACGTTTGGACCATTTTTCACGGAACTTTCACTAACATATAGCTGATTTTATAAGAAGTATTTTGCAATTATAAAAAAAACGCATGCGGAGCTGCGGGAAACAGCTAGTTAAACATAAAAATGAATGAGTTAAACAAGCGATAGTGTTATTCTAAAAACAATTCCTGGTTGATTCAAGTTTCCCTCTTGAAAGTCGAATTCATTTAATATCAAAAATACCATTTTTTTTTTTTTTTTTTTTTTTTATGTGGGAAGAAATCCTTCATTGGACACCCACAGCCCTGGGGAGCTGTGGGGTGTCAGACTCTTACTGACTAAAAAAAACCACAAGATACCGTCTGCCGCGCTATGGAGTGGCACGGGATCGAACAAGCAAGCACCATGCCACCCCGGCGACAAGGTCCAGCGCGAACGCCCTGACCGCGACGACAGCCCGGTCAAGCTGCCTACCCGTCTACCGAACCAATGTGCAATGGAAAGTCAGGTCCCCAGCCCCTTCCCTCCTTGATCCGGTTTGGCAGTCAAGGGGTCACCCCCTCCAACCACCACCACCTGTAACTTTTTTACGTGGTTTTCTACCACGGTGACTTTTTAACGAGGTTTTCTCCCTCTCCCTCCACCCGAAGGCCACCCCTCTGTCACTTTTTAATGTGGTTTCCTCCCACAGGAACTTTTTAATGAGGTTTTTCTCCCTCTTCCTCCGCCCGAAGGCCTCCCCTCTGTCACTTTTTAACGTGGTTTCCTCCCACGGTAACTTTTTCTTGAGGTTTTCTCCCTCTCCCTCCGCCCAAAGGCCGTCCCTCTGTCACTTTTTAGCGTGGTTTCCTCCCACGGTAACTTTTTAACGAGGTTTTCTACCTCCCTCCGCCCGAAGGCCTCCCGTCTGTTTTTTAACGAGGTTGTCTCCTCAACACCCGTAACTTTTTAACGTGGTTTTCTCCCACGGTGACTTTTTACCGAGGTTTCCTCCCTCCCACCGCCCGAAGGCACACCCGTCTGTAACTTTTTAACGTGGTTTTCTCCCACGGTGACTTTTTACCGAGGTTTTCTCCCTCTCCCTCCGCCCGAAGGCCACCCCTCTGTCACTTTTTAATGTGGTTTCCTCCCACAGGAACTTTTTAATGAGGTTTTTCTCCCTCTTCCTCCGCCCGAAGGCCTCCCCTCTGTCACTTTTTAACGTGGTTTCCTCCCACGGTAACTTTTTCTTGAGGTTTTCTCCCTCTCCCTCCGCCCAAAGGCCGTCCCTCTGTCACTTTTTAACGTGGTTTCCTCCCACGGTAACTTTTTAACGAGGTTTTCTACCTCCCTCCGCCCGAAGGCCTCCCGTCTGTTTTTTAACGAGGTTGTCTCCTCAACACCCGTAACTTTTTAACGTGGTTTTCTCCCACGGTGACTTTTTACCGAGGTTTCCTCCCTCCACCCTCTGACGGGCGAACCGAAGCAGGCCCGTCCTTACCCCATCCCCTGTCCCCTCTGATAAGCAGAGGGGTACTGCGAGGGGCGCCGTCTGCCGGGGTATATGCCCCGACCCGGTTCTGGAACCGAGCCCCAGGAGTGTTTATCGGCTCTCTAGCCTAGATCCGTAGTGTTCTGCTAGACAGGGTCACCTCGTGTAGGATGTGGCTCTTCACCACGCACTGACGGTCTTGGGAGGCAGGCTAAGGCTCCACGAGGGAACTGTATTCGCCTGTGGGTCCACCCCCTGCGGTTCCGAGGTACAAGTATCTCATCCCCACTTGACCCCAATATCAAAAATACCATAACCGAACCTATCTCAAGTATCAGACTTTAACAATAAGTTTTGCATATAGTATCCTGAAACGAATAGTTGAATTTGGTACTGTATGAAAGCAGTAAACGAACAGAAAAACATTCTCTACAATATGATACATTAGTATATTGTCCAGCGAAAGTCTTGACGATGTAATTAAGGCAAGATTTCCTCATATCGTATAACTTGGTCCATTACCCAACGGGGGCCATAAGGCAGGTGCCGAGCTATCTCCGCGCGGTAATGGCGAGGTGGCGTGCGCGCCGCCTCATTACCGCTCGATCGCTTCCGAAGTGTTACAGCAATAACCGAATTGGACGTTCCTAATTCGAATTTTTGTAATTCGATAATTGTTTAATAGTGTGAAAGGGAGGGACATCACATAATGTTCCGTAGCTCCACGCTCTTCTTGGTTCCTGGTAGTTCTGAATACTGAGCCATATATATAATACAACAAAGAGCAAGCTTTCTCTTCTTATTTATTGACTGACTATAATTTTATTCAGGTTTTTTTTATTGTGTAACGTATATATAAATTAGATCAGTATAACTTATAAAAATGGTTTCTTGTCAACAGAGACCGCCTTCATCGTCACTGTCGTACGGTGGCGCGGTTAACGATGACGTCCGATCGCCGGGTTCCGGAGGTACCCCCGGCCCCCTCAGTCAACCCCCGCCGCAGACCTTAGACGCATCAGACCCAGGTAAGATATGCTTCCAATAAAACCGCAAGTTCACTAACCAATTTTAAAGATACATAACCATCTAATGAGTCATATCGAAATATACGAAGAAATTCGATGTCCTCTATATCCTGGACTTGGCTGAGATAACAATAATTGGCTTCTAAACAACAATGTATTGGAGTTCACAAACGAGCGCATTGACCTTTTAATATAAAATTGTACGTAAAGTTCGTTCACCATCGATTCCAACTCGTAAAGGAAAATAACATTGTATTAAAATTTAATTAATTAAAATCAATCTATCTATATGAACCGTTGATAATTATATACCACCTCCGCGACATTCATACGTACCTGGTACTTATTGAGTGCGTGCAGATTTTAATGGAATCCGTAAATTCGTTCCCATGCTCCTCCAGTCAATTCATTCATTCACGATTTAAATCTTTCACTGCTGTTGATGCAAATCGCTTGAAATACTAGACGAGTGATTATTTTATTAGAATACTTATTTTAGTCCAGATATGCTAAGTGTTTAAGGTTACCTTTCCACTAAAAACTCCTAGCTATCGTAATATTTAACATTAATAAAACTGACAACAGTTTACACTATAAAAAAGCATGCTTTGTCTGGGAATTCACATTAAAAATAATTATAGGTAACAAATCTAGAATTTGAAATATATACAACAGCTAGGCGTTTTGTTAGATGTTGTCCTGCTTAAAAAAATCCTTTAATCATATCACGGCGCCTTCCACCGTCTTCTATTACGAATCGAAACCAACCAGGGTCCACATGAACTCTACACATACAAAACATTTAATCAAAATCGGTATAGTCGGTTTTGTAGGAGTTCAATGACAAACACAGGTACAGAAGACGTATATATGTATTTAAAAATGATAAATTAAAAAATATATTTTGAATAAAATTAAGTAGGAGGATGTAAATAATTGTCCGAACATAACGTCTTGTAATTTTATTTTAAAGTGTACTATGCTGTGCTTTTTTCTTTACGTTCCACTTTCTATGTACTTGTTATTTATTTCAAAGTTATCTAGAGAACTAATTTTTATTTAATTTGTATTATAGCAATAATATTATATTATCGCATCGCGGCAGTGTACCGCCGGCCTCTAACAACTCCTACATTGTAACGGAGCACAACGATCGCCCGTTTAGCATATCAATCGCATACAGATAGATATTTACATCTATTCAATGTATACTTATATCTTATTATGAAAGTTAGTGCGGGCTTAATGTTAAGTTTTTAAAATAGTATCAAATATTTGACTTCGAATGTGTATAAGCGCACCAATTTAGAAAGTTTACACCTATTTCGCTAATTCTTTTCCTTGTGTTTGTTATTGCCAGGACAATAAATATGAAAGGAAAAGTAAAGTAAATTGGTACTTACAAATAACATAAAAGCTCGTCGATAACTGCTAAAGATTAAAAAAAAAAAAATAACTCCAGAAAATCAGACGACAAACAGAGATGAAAATGGTACTGAGCTGTTGTCTTCGCCTATGATATATCGGTATAATTGCTAGTCATATGGTACACTTCAATTAACATATCTAGAATATAGATGTGTCAACGCTCGTCTTCGCAGCGATTGGGGGCTGACAGAGCGATGTCGTCGCGCTATCGGTACACTTTTGTGCGTTTGTCAACTCTCTCAGTCATCAGTCATTCGGGATCACTCCTCACACGACACGAACGCATCTGAGAATTGATCGGGCGGGTATCTTTCGAGAATCTTCGTTTTATAATTGTTGTCCACATTTGTAGTAATTTTTAGATGTGTTTTTGAAACACAATTATTCTTTTATAAATTAATTACCATTTGAAATTAAACTTTAAGAGATATCTTCTTTACAAGGATTTCATTTTGGTATACACAATGTCAAATATGCAAAATCAAACGTCTATTTTGCTCATATTTTAATATAATTTCTCAAGTGTAGATTGTTGGTATATTAGGAATTTTAAAGTCTGAAATTTTGACTTAAGTCGGTTAGTAGCTAGTCATTCGAGCATTCAAAAATATCTCAACACCAAGCTAACGTTTCATACACACTACCATTTACCTTGAAAGTGGCACATTCTAATGAGATATTGTTGTTATTAGCTTTCTTTTTTTAATCGACACAACTGTCATAAGTTGGTGTCATTGTATTGTAATCTGTCATATGTCATATTTAATATCGGAAATGAAGGATGAACCGCGTTAAGATCGCGTTCTGACACCACAACGCGTCCACAATGCGTATTCAAATGGTGATGATGTACGTATATCAATGGCATCTCGGATTATCGCCTATGTATTCATGATCGTCTGACAACTGTTCAATTATGCCGCTATCTATTCGACTGTGTGTACGTGTGTTGGAATCCTGTTGTGAACCTCACTATATCCTCAAAAACCCTGGAATCCTGGAGGCTCGAGATTTGTTCCTAATAGATAATAAACAAAGCGCTTGATGCTTGCATAAAGTTGATACTTGCTCGATGTATTTATATTTCCTACATAGAAGTCGTTAAGTAAATTGAATTTCAAATTATTGTGAAGACAAGTCCAGTTGTTTCGAAGTACGTTGCTTTCGAACCTCGAGCTTTTAATGAATTTTTAGGAATTCGGTGAAATGAAAACATTGTGAAGAAATCTGACCTAGAGAAATGCTCTTTTAGTGTTAACATATGTAGAAAAAATAATTGTGCATTTCTCGAGGTTAGAAATAGGTCAATAGGTCGTGGAATGAGGCGGTGATTAAATCGTACCTTCCCTTGTGAAGAGGCATTTGACTCAATAGTGGAATTACAGGCTGGATTTAGGATTATATTAAGAAATTACTTTAGCACTGTAAGTAACAATGTAAAACTGAAATCAAATTGTCATTTTTTAGGTGTCAGAATCTCATTAGCTAACAGTTTTTTTTTCTCCACTTTACGAATATTTGGCTTATTTTACGGACGCATGTTAAACATATTATGTACAAGTTTAATAAGAAAAACAAATTTATTTTAATAAAAACAATGCCAATGATCGTTAAAACATAGAGGCGTCAAAAAAGGCGCGATCGGTGCTGTTTGACAGCTGTCAAAAACGCACAACGCACTGCGATGCCGCGAAAATGTAATAAAGCACGTTTTTGTTTTTTTTTTTTCATTTCCACGTTCATTTGTGTGTGTGTGTGTTTTTGTGAAAATATAACGTTTCCGCCTCACGCGTGTGTGTAATTGTTCGGTTTGTCCCGTAACCGTGCTCGGTGAGTGGCGTAACGGCCGGCTAAATTGAATTTTGGTGAGCCAACATCACAATGATCTGTAACTAGGAAGCCATGTTTTTTTTTTGCTTTTTTTTTCGTTGTCCCACGGCCATGATCAACAGCGTATAGTGCAAAATAGGACTGAACAGAGATAGTACCTTTTTTACTCGTCGCATACCTATGTACATATATTGTTTTATAATAACAAAATAAGTCATCGCTTCCACGTGAAATGAGATTATAATGAATATCAGAGGTGATATAATTATGTTCTGTTGTTTTTATCACTACTGTGCACGAAGTGTGATAATATTATTGTGCAGTAATTAGATATCTGTATATTCTACTAATTTCCAGAGAATTCACATAACTTTTATCAATCTCTCTGATCATTCGATTTTTTTTTCGATGCAATTTGTTTCTTTTCCGAACAACGCTTATCAAGTTTCTCAGCGTATAATGTTAGATTCATCCCGGATAAACACACATTTAATTTTATATCTTAAACGAGTCTTGCATAGACTTTTGCACTGTCGTATAGTTTTACATTTTATTCATTAAGTTCGTAATCGGCGTTATTTAAGACTATATATCGTGTATAAATAGACCACTTGTGGCACTTCATGTAACCTAGTTTGATTATTGTCGACTAAGTGGATCGGAAATAATAACGAGGAATATGGATTCTGATATATCATAAAAACTCTCTAGAAAGTTCTGAACACGGAAGCCACCATCTTGTTTGAACATCGAAGTCATCAGAAGACAAATTTGTAATAATTATACACTTGGTAATGTCAATAATAGTCTTTAGTGAGGATTTGTTACCAATGTATTAATAAGATATAGCAGGTATCTCACACAGCCTCTATGTATTAAATGAACTAAATTTAAATGTTCCTAGAAAGGTTCCACGATATCCCTATTCAGACTGATTTTTCCAAAATATTTTTACCTACAAACATCTGTTCGCCTCTGAATCGCTCTAAACAACTGTATAACGATGTTAGTGGAAATGTTGCTGATATTGCCATCTTTCACTGCTCTTTCAGGGAATATCGGACCGAGCTATTTAAGTTATTATTATACGCATGTTGATTTATATTTAAAGTTTAATTGTAAAATTGCCTTTAATTTCTTTCGCTGAGATAGTGCTGTAATAAAATATGGCGCAAGATGTGTGCACATCTGTGAAGACGATTCACACTGTCCTGAACTTTTGTATTATTAGATATATATAATAATTTGTGAGAGTGTCGTTGATGTGTCAATAAAGTAATAAGTAAATAAATAAACGTATCATATCTATATAAATAAATATGACATATGTGATCTGTCTGAGATGTCAAATTAAGTCATGGCTCGTGCTATCAGGTAATAGAGTATTAAGCATCATGGTTCGTTTTGTTGTCATAAGCTAGTCTATCAATATGTCCATTATATATGTATCTATAATAAATGGTAATTAAATTTATAATATGTCAAAATGTTGACAGCGTTTATTCAAATAGAAGATATGAAACTGAAGTTGAGAAATTTGTAAGTATGCAATTAAAAACCCAAAAACTCCGACGAGGTCCCTCTCGCCGGGCCCCGAGTGTCATAAAGGGCTAACTGTGAATTATTCAAAATTCAAAATTTTCCCATAATTCAATCAGAACGGCGCCCCTCTCCCTGGGGAGGGTGGTGGGGCGCGGGGCGGGAGGCGGCTCGTCGCCGGGACGATTATTTGCGAATTTAATATTAATTAACCGACGCGCTCTGTTCGTAATTGCGTTTTTCAATTATAACTGACAATTATGCGATGAAATTCGGATGAGCAGGGGATGACGCGGGATGAAGGGGTCGAGGCCGATGCACGAAGCCGGGCGAGACTCTCGGTGCATTTTTAAACAACTGATTGACACGATATGCTTTATTCGTGACGAGTGTAGTAGCAATTATAATAATTTGATGCGTGCAATTATAATAAATATGGAATTTTAATACGCAGTATAATTGCGAAACCGTGTAATTCATTACCTACATGAAAGCGATTGACTATTTATGTATTACGAAATTGATATACGAGTCGTCATATCTCATTGTTTAATTAAACATTTACATTATTAATATAACTTAACTGTTATGAATATCAGGGCTTTATTTAAGAAGGATTTTTCACTAGCTTTGGCTCCAGGTTTCGCTCGCATTAATGTAGATTTGACCTATCCTTCAGGAACAGTACTTTTGGATGAAAGGTACTTTTTGTACCTCATAATAATGTGTATGTAAAATTTAATATTCGGTTAAGGCGTAAAAAAGGGTTATAAATAAACAAACTCACATTCCCATTTATAATATTAATAATGATAGTATTATAATGAAAATATGATTTCTTTGAGGTTCAGTTACATCAGTTTCAGTGTAGGGCTATGACCATTGATGAGGAATTTTCGTAGATAGTTCAAAGCTACATATATATTGATTTGATTGATCTATTTGTTATTTTCTTATTTACGATTACTTCTGAATCACCTAGTTCATCTATATACGTAACTGATTTCTAAATAGTAATCCTTGCATATATTCTGAATCAAAATAATTTATACGTATTTTTTGGTGAAAGTGGAGATTGGTGCTTTTGTTTCTTTCTATATGAGTTATACAATAGACTAGAATAGACTTGTCTAAGATTTATAATATAACAATTTTAGAAACTACAATAAATACAACAAAAACAATAAAAAAAAAACACGTTTACCCAGACACACGAATAAAATATATCTTAAAATTGCGAAAAAAAATATAGCGAATTTGTCTCGTTTATAAATTCATAAAGTTAAAAGCTTTGTTCTAATTAAAGCATTAAATACCGATTTCTTTCATTAATCTATTCTACAATAAAACATGGATCTATGCATTGTATACATTCGAGTTCGAAAAACTACGGCAACCGTTGATTTTGAAATATTTTTAACAGCAGTTGTTATGGTATAAATTTTTATACATGTCGACATAAAATCGACAAGCAACTGAATTGAATGCGGTATATACTAAAAACAGATTTTCCAAAGCGAAATATTATAGATTGTTCACTATGCTATTGGGGGTTTTTCTAATGTTTTGGTCACTCGGTGGTTGAGATTCGATATTAGCTATTCATATATTTGCTGATTCATGTCCTCTTCGTTGGTCATTAAAACTAGTATGAGGTCAATCAAATCCAATATAAGTACTCTACGGTTTGATAGCTCAGTTAATATTTTTAACAATATGTGGCGTGAACAGTTGACTCACCCCTTCTTTTCTAGATTCGGGTTCAGTCCCGGGTTGAGGCTTGACGTCAGCCAGAGGTCCAAATTCACAATTGACGTACTTTATACATATTTTCGCATGTGAAAATGGTCGACCGATCATTCGGCCTTGGATTCATAAGGTTTTCCGAATGATGTTTTATGTCCCTCGTTTGGAAGTGACTGCGTTACCACATTATAAAAACCCAACTTTTTAGAATCATCTGTGAAAAATTCCGTATCGAATCATCACAGTCCTGTATATCTATGCGTTCACTATCTGGGTCGTGATTGAACTTCAAAAAACGATATATTCCTTATTCTTTATGATTATACTATATATTAAATATTGTAATAGTAAATTGCAGATGTAAAAAGCGCGAAGTGTCACGAATATAAATAATAAAAGCTTCAACTCGTCGAAAGTAAGAAGCAATAAAACTTTTTCTAAAAAGTTCGTGGAAACCTATTAAAAACAAAAAGACAATAAGGAAAATCGGTTGACAGACGGAGGACAAAAAAGTCTAGAAATCTTTTGTTTTTGCTCATTCTATGGGTGAAGCGGCCAAAATTTCCACTTTTGACCCGAAAATTGCATAGTAACTTTAACCGTTACGATAAGATCAAATGTAACACAAAAGTAACCTAAATTTTTTTGTAAATCTTACTCCATATAAAAATATATGAAATTCGTAACACAAAAATAAATAACACATAGGCAAAACAAATATAGTATATTATGTGAAGAACATAAAAGCTGACATATTTTGGCAACATAAATTTACTTACAATTGGAATTAATTAGTTTATATTGAATGTGATTTTAACGTTACATTTGTATATATAATGTAAAAAAAAAAATTATAACATTTTATATCAATGAACGACGCTGTATTTTGTGCCTAAAGTTATGAGTCCTACCTAACTAAGTAGCATTTATAAGTTTGTATTTTTATTACAGTAACTTGTTAAGTATTATAGTTTAAAATTTAGAAAAGCTAGCGAATTAATCACTTCGCAGATTCCGAACATCAGGAGAGTTATCATGTTTGAGTTTCTCTTGAAATTTATGTCGAGAGTTTTGATATTATTTATTTCAGGCAAAAATGATAATTTTGGCGCCCTTGTCCCATATACATAGAAGATACATTGTTTACTGTACCAAAGCATTATTTAATTACTCTTATACATTTTTGCCTATTTACAATACCCTAACCATCGTAGTTAGAAGGTATTATTGTTTTATATCGATTTTACTTTAGGTTTAAATACAAGAAATGTTAGAAAAGGCAAAAATACCTTACACATATATTTTGTACGAAGTCGTTATCACTGATGACGTAGATGTAAACGGGTATATATGAGAAGAATGGAAAAATATCTCAAGAGTTACTACGTATTTGTAACACAATTGAATTCTAGAAGCATACGAATTAACTGGTAACCTAAAACGCTAAGTGTTACTCATGAAATTACAATTATTGTGTTACCCGGAGGAGGTTGGGGCGAGGCGGTTCTAAATAACATTATCGCTCCCCGCACTTGTTCGGTTATATTTTCGTCATAATTCGGGTTCCGTGACCGAAATGCCCGATGACGATGTATTATGAATTGTTGTTTGTCTATCACATATATATAAACTATTTTTTTTTAGTATCCAGCTATCAAATTTAATTTAAAAACACGACAATGTTTATTCTAATGTATAGTGTATCTATCTATCTCTACTGTTCACTGTAGCGTACGCGTTTCAAAGCATTAAGATAATTCTTAAAACTAGGAACATAAGGTAATATTGAAATAAAATTATATATTTTTTTTTGTATAAAAATTTCGTAATAATTTGGCCGCATTGTTTCTTTAGCCTGAGAAACCCGTTTTGATTTTCTTGTTTTTTTTTGTAAGTTTTAGAAGCTACTGAACCCAGAACAGAGTACGCTCGTCTACTGTCACTCCTACCTCGACTCCTGTTCGGTACTTGTCGATTCGCGACACGCACGGCGTGACCGCTGACCGTCCATCCGGGTCGTTCAATTCCTATCTAGTGTACTTCTCTCTTACTCTCTAGTCACGTTTTGTTTTGCGTACGCCGGTGATCCGATGCGTGGTGATCGCTCTTAATGGCGTATTTGATTTTGTTTAAATCACATTGATGACGCTGTTGTCTTTATTGTAAAATATGAAAATACTCGCGACCTGATTAGAATATTCTCTCTATGTTTGACGCACGAATAAACGCAATATCATAGAATAATAATGATTCGTTTTCTTTTATTTGTCGATTGAACACTTAATACAATTTATGTGAATAGATATTTATAGGAGGATATTTTTTAATGTTTGTATGTGTACGTTTATGTAATGTTTTTGTTTCATACTTGAACTTTTTATTATATCGTTACTATTATTTAAAAGGTAGCCTTCATACTTGATGATAAGCTGTGTAAAATCCTTACAAAATGGCGATATTAAAATTAAACAAAATTAACGATTGCATAGTTTAATTCAGATTCGGAATAATAATTTATGGCAACACACAAATAATTCCCTTGTGCTTGGATTCGAACCCACAACACGTATTACACTATCCGTGCTAATATTATTGTTGAGTCAATTTATCGGAATTGTAAGCTACAGAATGTATTGTTAAATAACATATTCTAGCTTCTATTATTGCATATACATATAGAGATATTTATAGAAATAATAAATAAAACAGTGTCAGTAGTGAAGATTTTTGTTTGGGAATCAATAAAATGTTTGATGAAAAATTCGTAACTAATTCTATTAACTCCGATCAACGTCACGGTACTCGTAACGAATCGATGGAACTAAACATTCAGATCAATTTGCTCCTGTACGCCTGTCATGTATACAAATTTGTTAATTTTGCCGACGCTTTATTGTATCGTGGTATATCGGTTTGTTTGTTGAAACCATACTATTGACCTGGCGATTGTATTTGAACTAACTAATATTGACCTGCTCTGTACACTGAAAGCCCTTAAAGATATTCTAACTTGTATTGCTTATATCATGGTATGGTTTGTCTATATTACTTGCCTTATTTTGTCCTATGGAGTGTACGGTGACTTTTTAAGCGTTCTATAAAGTGGTGTAAATGTTAGTTACTGTACAGATAGAAGGGCACAGTGATTATAAAATTTCGTTGGGTTGATATACAATTTGTTAACAGAGTTATGCTGGAATACCAAGATAGTTTCAAAAGAACTGAGTAACGTCGTCTAAAAATATCCCATTATATAAATATTACTTTGTTTTACAAGATAAACATAACAGAGCGTAATAACAATTAGAAATGTAAGATAGAATACAGAGACTCAATGAATTATTGAAACACCCCAATAATATCACAAAATTTCTTCAAGACAAAGGATGAAGCGATCCCGCGGGCCGGCGCCTTATCAATATTTCAGGCACAAAATTGAAAATTACCGGAACCCCCGGCTGACTAACATAACTCAAACCTATCGAAGCCAATAAAATATTAACTGACAACATTCGTCCGCAATTTTTCACCGGCCATTCGCTTTCCTATCACGTCCCGGCACCACTTACACTCAATGCTAAATGTAATCATAAAATTGTTGTTAATAATTCATGTTGCGAGAGAGCCGGTTATAAGTTAGAAAGGGACGCATCTATAGGTGTGGGAGAGGGATTATTAAATTCTGTGAATGTTCACTTTGTATCTAATATCCGAATGTGTTTAATATTAGATTAAGTCAGGGGCGCTCTGTGCCCGACTTCCCCCAGGGCGTGTCTCCTTCGTGATAGATTCCCGTTACGGAGTTTTCCTTGTATTATGATTGGTCGATGGTCTCTCCTCATTTGGAAATGGGAAATTGAAGGTGCGGATACGTTTCTGTGACTCCGGTTTGCATAATTAGGAGATTTTAGGTTTCGTTTGTCGCACGCGATATATCGTTTCGCTTAAGCGAATTATTGCGGTCGCCTTACTGTTCTCGTAGGAATGTCGGGCAACTAAAGGTACTCTCTGTTTCATAAGCCATTTTTTCTAATTTAAGTAACGTTTATCGCTTGTCGTTTCGCAACAACCTTAAAAACTGAATCTGGTGTAAGCATAATTGATTGTTGCTTTTTCTATACCGTCGACAACTTGAAGACACAATACATTGGTTAGAAAATTAAAAAGTAAAATATGCTAGTTATATATCTCTGCTTACCCAATGTAATGTGTAGTTCGATGGTATTATCCATTATTACAACTGTCTATTTCTATTTAATTGAAGGAGATTTGTTTTGGGAATATTAGCGCTCTAACAATTCGGTGTGAGGCAAAAACGACAATGCCCTTTATTGATTAAATAAATAAACTTATTCATCATAAATATTGTTGTGTAGACATTTCAAACTGTGGTATAGGTTTTCTTAGAAATATAATTATGGATTAAAAATTTCTGAGAGATAAAGAGTTTAGAGCCATGGAACATATTACATTATGTTGAATTCGGTGATTAAATTATTAGGGTATCTAGGATTTATTCTTCGTCTAACGTTTATGATTTGAAGAGTGAAGTAGACGTAGGGTCCACCTGATGTTAATTGGTTACTAAGGATAATACCGTTTATAACTATAAATCAACAATGATCACAGTTCTACAGTACGTTTTGTTAGAAATAGGTGTAGCAATGGAACACTTAGTCGAATTATGCACATTTGTCTCCAGTTTGTTGGATTCGCTAATAATATTAAATATGCCTCTGAGGTATTTCTTTAAGAGGTTTTGAAATACACTTTCTACCTACCACCTATTACTACTGTCTACCTACATATAGCTCGGTATTACATTTCGACTAATTCAAGTATACTCCTAATTTAAGGGAAAGATGTAGAAGAATATAAGATCTGTTCTGAAATATAGATCTAAGTTCTGGGCTAACTAAAAAGATGAATGTGTTGAGAATATCTAAACATGATTTTATCTTTGTCTGTCATTATATATATGTAAAATGGCAGCTTTCTGTTCCATTTTGGCCCGAGAGTGGCACCACGTTCATTTTCTCTATGTCAAAAAACTTATTGTATATGGTAACACTGATATGTTCTTATATCGTTAAAAGTTTTTCAATCTTCTATCTTCATATAATTTCTACAGAATTAAAGATGTTTTGCGGCGGAGAAACGAACGTTAAGGACACATGTTCGGTGTAACTAGAGTAGATACGCTTGGGGATGAATTAACGATGATGGGTTAGCATTGTAGAGATGAGACGAGATGAACGGAACTAGTCCATTTCAGGGTGAAAGCTATCCAAATAAATATTAGAACCACCACACACAGAGCCACCACTCTATTGATGCAACACGACGTAACGTAGTATGAGTTTATAGACGCTATCAAGATACCACAAACATATAGACTATAAATGGCAACGTACGTCTCCCATAGACAAACCGATACCCTTGCCTATGGAACGGTGTTATCCTAACAATTACAACGGATAAACTCGTATAAAAAAAAACAAGAAAAGGGTTCAGACAATGCAATTATACGCCATCGTGGGTCTATTGTTACGTTCGTATTGAGTTAAATACATTTATTTATTTGTAGTTTCTATTCACAATTGTAACAAATATGGCCGTTTTGGATGCCTCTTACTGTGACTATGGGAATTTTTTTCCGACCTCGACATAAATATTCAGTTTTAATTTTTTTTTTTTTGTATGGAAAGATACCATAATTATAATAAATTACAAGGATTTTTTTGTTATTTATACATAAAAATACAATTTAAGTGTCTATTGTATGTGCGAGCTAATCTTCGAAACGGCTGAACCGATTTTGAAGACACTTTTAATGATAGATAGAGAACTTTTCAAAGTTTTAACTGCAACATCATTAAACTTTTATTTATGTGAGCTAAGCAGTAAATTATAAACTTTAACATAGGCAACATGAAATTAGTAAACCAATTAACAATTATAAAAATTAAAGACAGCGCGAAACTAATCCAGATGAAGCACGTTGTTTCTGTGACACAATAAAACCATTTTCATGAGAACGAAGTCGCGAGCACTCCCTAGTCATTATTAAGAATTTCAATGACTTTAGAGCACAGTGATTAAAAATGAAAAAAAAAAAATGATTCTATTTTTTTTTGCTGTACTACAGAAGCAAAAAAGGCTCCAGTATTAGAATTCAAACTAGACATGCGTGCACGCATAGTCGGAATGTACGTTCGTACGAAGTCTCCCCCCAACCCCCCCCACACCCTGACGCAGCTGTCACGAGTATGACGAATCACTTTGTCATCGTGACGTTCGTATTGTGTTTCGATTGTAATTCTCACCCCCTTTGTGCGCAAGCCGTGTTAATAATTCCGTTTTACATTCACGCTTCACACCCCTTTGAGATCGGTAGAGGTTTTTGAGTTTATATGATAACATATGTATATATTTTAACTTTTTCTTTCTAAACTTAATTTCATCGTTCTTTGTTTTCTTAAAATTTTAGCCAATGGTATATTGTTTGTATAGACTAAAATTATCACTGTTGTAAAATTTTGTTTTTAACAAAATTGAGATGATGAGTACCGAATGTCCATCTTCTTTATATTGGCAAACAATGTCGCTGCCATTATCAACTACACAGTTGTTTTGTATTATAAAATTTAGCATTTTTTGGTGACTTTGGTTTAGTAACGAAATGGCTAGTTTGTTAGGCAATTTTTTAGGTAATTTTTGTGACATTTCAGAAATCATATTCTATTAAACAAACACAATAAACAAACTATATTAGGTAAAAAATCATCAGTATTATAGGACATAATACAAGTTAATAATTTCTAAATTAGAAACCACTAAATGTCGGTTTAAAGTGCCATTATAATGACTCATATTAAATGTTTAAAATTAATCCGTCATAAAATCATAGTGCGGTGGTAGGGCTTTTTCTAATGTCCGCCTGAGTAGCTACCTACCACATTCAAGTTTAAAAATCAGTCACCAAGCCACCAGTAGCTGTATTTAGGCAAGTAGGTTTAGCATGTTATCTTCTAGGCCGCATCTACATTTAACATCTAGTGAGATTGTGATGAAACTTATGAAATACTAGGTGATACCTGCTCAATGGTCGATGGAATCTAAAAAACCCAGAACCATCTACATTTTTTTTTTTCATCGAATACTCATAGTTTTATGCCCATACGTTCAGTAGTTTTGACGTTATTGAGTCACAAAGGAAGTGTATTTTAATTATATAAAATTAAATTGTCGGAGTTTTTGGCGGGATCTTGGAATGTCATATAGTAGATTTTACAATTTGCCCCAAAAACTCCCTGGAAAGTTCTAACAAGACGGCCACCACCTTGTTTGATCATTGAAATGTTCTGAAGAAACTTGTATTATCATTATTACCTACTCGACAATTACAATAATAATCTACTAAAAGATTAGTTGCCAAAAACATAATTAAATTGTATAAATTAATCGATTCGGATTACGATTAATCGATTCTGTTAATTGATAAAAACATTACGATTACAGTAACAGTGGTGTGTTTATTCATGCACGCTAGTGTCTGGCAAGACGAGTGTGAAAGAATGCGTCAAGTTAATTCTCAATGCAGTCTGCAATGCGTTTCCGAGTGAGATAGTGCGGCGCAGACACCGCGAGTTGCATACTCGCCGCGTCTAGCGAAATTAGATTCCCGGCATCACATTAAAACGAGCTATTGGACCATTGTGCGACCGCTGGTATTCCTCGTGTTAATGTTCTGTCACCGGGCCAAATATTACTCAGGGAATACCTGTTTCACGTATATTTTAGGAGTCAGCGGTAACGAGATACGCTTGGAATCTCGGAATAAAATTTAGCCACACGTCGGTGTCTTTTAATACTTTATAGAATTTTTGCGTTTGACCCACATTACACCTGAATTCATATGAATTTGTAGGTGGTAGAGCTACGCTGAAGCTATTACTGGTTTCAGCATGAATGGGTCGGCTCGCCCGACGCGCGGGGTAGTACCACCCGACACACAGAAAACCGACGTGAAGTAACAGTGGTTGCACTGTTGTGTTTCGTTCGGTCAGTGAGAGCGCCGAAGGCCCACATATTTAAAAGGCCGGCAACGTACTTGCGACTCCCTTGGTGTTGCTAGTGTCTATGGACGGCAGTGATCACTTACCATCAGGTGACCCACCTGTTCGTTTGCCCCCTATAATATAAAAAATATATATGACATTTCTAGAGGGGACTGGCTCTCAAATGCAGCGGCCGGAACAAACCTATAGCTTGGCAACAGACTGTCTACTTGTGGTAACTAACTAACAGGCTTTACTAAATACAATACTTTTCTTCCCTGGAAGCTCCGGTTAATTTGCAAGGATTCGAACTTAAGTCGCTCGACACGGTCCCCGAACACAACTGAATTATCAACATCTTATTTCTATTTAGTCTTCTTAATGTTTTGTCATAGAGAAGGTTTCAAACCATTTCATTATAATCCGTCACTAGGTGTCGGGGCAGTGCGTCAAGTTTTATACCGTTCAACTGCGACTCCCCTGGTGTTGCTAGTGTCTATGGACGGCGGTGATCACTTACCATCAGGTGACCCACCTGTTCGTTTGCCCCCTATAACATAAAGAAAAAAAAACCGGTTGCCGTGGATACTTATTTATATTTTAAACTATCAAGTACCTAATGCAAATTATGAATATGTTTTCAAACAGTACTTTTTATATCAATGCAATATACATAGTGATGTTTTTTTGTTATTTTAAAATACTTCCATATACTTTTCAACTTATATGTAACTTTGTAATGTATGTACAGAGGTCAAGGAAATCGTTATTTCGATTCCCGTTCTTGGTAATTTGCAAGAGGGTAATTACATGGGATATTCTGTTAAGCACTAAACAAAATGGGGCGAAACCACACTACACATGGTGAAAAAAAAACCGGTAACATTGTCTAGTTTCAAGATCAACAAATGTATATCCAGACACCTAGTGAAATACGCTAAGAAAAGATATATATCTACATATAGCCTTTCTGTTAGTGTCTTGTAATGCGAGAGGTAAGAGTGTCTGAAACTTGCTACCTTTCCATATTAAGCTTTCGGTTTTAGGAGTAGACGCATATTTAGGAACTAGCTTGGGGGTCAATTTATAGTGGACATATTAATAATTTCATATATAAGATATTTATCTAAGTAGCGTATTTGTGATCGTTTGTCTGTACGTTTTGAAAGTCGTCGGTTATAAATCATTGCTGATTTGAATTTATAATGAGATAAAACTCGGTTAGTTTTGTACATTTCGCTAACATTGTCTCGAATAAGTTTTCACTTGAATTATTTTATATGAAAGTTACTTTCATTTCTTATCTTAACAATTAATTTATTATGACATTTTGAAATAAACACAGAGTGTTCGAAACGTGTCGGCAAACACCGAATTAGTTTTAAGATTTGCTAATTCATCAGTATTTCTATTATGCTATGTATACCTTTCTTTATTAAAATCTATTTATAAATTCCAAAAAAAAATACAAAACCGTTTGAATAACCTAATCTGTCTAGTAATTAAAGTATTTTATCTACAAGAATCATCAAACTAAATAAAATCGTTCCAGAGTAATTATTAAATGAACATATTTGAATGTACAAATTATACAGTTATACTTAACAACTATAATTAATACAATAGTTCACCAACATTTAAAACTGATGGGATCGCGATGAACAAAAAATAAAAACAAATATATAATTTATAGGTAATATCACTGGCGAAAATACATTATTACTCGTTATTTAAAAAAATAAAAATATCACGGTGGCAACAAATTCGAACATTTATATGCGGACAATCCATAATGCATATTCATATTTTATGGAATCATCTCACGGCAGACCGCCGCGCCGCGCCGCGCCGCTCCTCGCCGTGTAGCACCGATAGCCGTGTCGAATGCACGCCAATTACCACTTGTTTCAAACTGTAACGTTAGCGTGTAACCGCGTATTTTATGCATGTACATAATTTTAACGCATTTTAAAAATGTATCACTTATAATAATATTAACTACTTTTGTACGCTCCAACTACCTATATTTAAATGATCTCGCATTGTTTGTAGATAAGAATTAATTGGTACGTTTTGTTTTTTGGAAAAGTTTTTGTTGTTTCTCTATGGATCTCTTTGGAAATTGTTTATAAGTTGAGAATTTGGGTTGTACGGTATATTGTTAGTAAGTGGAACTAATGAGATAATTGTTGGGGATATATTGCGTGTACTATTTTTTAAGTCTGAGTCAGAATTCAGTAACTGTATTAGAGTATGATATAATAATTTTTATGCAAAAAAGGCAAAATACGGGTATAGAACCTATCTGATATTTGGTTATAAGTGTTGTTCCAAACAACTAAGCATAAATAGGATCGGTGTCGTACTGAAGTGAGTCATAAGTCCTAAGAAAAAGATCGAACGTTTCTAATACCGATGCATATTGATTTAAATCTCAACATAGTACAGTGAACAATGATGATGTTGTGGAAAACAAACGTGTACTACAAACTCCTTTACGTTGATTTCGATCATGTCGTCTAGTGTAATGAGATTAAAATTCAATTTGCTACTTCCAATTTATTAAGAGTCATTCGGAGATAGTTTACCCTGGTGTAGGTTTGTTTCTCTTTGGCAATCGGATCTATAGATTTATTCCATTGAAAGTGTAATGTCCCAAACAATAGGCGATGGCTTAAAACATTTTTATTTACTTTATCCCTATAAATAATTTATTCATTGGATAGTCAAGCCACAGCTATCACGACTTAACTTGTGTCACCGGTTGACAATAGATAAATTAACATTCGACTTATGGAAGGGGGGACGGCGAAAATATTTTGATTAAAAATTTATTCCACCAGCGAAAAAGTATGGGGTCAAATTTTACCCTAGCAATGTATGGTCACCCTTCGCGTTCTGACAGATGTCAATCTGACGTTATGCGGACTGGGGATGCTGGTCTACTGGTTTATCTTTTTTTTGTAGTGTGAATATGAGATGTTACTTTCACAATAGCTTTTTTGTCCTCCGCGTAAAATAATTTTAGTATGTAGTCCTTATTATTGGATCATCGTTGTATTCTTGTACTAAAATAATGGTTTGGAATGAAAAAAAGGTTCAATTTGCACAAAAGGATTATTTAATATTCAGTAAATTTATTTATAGCTAGCTTATGCTCGCGACTTCGTTCGCATAAAAATGGTATTATTATTTAATGAAAACTATACGATGTTTCTTGATTAATATAGGTTTCCTTTTATTTTTCAAAAAAGAAATGTTGTCATCACTGCTTAAACCCAATAAAAGTCTCGTCAAAATCTGTTCAGCCATATCGGAGAATACCCTAGACAAACCATAGACACTCAGTTTTATTTATATATACAGATTTGTTACATTTAAGCGCAATATGTAGGATTGGACGCAGGTTACCGTTAATATACGAGAGGGTGATTTTTTATCACAGAAAAGCTTTTTTAAACCGTCGTTTGTCCAACGTACATTTCTCCTTCCAAACACAATAGTTGTACATCATATATTCACGGTTGCTTATGTTCAGTGTAGGGACTCAGGAATTCCTTCGCGTCTGTTGAGATTTGTCCGCCCTCCACCCTCAGCCGCAGCCTCTTATTAGCAATAGCCTCTGATATGGAAGGGCAGAGTACAGCTAGCATAAACGAATTATATCAAATATATATATGATTATTTAATATTATGGATACTAACTGCTGTTCCAGACTTTGTTCTGGTGAAACTGATCTTTTTTTTTAATAGAAAGTACTGCATTTTTTCTTAAATGCAATTTACTTACTACTTACTCTTTCTTAAATTTTTAATAACATCTGTTAAATGTCATAGCTGCTTAGCTCCTATGAAAAGGCATACGTATTCTTGATAACAATTTGAAATATTTTTTTGAAGTTATACTTCTTTAGGCGCGTTATGAAAAAAATGATGAGAGTGAATTTGTATGATGCGCGCGCAGCAGTGTGACACGAAATCTATAGGTTGAAGCTATCCGCAAAACCTACACCCTGAAGTTAGCTATAGTCAACATTTTCTATTTGTACTTATGCGCTACGCGTTGCCGTTGCTATAGTAACCATTAACATGTTAATAGTTGGTTGCCATGGTAACGTGGTAAGTTTGTATTCTAAAATTATTTGTATGTATTAAATACCTTTTTTCTATTGTTAGTGTCCTTTTTTTCTACAAACGAACATTAAGGCGAAAGACAAAACTTTTGAAAATATTTTTATCTTGTTACGCCAAAGAAGTATAACTTCTAACGCGTGTACATAAGTACACATTACTTATTTTTTAACTACCTTTTCACATTTCTGCTAGATGTGCTCAGACATTTCAACGATTAGATCTGGTAAGCTTCAGACATTATTACAATTTTAGTATCCGTATATAATAATTATTAATTGTATGTCTGGTGGCTGTGATTAAATCATACAATAGTACCATCTTACACAGGTTAGACAATCTTGGTTATTGAGTTTTAAATAAAAAATAAAACAGCCCAGATAGCGCTTGCCCAGCTGACCGTAGGCACTATATATAACCCACGGAGTATTTATTTGGCAAAACTAGCGGTCATTCCGCGGAAAATATCCAGGGCAATAGTTTTCCCGCCCATTGTGTTCGGGCTGTAAGCCGCCGCCGCAGTGAGCCCTTTCATTAGAGCCGTGTAATTTATTTGAAAATATATTTGCGATTTTTTTTTTTCCTTTTTCTCTATACAAACCAACATTTTTTACACATCTATATTCCCATATCTCTCTCTTTTCAATTCTTTACGTAGAAAGGTCATAATGAGATTCGTTTTTTCGAAATATGTCTTCGATGTCTACACGTTTGTGTCACGTCGTATAGAAACATGTTTATCGGAATTCGCGTACATTATCTCATTTGTATCGGTTGAATTGAATTGGTTGAGGTATCGGCCGATGGTGAAGAACAATATGTGGAAAAAAGTAGAATTATAGGCATATGACTCAGTAGAAGAATTTTTATAGACTGCCATTATTGTTACTATTACCTTTAAGGTTTCTGTTTCTTACTAATGTTTCCTTTTTTTTTCAGGTAAGCTATAACCATTTTAAAGGCAAAGTCAGTGGTAAGTTCTTTATGTTATTAGGTTAGGTACAGGGCACATATGAGGTACGAATGCAGCATTATTTAATTGTAAAAAAAATATGTATATTGTATTTTAAGAGATTAAAATTGTTAGAAAAAAACCACGTACATTTTTCATACAGTCATAAAATCTCGTAGGTTCTACATCGCTTACAGTTAAATTTTACACCCTTGTTTTATTCTTATCACGCGTCACTGTCCGTCCCCTCGGTGCCTAGCGACGTTTTATTTAATCAAGAACACTTTTTAATATTCTCCGGGTGTATCCACGATAATTTCTAAACGTGAACTTAAGAAAATAAAAATGAGATGTGGACACTTCCGGCTTTCATAAAAAATTGGCCAAAGGACGTGCACGGCTAGTAAAAAAAAAAACGGCTTTCGTGCCCTATCTCTGTTGGTATAGGTGTGTATATACCTTAAATCTTGAAGAATCAGAATCGATTCTAGCTACGACAAGTTTTCTTTTTTTATACTTTATAGGTAAACGTTTTGACCATAATCTCATCTGATATTAAATGATGATGTGGTCTAAGATGGTATGTCACGCTTAACATAGATGGAGACTGGCTCTCAAGTGCAGCTGCCGGAACACAACAACAGGTGCTCGGCGACAGATTTTCAACTTGAGGGTGGTGGTAGCTAGCCAGACGGACTTAGAAAAAGCCCTACCACCATGCTATGGTTTCATCACGATGTTTTCCTTCATCGAAACCTCCGACTCAGTTGCTTTGATTCGAACCTATGTCCTTCGACGCTGTTTCCGAACACACTACCGACTGAGCCATCATCGCTTACAAAATACACGTAAATACAAAAAGAAGTAGATAGATTCACATTATAGCCGGTTTTCTTTAGGCTTATCATGTTATGTTACCCATACATATAGTTACTAACATCAGGCGTGATTGTGGTCGAACGTTATACCATTTAAAACAATAAAAAAGTTGATTGACTTAACAACCTCGCATAATTCGAAATGTATCAGAAAACATAATCGATATATATATATACTTTTACATATTTTTCGATGTTTAGTATTTTCCGATGAATAACCAATTTATATCATATCGATATAAATATCGGTAAAGTTTTGTCGATATTATCGATTTTTTTATATGCCGTTGCAAGCCTAGTTGTAACCGTTTGACCATCACCTACGGCTAGTGTGGAATAAACCCCACATTCAGAAGAACTTTATTATTAACTCATATAACTCATGATAAAAAAAAAATTATGGAGATGATTTTGAATATGAAATAAAACTATAAATATTTTATATCCCCGGTACGATGATAATATTAAAAGAATCAGTTAATTAAAGATTATTTTTCCCGAATTATCCGATGTCCAGGGCATATCGTTCGTTCTAAGCAGTTTTATAGCGTCGTAAAATGGCCTCCTTTTTACCCGTGTCCTGCCTGCGTTCGCGAACATAAATTTAAGATTTTGTCAGATTTATTAAGTAGGTCTTGTGTGAATTTGTCGTAAACGTCCGATAGTATTTTACTGCCGTGAGATTATTACATTTTCTCCGTTTCAAAATAACTAAAAAAAAAAAAAGTAAACACCTTGTCGCGACGAAGGCGTTTTTTTAATAATTCCCCAGCCTGTTGTTTCTTTTTTCTTTTCGGTCGTTAAAAATGGACTCTTAAAAACTTTAGGTCAATTAGGCCTATTCTAACAAAGGTCGTAAGATTTTTCATTTACATTATTTATGGATCAATAAAAACTGTTTAATTGTCATAAATAATTTGAACGGAGAACGGATTACTGTTTTATGTCTTTCTACGCTGATGGAACGTAATTTTTTTTGTAATTTTTTAACTGGCCATTTACAATGAAAATCTGGTTGGGAAATGAAGAAGACATATAAGCTTAAATAATGGACAAAAAGGTCCGTTTTGTTGGTACAAACCTATATAACTTTGTCGTTCAATGTTCAGTGTTGTTTATGTGAGTTATTTATTTGGAAAATGTTGTACCACCATTTAATAATGTATTAGAATCCTCACCTATGGCTGATGTTCTCTTTAAATCATCAAATAAAACTCTCTCTCTCTTCGATATTTCGTGCATATTTTTGTTTAAGATTCCAACATAAAATACAATATTTACCTATCTAATAACACACACATTTTATAGAAATATTAAAAATGCATTTGCCTGCATTAAGGACCTTAGAGTTTTCTTATTTTTCTCTCGAACTTTTCCTTAATGACTGAGCATTAGTTATCTTTAAATTACGTCCGATAGGAGTCCTCCAGGGAAGAGAGTAAAAAAAAAAAGTCACCGAGATTGAAGGGTGAAAGTACCAGGGTGGCAGAACTCGTAGCCAGTGATAACGAGGATTCGAATAGAACACTCTTATCTCCCGCCTTTTTTGTTACAAAAAGAAAAGTAATTAACTTTTTTTTCTTTGTTTTGTCAAAAAGTAAATCAGATTCGAATGGGTTTACGTTTCGTTAATGCATTTGTGATGTTTTTAATTAGTCGATTGTGCATCATAGATACTGTAGTGAAAGTGTTATTTTTTTCTTTGTGTCAAGCTGTTTTGTTGTCTATTGTTGTTTCAATATCATATTGATGGGAAAAGTGTGAACTAATGAGGTTGTTCTCACCGACGGAAAATTGTCTATGATTTCATCACGCTGTATACTAATGTGTATTGTATTTAATGTAACAGGTGTATATAATATGTTAGCTATAAAAATTACTTACAATATTATATTACAAAAGTCTAAAAAAATAATATTACATAACAAAATGTAATAAGCTACTTCCGGACTAAGAAGGATCTAACAATAGGCGTTTGTCAGTAATTTACGTTCCAGTTATAATTAAACTCCAAACAATTTTAATTAAAATGAGCACGTTCAATGGTTAAACATCTTGAAAACAAAAAATTGCAATGATGATAATAATAATTACATTTAGTTCCGGTCCCCTTATTCTTATTTAAAACGAGACGGAGGTATGGATAGAGCGTGCAATTCGAGCGAGAGGAGAACAGTACTATGGAAAGGAGGTATTGTTTTAAAGAGTTTTAATTTCCCGTAGGTAATTTATCACCAGTGTTTCGGCGCGCTGTTCAACGTGTAGATCGATACTTTTTTTTCGACGCGCAGGCGGAGGGGACGTTCCCCGCGACGATTTCAAATATAGAACGCGTCTTCTGTTTTTGAAATATTATTTTGAATGTGGAATGACTGCGGGTGGCGGGTTATGTGTGACGGTTTTTGAAATTTTAGTACTCATAATACTAATAATTTTATGGACGATAAAATAACCACTAGAAAACTTATTTACTGCATATATTTCGAGCTTTTTCACAAAGTTTTAAACGTCCCAAACATCATTAACAGCGCTCGTATATAACTACTATATACATAGAAAAAAATAGTATTAAAAAAAATGGGAGATGATTACTGTTATTTCCGCATATCCTATTACAGATATAGCGTGATAGTATGATATTATGTTATAGCGTGGGCCGGTTTACTCATGCGTAAGATCACCATACAATCGTTACTGCAACACTGTTTGCAAATCAAGGCGGCGGCGTTACTTCTATCGGTCGACATTAGCATTGTTTAATCGCATTCTAAATTCAAACTTGGTTGGTGGTCTGTTATGTAAAAAAAAGTATATATATATCTCGGTTACTTTATGCCGCCCTGGTAGTGTCATTTGTTTTTCGTCAGGTCATCATGATACCATCGTGTCTAGGGTTATTACAGGGTCACCTTGACCTATGCCGTTTGCAACGTGAGAGTATGAGTAATATCCAATAAATTAGTCGTTTGTAGAATATTCACGTATAAAAGATTTATTCGTGTCACAGCAGAGGAGGTGTATGATATTTTTTTTTTTAAATACAAATCAACAAGAAAGAAAAAGTCTCTAAAAATATTTTTACATAAGTTGTTAGGCACTGTTAATTTGCTGTGTCAATTAAAAGTGCCCATTACAAGGTAAATAAATATATAAGTTAGATTTATCGAATAGTATAGTTTGTGAATAATTGCGATACTGAACTATTTTTGATTTGATTGGAATAATTAACGGTTAACGTAAATTATTGCAAGAGAAAACGTACTGGAAGTCCATTTTTATCAAAGTAATTAATTGTTATCCTCATTATTTGTCCCATAAATATTACCTAATATAACAAAATATATATTTTGGACACTTCACTATCGACACTTTGGAGCTCCGTAGGGACGTTGCATCACTTTGCGTCTTTTACAGGATCTATCACGGCCAGTGTTCTGCTGAATTCCATTACCAAACGAAATCAAATTCCATCCGTGTCATCTCGATGTTTGGATATCGTCTACTGTGCGGCTTTCGCGTGCGTTTTTCCCACGTACGTCGGCTCTCTGGAATGAACTCCCAGCGGCAGTATTTCCGAACCACAATATAACCTACGAACCTTCAAGAAATGAGCCTACTCCTTATTCAAAGGCCTGCATCGCTTCTGTGATAGCCCTCGTGTCACAGTTGTCCATGGGGTGCGATGATTACTTACCATCAGGTAACCCGTCTTTCGTTTGCCTCCAATCGCATAAAAAAAAAATTGAATCCTGACCGAAGAGTACAGGCATAGTTTAAATAAGAGTTATTGATTGTTGTCGAGTTCTAATCATATAAACGGACACACAGATTGCTTTTTATATATCGTATATTATTGGAGTTTCGTAAAATACATATAAAATGTTTTACGGTTAACTCTTGGAATTATAAATTTTAAAAACAACTAGGTCGCGACTAGTTGTTAGTTAAAATAAATCCTAATTATCAACAAAGAGAGTAGCCGAAAGCCAAAGTTGGTTTAAACTGTTGGTTAATAATACTCTTTGTAAAATAGATTAAGACAACATTACAAACGATTAACTCCCATAAAAACTTAATACAGGAGATACAGTTTAAATCCGTAGAACGTATAAAGTTTCCGCGAAGATAACTTTAGTCTGTAAACTCATCATTAGGGCCATGTTACACAATCTAAAAATATATATATACATACATAATTTAATTATCTCGAAACGAAGAACGGAATTATCCGGCTAGAGCGCCGCCATGCCCAAGTTTCTGAGATAACAACAACTTTGCTCGTGCTTTTAAAGTAAGCGGCTTTACCTCTTCCGCGGGGCTTAGGAACGATGTTGTCTCGCTTCACTTGCGTTGTGTCGCGGTCGACGCTCAGCGGCATTTTAGCGGCCCCACGTGTGTCGACTGCGTTCTACTTTTTTTATTCTCTCGATAAAATTAATTGTTATAATATAAAATATATTTATCTCTAAAATAATGTTCGTGATTATGTAAAAAAAAAACTTTAACGTATAAAATTAAAATTATGTATTTTGAGGTAAATAATCAAAACTAAAATTATAACGAGATTACTTTTGTTTCTTTGTTTAAACTGATATTTGAAAGTACTTATTACTAATAGCGTATTTATTGAGAAAGATTCTAGGCTATTTAACATTATACTGCAATACTTGTGGGTCGTATGATACGATATGGGATATCAGAGGCTGAAGGTGGGTTTCCCTATTGCCTAAGAACCGAGTGTTACCGAGAAGAGTCGAAATGTGAATGCCTATGTTAACTAAGCAAAATTACAGCGGCTACGATTGCGACTTACGCAACAGTAATACATATACATAATTTATTTAAGCTTATCTATCGAACTCCACTAAAAATAATGAAATATTAAATGCGAGTAAAATTCAGTGCAAAACTATTACTTACCCTATATATATATTTAAATTGTATAATGACTATAAAATATGATATTGAAAAAAATCGACAGCCTGTAACAGACCCACTGCAGATTATAGGCCTCCTTCCAAAGGAAAACATGGGCATAGTCATCACGCCAGTTCCACGACGTATCGGCGATTTCAAACTCGGAAAAATCCACAGTTCTATATTTTCTCACATATGGCGGTACTACAAGGACATTTCTTAGGTTCAGGTTTCCGCACGATATTTTTCTTCACCAGTCAGCCGATAGCGTTATCGATTTAAATGAGTAAATTTCGATTTCGAAAAAACATATTCGAATGCGGGAATCGAACCTTCGAAAAAACGAATTAACCATTCCACTGGGTAAACCACTCGAGCTTCAATAGTAATGTGTATAAATGACGTAATTTATATACAATCTATACTATATTAATAATTAATTTTTGTTTTTGAGACCTAATCGGTAAGAGCAACGATGTTGTTATCAATGAAAACAGTTATATAGATGTATAAATATTGTACAACGAGCCATATCACAGGAAAGTTCGCGTGCAAACCAACGTGCAGTCATTCCGGTGAGCAAGCTTCGTTTTTTTTTTTTTTATAAATGATTTAATTCATGGTATCATCCATCGCTTATGAAATTTATGAGCTGTGGATGTGCTCGGGGTACTTATCGGGGCCGTTATTACAATAATTAAATTATAGTTTAAATTATACCGGTGCACTGACGGTTGATGGGCCATCACTAATTGAGTAGTTTGCTTTTTGATAATTTCTTTGTTCACAATAAAACGCATTCGACTGTCTTTAATTCGATCACAGATTATAAACGTTTATGATAGCGTTATTGTTTGTAGTGATGTTACTTAACCGATGCTTAAAAAGTTTGTTTAATCTATGTTTTGTGTGCTTTAGGAAAGCGAAATAAATTGCTTTGTCTATATCTACTAATTTTGCTTTTCGTTTGTTTGACCCTACTAATATCTGAAATTACCATTAAGGTTTTAAACATGACGTTCTAATTTTATAGCATATTTAAAGAAGAAAATAATAGCCAATTCAACATCACGCTGTGACTGTCAGGTGTGAGACAATTATCATGTAGGATTTTAGATAGTACGCTAAGTAAAGAACGAATTAATATTACGTGTGGACCGCGTGACGCGGCATGGAGTGTCAGGGACCGAGGGGGCTTAACCACTCGACTAAAATAGAGCATAACCGAGAAGGACCGAAGTGTGAATGCCTATTTCAGCGCATGAGTTATAAGTACGTAGTTGAAGGTTCCGTTTGCAGCAGTCGTGCTTTCAAAATTCGTACCTATCAGAAGTTGTATCAGTAACACATAATAAAAAAATATTAAATGCGAATCAAATCCTCGGGTAAAGCTAGTGTTAACATAAGCTTTAACTAAATATTTTAGGTGTAAATTGAATTTATTAGACATCTTTCATGATATTGTTAACTTGTATAATAATATTAATATTAATGTACTCATAATAAATATATGCTATAAATAACTATGAGAAGTTAAAAAAAATGTATAGACAGAATATTTAGTAGAACTAGCCACTGGTCAACCGAACCGATGCAAACTGTTTCTCGGGAGACAAAGTGTTGAACGATTTAAAAATCTTTATTTTTTTGCTTTGAAAAACATTCCCGATGTTCATTAGCATTTGTAACAATGGTCACCAGGGCAGCCGAAGCGCGCGCAAGTAGCTAGACGCATAGACCAGGCCTTTGTCTCAACTATTACGTATGCAAATGACGGCCACTACACCTGTGCCCCTTTATGTTCTTCTGGTACACGAACAATCGGGAGATGGAAATGAATGAAAACTTTTTTCTTTTCTTATTTATTCTGTTGAGCGCGCTAGGTCGGCTGCTACTGGAAGTTGTTATTTTAATTGCTTTGCATTTCAAAACAGCCATTACTTATTTATGAAGCGATTCCAAAATTATTTATATTGTTTAGGCTTAAATACGCTACTTTAAGTGTTAAATGAAAACAAAAAACAAAACAGTTCAAATTATAACTAAAACGACCCCTAAAGTTCTAAACTGATGGCAAAATTACATTTAACATATATGTAGCTTGGAATCTACTTTTCATCGTCCACGGAAACACTGACAAAGTCGCGGAAAAAGTCAGTATTAAAATATTCTAAGGCTCTTTAATAAAAATCGAGAATACGTGTGTTGTTAATATATAATTCCATATTATTGAAGTTATACTCCTTTTGCCGCATTTGGGAAAGATTTAGTGAGTGAATTTTTACATCGACACCTGAAAACGACACCATGAAGTTGGTTGGTATTGTATGTCAAGTTTTCGTGACAACTGATAACTATATTCAAGGCAGTTATTCAAATATATATGATTCTTTTATTACATCAGCGGAGATAAAGAAATATATACATATATAAACATCATGTGTATTTTTGTGTGTGATTTTAAATTATATATGGTAGTGAATGATAATTTATTATGAGTATTCCTTTCGGTATGTATTCTTTCTAATTGTTTACATTATAAATTATTATTATAACATTATATAGTATACTTTTTACGTTCGTACATAAGTACGCACCATTTTTTTTTTGAGATAGTTAATTTTTAGTGTTGGTAGTAATACATTTGGAATACCATTTTCCCAAACTTAAAATTTCCTTCGTAATGAATTCTTCATTATAATTACATAAAAAATCCTGTATTAAAGCGGCTATCGCTTCACTATCTTTATAATGACATTCCTATCAAATACTTCTTCCAATCTACTTTGGAATCATCATCTACAGCATCTCGGATAACAGCCATCGCAACTACCCTACGATCCAGGTATTCAAACATTACTAGCACTTGACTATTCCTGAAATGAGCGCCCAAGAACCTACTCGGAGGTACTCACCCTAAATATCGTAGGAGTTTATCCATGATGGTCTTTTTGAAATCATAGATTGGAAATTTCATTTCGAGATCGTAATATTTGAAGGCATGTTTCATTTATACTTACAAATCGAACCAAAAATGATAAGGTCATTATTTTAGTAGGTCTAAAAGCTTTAGGTATCTCACGGGTCATTTTTTCATCCTCAAACTTCCATGTAAAATCTTATGCACATAATTTGTCGACACCTTTATTTTATGAAGACCAAATGTACCGCGATTCTTTTAACCATTTCTTCGGTCTCTTTTGGATATTCAGAGCGAAGGTGATCTTTGACGTATGTCCTTCTAGGTTTGGATTTGGTTCACCAGCTTGCAACTGTCGAATACGGGGAGCGTTTCCTCCGAATGTATCACGTAAATCTTGCTTGGCTTGTTCTGCAGTAGAATTCTTCAAGCACAAATATTCGAATTTCTTTTTATTTATTTATGTCACGAGTCATATAAATTCTATATAAAAAAAGAAACTATTTGTTATTTTCTTCTGTCTAATAGATAATTCAGTTTTGCCAGTCACTATTAACCTTTTTAATTTCCAAAGAGTTTGTATCGCATTCACATATTTTATTGAACGCCACTTGTATAAAATAAATGTGCGTTTATTCGAATGGTCGGTTTTCTATGAAATACGATCAAACTGTTTGGACAGATTATAATGAAATTTAGTACAAAAGTCTATCACGATAAAGAATATATACTTTATGAAGTTGTTAAAAAATGATGGTAACCGAAGCGGATGGGGGCTAGTTTGTAAATACACAAAATCCGATAAAAAATAATCCATTTAATTTTTTCATAAATAATTTTATAAAGATGATTTATATAAAGAATGAAATAAATATATTTGGGTAACTATTGAACGAGTAAACATCACTAACAGCTCATTAACATGTAAATTAGTTACAACCCACAACAATAACGTAACCTAACCAGGGAAGGTACAACAAAAAGCGTTTTAAAGGATGAAAATGAATACCACAGAGAACGTAGCGATTTTAATTAGAACGGTGCGGTGCCTCGGGCGCGACCGCAGCGTTCAGCCAACCAACTCAACTACCGATGCCGAGAAGGGATCCTTACTACTTTAAAAATTAACTCGCATTCCATTTTTAAATATCCTCGTTTGATTTTAACACTGATTGATGTTCATTGGTGATTTGATTTTTTAATTAATTTAGCTTTGGTTTCTTGGAAACAAGTTTCTCCACGCTAGTAACTGATAGAAATCGACACGTAATGGAAAAGCGTTTGCCGCCTTCGTGTGACTTTCTCAGTCTCTTTCTATAGGATACGATTGTGTGTGTAGTGTGCGTACGAGTATCGATATTCTAGCAAATGGGCATCGTACGCTGTATAATCTGAACACGTGGAGATTTCATTAAGAGTTTTTGTTTGATCTATTTAGCATTTCTTGAAATATAATTTATAATTCACTATTTTATATCTAACTTTTATACAAATATAAATTATCTAAATCTTCATATCGAATCACATTCGGAATAGAAAAGAAAAACCGTAAAGAACTTCGTTTCTGACGTGGTTCCCCTAACCTTCTATATGAATACTAGCTGTGCCCGGGACTCTGCACGTGTTTATTATGACTTATTGCTATAAGTATTGTAAGAAATAGTTGAGTCCTAGCAAATGTCCGTATTCAAATACCTTCATATATAAATTTTTCATGAGGAGTGGTTGTTAAAATACCATGGAGTAGCAAGTTATAGCAAAATGAATATCATAAAGAACTTCCTTCACGAATAAATATTTTTCGTTAACCACTATTACTGAAAATACCTTTTGGTAACCGTTTCTCCTACATTCTGATTTAGATAAGGGTTCACAGTAGGAAAATGTAGAGAAAGCACTTTTTTGTGCTGAAATACGCATACGAACGACAATATTTGACCGTATTATAATCCGGGCGCATATTTCTTCGTGTTTGTGCGTTATTTTCGCAAAGGGAAAAGTCCCGAGGCGGACCGGCCGCGGCCGTATATCATTCCCATGCGCAGATTTAACCCAAGAAACAAGACCGAAATCTCCATAGAAATTGGCTGCGGGCAAATATCACTGGTTCAATTTTATCATACGAATGGCCGGACCTAAATAATATCACCCTTATTACCCGTATATATTTGTATATAACGGGCTCGGTGCCATGCCGCGATGAGCACCTCGCCTTCATTCGTTTCGCTCACGGATAAAAAAAAAAAACAACCTAAAAAGTATTTCTTGATTATTAAAACTTCTGAACCGGTTTATATAATGTGAACTCGGGCGAAAAGTAAATACTCGAGGGACCGCGGGGTTCGGAGCCGAAAAACCGCAAGACAATCCCGAAATTCATTACACGCACTACGAGAACATCCTCGGAATTCACAATATTGAAATCCTTAGCTCCCCCGCGCCGCTGCCGCCCTGGTGCTGGCCCGATCCGGAGCAATACTACGTCCCCCCCTATGTAAACGTCGAGACATTATTGCTAAATAGCACGAACGCGTAAATCGCTCACTTTACCTCAACTACCGACTTGAATCGTCAATTTCCTTCGTATCGTTCGAACCGGGAACTATAATATAATAATTCTACGTTTGCCTATAAATAAATTCACCATAGAACAACTTCAATGATTACAAATAAAATTGCAAAACAATCTTTTTTTTTTCATTCTACTACTGCAGTAAAGAAAACTTCTGTTTAACGGGATACAATTTAAAGAATTGGGCTTAATTCGAAACGTCGCTTAAAATCATAATTGGCGCACTCATCCCGATGACGTCACTCTGTGAGGCGTCAAACAGAAAACATTAAGAGCCGTAAACAATGAAAACATATCATAAAACAATTTAGCCGACGATCTTGTATGTAATTTATAGGCAGTAATATCGGAGCGAATCAGTGTTAAATCATAAAAAAGAGCACTTAACTGATGTATTAGCTAACACGGGCAGCAGTTTTAATAACTATTATTATATTTAAAAAAACACTGTACCCCGGTAATAAAAGTGGAGAGGCTCGCGATAGCTTCCGAATACTTTATAATCTATAATACGGCTCTATGAATTTTATGATGCCCTGGTAAATACAACGTAGAGTGCAAGTGTTGCTGCTTTCCGAGTAAGTCGATATTTTTATTCGTTTATAAAAAAAGACTTTATAATATTTTAAATACAAATTTGTGGTTTTAGGCCTTTATACGGAGGTAAGTTAATTGAGAAAAAACATTATTATCGAGAACTATTATTACACAATCTCTTTTTGCATACACTTATATTATTTAAATAAACAATGTATAGGATGTTCTTATGCTCGGAATACGTTGTGCATATTCTTTCTATTACAAATAAAACAACATCTGGACTCGGAAAAAAAATGTCTCATCCAAAAAATGTAATAATTCCACACATGCTCTCTCTCATCTCTAGACTCTATTATATCAAATTACAACGTCTTTCTTAATTAGATTGTTATTTATAAAGTTATTCATAGGCGGTATAGAGCTGCTGCCGGTCGATATCACCGACGTGATATAAAACTCATCATTGTAGATAAAAATGTATCATTCTTTCATTTTTACGATCCCGCCAATCGTAAAGAGTGCATCACTTGGACTCGTCCGCCACCAGGCGAACATGTGTCGTAAAGAGTCCTCTTCGGCTAACAATTTCCTGATGGTCTGTAAATAGTAAGTTTATTGTCTTTTTATGAGGTACTCGGACCGTAAAAAGGAAATAAAAGAGCACCGCCGATGGTGATAATAAAAAAAATAATTTTCGACTCATCTTCGTGATTATCTCGCTCGGTTTTACGAGACGGCCGCGCGTCGGAAAGGGACCGGAGTCACTTTACAGCGTGTCGTAGCGATGTGACCCTTTCGACTCGATGGGGGTAAAGGTCGTAAAATGGGAGCATAAGGATAATGTTTTGGGTTTCCTATACTGCGCTTCATTCATGATTTCGTTTTAGTATTGCGTCGGTAGACATGTAAATCCGATTGCTTTCACAACGTCGATGCTCGTATTGGGGATAGACATTTATCCATTATACGGTGTATTACATCTGTAATGGAAAAAATATCCTAACACATTCCATCGAAATGAGAAGATACAATAACATTGTCCTGTTTACCTGTACAGTTTTACATCGACATTACCACATGTAGAAATAAACATAACATATAGTAGATTACAACAAGGCCACCAGGAACCATTAAACAAAAATTGTGAGCTAGGAGAACTGTTTTTGAAAATGTTTATATAAATAAGTCCACAGCATTCTGTACGCAAAAGTATGCATGCGTATTTACGTTCTTTATTGAATTTCCATCTCACTGATTGGACAAAAGTCAATAGGATTTCTCTAAAATGTTAAACGACATATCGTATTTTCGAATAAAGCGTTAAACGGTTGCATTAATTGCGCCTAGGGATGGGACATTTCTGGCTAGTAACGAGCGATTCGTTGTGAGAAGTTTTCCGTCAGACGATTTGTTCGAGTCGAGTGCGTCCGACGGGGCCCGGCTCTCGTCCTCGGGACGCATCCTAATTCTTAAAGGGCCATCACCAGACCTTTATGCGTTAATAAAGTTGCGATATAAAAAGAACGGAGGCGTCCGTCCGAGGGTGAAAGCGGAAAGGGTAAGCTTAAGTGCGCGTTTAAGACGATGTCGAGGGCGTGCGAATTTGTCAGCCCATAGACTGTGACGATTCAATTGTACTATGATTAAATAAAGACAAGAGAATACTTGTGTTTCGCCTTTTGTGACGGTGTTACAGGAATTGTGCGCATTGTCTCGGGATTTGTCCGCGGAGTTTATGTTATTACTTGGGATTTATATTTTATAATAAACTTCGTACAATTTGTAAATGAAGCTTCTTATAAGAAAGCGTCAAAAGTCGGAGGTGGATTTATATATTGTTTTAGAATACCAATGTGTCAAATTTCATTCGTACGAACATTACACTAGAAGAGAAAAATGCTTTCAACACACACGGCTGGTAACATAGTTCTAGCTCAAAGACATTGTATTTTTTTCTGTTTAATTTACGTTCAAATTTAATTAACGTACATCAAAGAAAATGTCGGTACATTTATAATTATTGATTTATAAACGACCTTGCCATTTATGAAAATATCTTAATTTGAATCGAGAATTAAATACCTTTACAGTATCCGGCTTTCGATTTGGCATATCGGTGAGAAGAGGAAGATAGTCGGCTATGTTCGATTTCGTATAGCGTTATCTTCGTTTATCGCAGTCATTGCTCTGTGCGATAGAGAGAACGCTTCACAATACCGATGCAAGCCGATCTTTGCCGGTCTTCTTACTCTATTCCTCGATACGCCAAATCAAATGCCCGATACTTAATATTTAGAATTGTCGTGGAAAATTAGAAATATCATTTCTAATTATAAATTACTTGAAATAAAATTCCCATTACTTGAAGTTGGTATTATGTTTCATTGAATTGTAGATTTACTTATTTTTGGGATACGTTTAACTTATTAAGTTACTGCGATTCAGATGAACATTATTGCCATGTCCTACAATTCTGCAAGGCTAATAATACATAAAAAAATTGTTAGCAATTACTTAGTAGTTTTATTTTTGAAAGGTTTCTATTATCTACCTCTGTTGGTTTTGATATCGAGTTCACTACCGTACGTAAACAATGTCTCGGGACGCGCCGGGAATGGAACGCGAGTGTTTTATGAGTCGTTCGGGGTCTATTTAACGCTCTCTCATACTGATTTTATACGTCGTAGACTCGACGAGTCACGGGCGTTTTTAGGGTTGTCACAATTTATACAAATATTTTTTTTTTCACTTATGCATATTTATGGTGTAGGACGCGGGAGCGGCGTCGCGTCACTACTTTAGCGGAAGTGGTAGTATGATTACCACTTGCTAATTTCAGAAGGTTGAAATAAATAACTGACTCCGTTTGTGCAGACTAGTAATCGCTTTGGCAGCTGGATTACGAATCTCTTTATTCGACGAAGCAACCATATTTAAATAAGATGGAACACGTGCAAGAATTACAGAGAAAATACAAATAATTTTACAGCCGTAAATATACAAACAATAGTGAAATCATAAAATAAAAGTAAAACTAGGAATTAACAATAAACATCTGTGCAATAAAATAATAAGGATTAAAAGTCGGGATTATAACAATTCGCCGCATTGTGTGTTGAGTTTGTCGGTAATATTATAGTTGATCCCAGGTAACATGTAGCCGCCACCTGGGCGGCAAGTCTTAATTAGTCGCGTTCTTAAGCCAACTAATTTCGGACTTTGCCTGCGTTGTTGTAGTACACACATACCACGTTTGCTGTAGGTATGTGTGTCGCTACAGTGCTCCCCCTTAAGCGAAGCGTACTGGTGGACGAATGGTGCGTCTCGATCGGCTGATCGGTGCGGGCGGCGTTTGGCGATATGCAAGTATTGTTGGTTGATGTTCTGCGGTTATGTCTTGTCACGTGTGGATAAATCAGGTTCCGTGGTGTCGTCACTGGTTGTGTAGGCAGCTTGAGTCGTGTGATGAGAAATGTGTATGTTGACGATCGCGTAACTGGATGGCGGCGGATTTGTCGTATTGGTTGCTGATGTTGAAATGTTCTTCTGGTGGTCGCCGAGATTTTATCGCATAGCCTCTGTGGTCAAAGTTGCGACGTTCTTTAAGAATGAACACGGATCGAATTCTTGTACGTAATGAAATACTTGTAGGCGGTTTGATCTTGCTTTTGCTTGGTGGTGATTTTGAGTCTTGGCTATCGCGTGTTGTTGACATGTGACATTGTATTTTGCACCGTTGATAATGTGTGCATGGCCTCGCCCTAGTGGAGACGTCGGTGTGTATAGATGACCTGTAGACTTTTTGTAATATCAGCTTGCGTGTTGCTTTGATGTCAGGGTGACTTGCGTGACGAGCAGTGTCGAATGTGTCATACGGCATTTTTTCGGCCAAGTTTAGTCTTGAGGTTTTGCAGATTGGGAGTGATGGATCCGAAGAAATAATAATCTTCTTTGCCTGAAGATTGTTTTGTTGAGGTAGCTGTTGGACAGTACAATCTTGTTCTTGTGGCTGTTGCGGTTTTGTCATGGCTGTGTAATTTAGCGTAGGCGGAGAAGAGGTTGCTTCAACTCGGCTGAGTGTGTCTGCGATTGCACTTTCTTTTGAGTTGCTACTGGAAGCAACTGTTTCGGGTATCGGGTCTTGAAGCAATAGAGGTGGTGGATCGGCGTAAGGCAAGGTAATCTTCTTTAACGGAAGATTCTCTTGTTGATCCAACTGTTGAATGCTGTTTTCTTCTTCTTGAGTTTGAGGTACAGCTTTATAGTCAGTCGTAGGCGGACTTATGATTTCTTCATAAGCGGTGATCAGGCGTTCTTTTACAGCCGTGTATTGGTATGTTCCTGCTGGGTTACATATTAGGTCGGCGATCTGGTCGATGTCTTCGTTATCCAGGTATTTAATCACCATTTGTGCTAGTTGCTCTTGATTTTTGTTAAGTATGCAGGTTACAGCTTCAAAGTAAATAAACCAAAGTCGTGGTTTATCGCGCCAGAGTGGCGGAATGCGCTTTGTGAGAGCTCTGGTGGCTTCTTCATAATAAGATTTGTATACATGTTCTGTGATGTGGGCTGTTTCGATCGTCATGTTGACGACATGTGGCTTCGGTGCGCAGCGTTTCTTTGCAAGTAGAGCTTCGTTGCTTGTGTAGCTAAGGAACTCCTCTTGATTTACTTGATGTCTGCAGGTAAAACTTCAATGTTTGCTTGAATGTGTTCTTGTGGGTATGCTTCAGCGTCTCATTGCGAGTTCTTCGGGGGTGTAGTTCAGCACCTCTTTGCGTGTTCTTGCGGGTGTGCTTCAGCACCTCGTTATGTGTTCTTTCGGGGTCACCACTTGTACGGTGCGTGTCCCAGTAGATGATTAGGCCGATCTTGTAAGAAGATCACGTCGGTTGACGGGTGGATGCTTCGATCAGATAGAAGATCACGTCGGGGTCACCACTTGTAGGACGCGGGAGCGGCGTCGCGTCACTACTTTAGCGGAAGTGGTAGTATGATTACCACTTGCTAATTTCAGAAGGTTGAAATAAATAACTGACTCCGTTTGTGCAGACTAGTAATCGCTTTGGCAGCTGGATTACGAATCTCTTTATTCGACGAAGCAACCATATTTAAATAAGATGGAACACGTGCAAGAATTACAGAGAAAATACAAATAATTTTACAGCCGTAAATATACAAACAATAGTGAAATCATAAAATAAAAGTAAAACTAGGAATTAACAATAAACATCTGTGCAATAAAATAATAAGGATTAAAAGTCGGGATTATAACAATTCGCCGCATTGTGTGTTGAGTTTGTCGGTAATATTATAGTTGATCCCAGGTAACATATAGCCGCCACCTGGGCGGCAAGTCTTAATTAGTCGCGTTCTTAAGCCAACTAATTTCGGACTTTGCCTGCGTTGTTGTAGTACACACATACCACGTTTGCTGTAGGTATGTGTGTCGCTACAATGGTATATTTAAAAATATACAGAACAAGTGTAGCGTTGACCGATGTATCTCTTATCCCGCTAAAAAATTAATTACTTCTCCTTTGTTTTCTCCTATCTAAACTAAGCTTACATTTTTGAAATTTTGTTCCATATATTTACGAGAAAACTAATTGACATCATTCACTAATTAATTATGATCAGGAAATTCGGATGCTGATATTATATTTTTCAGGCTTAACACAAATAATCATTGACTTTGTATTACAAATAATTTTAAAAATTATCAAAGCTGAGAAAATTTCAAAATAGGACTCGGCGTTTTTTGTTAAAAACAATTTAACTCGTGTAAAGAGAATCTTTGCTGCCAGCCCTAATAGTACATCACAGACTCTTAAGCCGTTGTATCGCTCGTATCAGATGGGCATTGCTATGGGGGATGCGCTAGGGTTGTCTTGTTCGTCCTCTAGCTGTTTTGATGGCAAATTTGTGTTGTCTGAGATTGAAGATCTACGAGACAGGGGTGGTGTAAGGGGTTGTTTGTTTTATCAAGCTCCTGTTGACCTTACCATGAAAATAACATCTTCTTAAATAACACGTAGAGCTGGCAATTTTCTGGTGTGAAATATATTAATGTAAAACATCTTATGTGAGGGCTTTGAAATGCTGATCGACAACTTTTTTGTGTGACGAAAAGTGGTGGGGGTAAACAATGTCGGGAAGAGTGTTGAAAACCGGTTCTCATCCAATCACCGAAGTTAAGACGTCGGGCTCGGTAAATACTAGAATGGGTGACCGCCTGGGAACATCGCGTGACATTTATTTTTTATTGTATTTTTTGTTTTAATTAAAAAGTTTCCCTATAATACAAAAGTTTCACTTCTCACGTGTGTCTTTACGACAAATTTTCGTTTTTTTTTTATTAAATCTAAATTAAATTGATGTAACCCTAATATTAAATAAATTAAATTGTTCTAAGTACAATAATATTTTCCACATGAAATAAAAACACCTGTAGTTGAAAAGACAATAATAGTAATAACAATTAAGTGATACAGAATCAAAAATAGCAATATCCAATGTTTTAATTATGGATAATTAAAAACTGATAATGGTCGTCCAGTGGTTGAAATTCGACGACAATAAAAGTTACAAAGGTTTTTCTTCACGTATTCATCTTGTGTTCCTTTCGATGGATGGTGAATGGTGAGCAGGGATGATACATCCAAACCGGTGATAGTTTTGATGTTCTCAGGGTCTAAATTAAATAAAGTATTTTTGATTTTGATTCTTTTTGATTTCATATTTTGTAAATGATAAAAGTTGTATTGAGTATTGCACAAATATTGTTTGTTACGAGCGTGTATAATGAACATAGCTTCGATTCGAATTCGGTTCTTCAAAAAAAAAAAATAATGATTTCGTTAAAGTTCGTCTTAGTCTACCCAACAAAAAAAGGTACTGAACTATATTGTCTTCGTATATTTACACTATTTACATTTATATATATTTCCAGTGATTTCGAAGTGTATAACAAAAGTATTATTCCTGTTAATATTTTTCCATCATAATACGACAACCATTTAACGGTACTCGTAATGATAGTAATCATAGCGCGATACAGAAAAAGTAGTGACGACCGAGACAGCTACAGTCGCTGTCATGCCGTCCTGCAAGCGCCTCAGAACGTATACACACTGACTGATTCCGAAATGTGGCAAACCAGAAGAGAGTCTCTTAGAAAGGTTGAACACTGTATGTAAGGAGGTCGCGACCCAATCTAACACAGATCCCTACCCTACTTCGTGCGCGTTAATTGATACCATTATTGGTGAATACCAGAGAATATATATAACTAGCTTTTGCTCGCGGACACGCTCGCATTAATTTCGAATTGGTCGGGGGCCTCGGGAACGTACATTTTTCAGGATGAAAAGTACCCTGTGTATCTTTCCTGTGCAGCTGGTAACCCGTATGCGAAATTTGATGTTGACCGATTTTTTTGTAATTTTTGTTCTGCAGTAACTTAGTTCATACCTTTTTTTTAAATAGTTTTAAATCTACTTCAGCTTGAAAACACAATTGAAGTGAGCGAGACAAGATAATATTTCTATACTAAACTAGTCACAGCTATTTAATTTATTGTTTTATTTTTAAATCTATGTTAGTTGTGGATATGTTATTGCCTTTATGGCAGTTTCATTATTATTTTTTATTGCCATTTCTAGACTGCAAGTGACAACATCACGCGCCGGAGCGCTTTTACAGCCCGACGGATGAACCTAGCAATGGCGTCGTCGGTCAAGTCGGTATAGTAAGCACAAGTGTTGATCGATTGAGTTATCAAGACTTAAAAACGTTACAAACAAACACATCTTCGCATTAATAATGTTAGTGAGGATTAGAATTATTTAATAAATTAACAGATATCTAAATGAATGGAGCAACAATTGTTCTCTAATTATTTTCAAGCTTAGTCTAATCGATTGTTAGTTGATTTGAGGAGTTTTGTTGGTGATATAACGAATGAAAAAAAATAATAATAATTCTCGTCTAAATTCGAAAATATAACTACATAAAACTTAAGTCACGTATGTATGTATGTGCCTACGCGACGGTCAAGACACATTAAATTCTTATTATTTTGTTTTTTTTTTACTAAATATACAAGATTCTCATGCTATTTGCATATATACTGTGCCATCGCACTTACATTATGAATTTTAACTACTTAAACGCCCTTGTACTATGTTAATCAACTTGGTCAAGTCCCTAGGCGCGGTATTGTTCCTATCTATAATCCCAGGTTTGATTCCTTGTTAGCGATTATACTTGCGTATATGTTACCAATTACGCTGTTGTGTTATTTCAAAAATAACTACTGTTAAAAACCGTTGCCAATTATTCTGCTGTTGGGGAATATTTGCTGTGTTATACATGATAACGAAATTTATTATATTTATTAGTTGTTGCAATAATTAGCACATTTAATCATAGACATAGAATAACTATTTTAAGAAACTATTTTGAAGTCAAATTTTATTATACGGCCGAGTGACTAAAGTCATAGATTAAGCGCGAGTCAAAAATTACCATATATAAAATGTTTTACGAGAGAACCCTAAACCACCGCTCAACATTGTAATCTTTCAAATCTAGTAACCGAGCACTCGAGTGCACTAAGTCGGGTCCCCCCGAATCGGTAATCGAATCTGCGACCGCCACTTGGCGACACTCGAGACAAGTGTGTTACATTGTTAGCCGATTTTTGTCGGGAACCCTCCAACTTAACGGGGATGCAACATCGTTATGCAAAACCGCAGAGAATCTCGTAAAACTCTCGAGTTAAATTTTATCTTCAAACCGAACTTAGTTATGGATGTTAGACAGGGCATTATATTGTAATGATATTATTCGTCCGCTTCAACTTTTGTACTCCTGGTGCATGATTTTAAACATATATTTGCACTAGCTTTTGCCCACGGTTTCGCTGGCTTCGATGTAGAATTGATGTATTCCTTGGAAATAGTAAAATTTTTTACTGGTTGAAATATACCGTATGCACTTTTCAAGACCCCTGATAATGTGTATGCAATTTAATAATGATTCGTTGAGTATTTAAGGCTAGAAAGCGTAACAAATAAACAAACTTGTAATCACATTTATAATATTAGTGAGGATTTTAAACAAATCTGGATAATTCGAATATCATAATTAGATGTTAAATATTATATTCATATAATCAACTAATGCTTGTATCTAATAATAGAAAAAAAAAAATATTTTAAAAAAACCAACATCGACCGACATCATACCTGATGGGTACACTATTACATTATAACGATTGCTTCAATACAAAAATGGGTAACTGGAGTATGGAAAAACCTAGTAGGCGGTACGTGCTAACACGTGGTACAAATTAATCGAGAACCGCAAGCGGTAAAACGCGGGCGAGACTCACTAAAAACTCGTCCGGTTTACTTAGCATGCAACTCGCTTGCGACGCACTAACGCGCTAGGAAATAACATCGCTAAATGTGGAGTCTACAAATAGAATAACCGTGATAATAATCCCTAAGTACTCATCAATACGACGTCATCAAGGGGACTCGGGCCTCATCTGCTCAAATTTGTTGCAGGCTCAAAATGAGTTGTTTAAGTTCGAAAAACTTCGTATCTTATTTTTTTAAATAGAACTCACTATTTTAAATTTGTCCTGTTAAATCACTCAACTCGACAAATAAAAAAACATGATGGCTAAATATTCGTCAATATTGACGTCATCGAAGGATAGGTACTCAAGTTTCACCGACTGAAATATGTTACATGCTCAAATCGAGTTGTTTCAATTAGGAACTCGTACAAAAAACAAAAAATCTTAGTTTTACTAAAATAATTGAAAAGCAAAAATTATAAGTTTATCATTTTTAATTACTAATTTAAATAGAATTGTTGAGTGAGGTTCAAACTTTCAATTCAGTTTTGTTTGGTGCTCAAAATTAGATAGAGACTTTAAAAATGTCCATATGCGAAAGGCGTTTCGCTAATGGCAATAATTAAGCACCGAAAAAAAATAGCGAACTGTTGATATTAGATCACTTTGATTAGACACATTATCCGCTCAGTGGTTCGCTCGTGATGCGCAGATTCCTAACTCATTTGATATTCGTATAAGGAGACACGAATCAATTTGAATATTTTGATTTTACCCGCGAATACTAATACGTATGACAGTTTAGCAAATTGTATCTTACTGTGAATAGCGTTTATGTATAATTTATGATGCGTGCTCTGGTGAATTAAATTTGTGCCGGTTGCGGGTGTGCTGTGCCGTGGTTACATGCCAACTTACGATATTTGTCTATGTGGAATATGCTATTTAAAATTCATGTATTGTTATATGGTAACCTTTTAAAACCTCTAGGACTTGGTTGTCACATTAACCTTTCCGTTTTTTTTTTTATTATTATTTAATATTTAAGTGCTATACACTTCGTGTAGTATTAATAATCTGAGTTTCTTGTAACAATTGTAACAACGAACTAGTAAAATATTGTTGGGATTAGATAGATATTAGGGCTTATACAATCGTCGATAAAATTTTGTATTTGTTTAATCTATTATGGATTCGACTTTTATGACAATCTAACGATATCGAATCCTTCTAATTTGGCTACAGAAACTCCCAAACGATTGGGATACAAAAATTAGAATGTGTAAACAAAAATGTGAATGTATAAACCGGTATGGTCATTAATGTGGCGTTTCTCTTAACATCGCGATACAGCTACTATGTTACTACTAATATTGTACAGCGCCATCTATTAAAGCACAAACGACTTAACAATAGTTATATAAAATATTATTAAAATAATAATAGACAGTTCACAATTAATTGATAACACCATATAACAAAGAAATTACGAACATTAGCTAGTTTTTAAAACGATATTCGGTATCAAAATATATGTATTCTAAAATAAATTCGTTTGACAAACGGAAACTTATTGTTCTGTGAACAGTTAGTTACACACAAGTTTGGAACTTGTCTCGTCTTGATAAACGATAACGTGTGTTGTTACGTCACACGGACAAGAATCTCATTTAACTCCGTTCACGAGAGTGTGAAATTCGTCGTATCTATTTTGTTTGTGTCAGCTTAGTACTCTATTAATTAACAGTCGCGTGTCAAGAGTGTGCGACACGAGTTTTGGCAGGCTCTGTAGAAAAATTGTTGATCGGTCGAAATTCGGTAACAAATAACGGGTTCTGTATCTATTACTTTGCTATTTCCGACTTAAGCATAGATTGATGATAACTAAGTATTTGTTGCCAACCAGTGTTAAGTTTCATTTCGAAGATGTAAGCCATAAACGATTCGACCTATTAAAAATCTGAATCTCGATAAGGCTGAAATTAAAATTCTATAAACAATAAAAGCTTTGATCGGTGGAATGTCAATACAATGTCCGCAGGTTCGAATCCCAACATATACTCACGAATTTTGCAGAGTTCTTGTACGTATACTAGTTCAAATTGGTAAGACTCGGCGAAGGAAATCACTGTAAGGAAACCTGAACCTTAGATGTGTTTTTGTGATATGTGGAAAAAATATAAAACTGTGGTGGATTTCTCAGAGTCACGGACTACTAGGTGATGATTATAACCATATCTTCCTTCGTGAAGAGGCCTATGGCTTTACAGAAGGTCTTTACAGGCTGATGTGATAATGGTTATTGACTTTGACACAAATACATTTCAGAACCCACAATAGACAGAGTTGTTAAGACCAATGACTGGGTAAAAACAATTTGCAATCCCTCGGTGAATGAAAAGTTACCAATATGGCGACATATATTATGCTTGTCAAAAATACTCAGTGACACGTTTGCTTATATCATTGCGCAATCGGTCACTATATTATGTTACTATTATTTTGGGAAAACATTAATATAGTAAACAATAAAACAAGCAGAGGAAATTATGGAAAGCTAGTAATGCAGTATTCAAAGAAAAAGAAAACATTATTGTTTCGTAGACGTCAGTATGATTTTAAATCGTGTTCGCTCAGATCAGCAGAATCATTTTTTTTTATATATTATAGGGGTGGTGTGCAGTAGTGGCAAACGAACAGGTAGGTCACCTGATGGTAAGTGATCACCGCCGTCCATAGACACTAGCAACACCAGGAGAGTCGCAAGTGCGTTGCCGGCCTTTTAATATATGTGGGCCTCCGGCGCTCTCACTGGCCGAACGAAACGCAACAGTGCAAGCACTGTTACTTCACGTTGGTTTTCTGTGAGAGGGTGGTACTACCCCGGGCGAGCCGACCCATTCATGCTGAAACCAGTAATAGCTTCAGCGTAGCTCTACCACCTACGGTACAGTTCATTGGTTCAGAATATACAAACTATGATGGAAAAAGGATTAGACGTACAATTTTTGGCTAACTCTTAAATTTTCTTGTAGTCGATTATATTTTTTATTGATAAATTTGGGTTACCTGGTCTTATATCGTGTGGTATTTATTGGTGGCATCTTGTATTGGTTATTATATATGAGTGAAGTGAAAAACTGCCTGGAAAGTTAATAAGAAGACTGCCACTTTGTTACAATACTGAAGTCATCATAAGACACTTTGTAACAGTTACTCGATCAACAATAAAACAATAGGGTATGGATATAGAGTACTTTTTTCCTGAAAAGAGTACTGTTCCCTTTCCGAATTATAGGTGAAATATATGTAAACGCGACCGAAGCCACGGGAAAAAGCTAATAAATAATAAAAGACATCGAAGTAATAACACATTTAAATGGTAACTTGTTAATAATCTTGATAGAGTTGGGATACAAATGTCAAGTTAATTTTCAACGTCGTCTGGTTTTATACCGAAGTTACAGTGTGTGAAGTATTTTTCACAATTTTGTCTTTCTTTTTTTCTTTTTTGGCACATCGCAGTCGTATAGATTTGAACTGTAACAGTTTTTCATAACAGAATTGTTGATTTCTAAAAAAAATAAAAACACACACACACAATGTAAAGCAAAATAGAAACAGATGACTAATGATGCGCTGTACCGAACGAATGTCGTGTGAAAGTGTCTCTAATTTTAATTAATGTAGCCGTTACAACCGCCTACCAACCTTCTCAGAACTATATATTCATAGATTACATACAGTCAGACATACAATAATTCATTCTTGAATGTTAACGTTTCAGTACTACACTATTGGTGTCGGTATGTATAAATGCCAATAACGGCGCTACATATCAATAATAAATTACGCGTATGCGGTATTTTACAATAACTGTTGTTATAAACGGTTGTCTGTTATACTGCTGTTGAGTGATTGGCTGTTTTGTATTGCACTTAGGCAATGATAACGAAGTAGGTATGTGTATCAGTAATTCGAATTACTCTTTCTTTCACACCTATAGGTTATTGGATAGGGCTTACTTGTTTTCACGTTACGATAACGTATTATTATATTTTTTTTCCCTTGGTTTTAGTTTAGCTGAGTTGGCAGGTACAAAATACATGTTTGAGTTCGGAAGATACACATGTGTGAGACATGATATTTAAATGTATGATTAGGCTTAATTTAGCTTAGTAAGATTCGCGTTATTGCATCTAAGGCGAGAACCCGTACCGCGGTTCGGCCACTTTGGCACCCTTGAGCTTGTTGTCAAGCGCTCGTCCATTAAAAATCCTATGAAGCTGTAAAGGCTCATCAGACCAATAGCGTATAAGTAAATTCGAAAATAATAATAATGTCTCCAATTATTATTTATTTATTGTTTAGAAAGAATATACGAAATTATTAATTGTTTTAATATTGATTACTTCCAGTTGTATGCAGTACGCAATGTATGCAACATTTCTTAAATACTGCAAACAATACATGTCATATTGTCGATTGGCATTCAACCCAATAATCACCTTATGTTAATTGTTGAAGTTTTTAAAGATACGCTAAAGAAATAAGGAAGTTGATATTTAATGTACAGTTTCTGGATATAACTATGTCACAAGAACAAGACGTTCGCAGAAACCTTAAAATATTACATTTTAAGTGACAAATTCTATTTACGTGCCAATCGTCATCAATTACTAGTATGTCAATGATAGTATAGCCTCTATATATATAATTGCACCACTTTCTTACGGGTAAATCAATAAAAAAAACCTTGAATTTTCCATATTGAATTTGATAGACACCATGAGTCAGAAATTGTTAACATTTTTATCTTGCGAAATAAGTATAATAATTGGGGGAACCGGTAAGAGATTTATAAGTTTAAGGTTATACGTTATAGTTTTGTATTATTGATGACTTTATATTTCAATAAAAGTAACGGACATTGTAGGATTCTAAATCAACCGTCGAGTACACAGTTTGACTGCCCTTTAAAATTCTTAAATACCCTGAAAACTTTGTACCTTCTTGTGACATTACGTATGTCTCTGCCTTAAAGATTTTTTTAAAAGCATAAACAATTATCTATCTATGTACGTAAATATGGATATCGGTTCATAGAAGAGAGTTTTATGTTGTCCTTTTTATTATACTTCAACACTAGAAGGCGCCACAAGCACATTAACTTCTGTACTGTTCTATCAATCCTTACGAAAGTTCATTTGAACCTAGATAATTATTGTTTATTTATATCGTCCATTTTACTATACCTCAACAACCCATTACAATTAATCGAAAAAAAAAATCCGCGTGAAGTGTTACAGCAAACACTTCAAGTCAATACAACCGTGGGAAAGGTTAACAAGTAGGTATATTCGGATATTATAAATATTGTACAATGTAGAAAAAATATACATACGAATGCACAATACTATACTCGAGATTCGACATCTTGCCGGATATGAAGATAAAGCTCTCGACGTCAAGATAAGTATTTTTTTTTATATATATATATAAAAACAACAACGTAAGGCGCAGTGTTATTTACTGAGTCAGACGATACGAGAACACTTCTAGTCAAGTCAATGGTGTTTATTCAAACCACTTGGTGTTTATTCAAACCACTTCAGTGTCGATGGGTTTCGACAAACATGTATTTAGTAAGAGTTCATAACAATAACTGATTATTTAATCAAATGAATATGGGAATACATTTCCTTGAGTTACCACAGTTTACCTTTATTTTCCTTTATATAACTTTATCTTTACTTTACTGTTTAAATTAACTACTGTTCGCTCATTGGTTAAAATTCGACCATAGTCATTATTGTAAATTGTCACAAAATAGAGAATGAAATGATTAAGTCATTAAAATATATATATATTTTTTTTAATTAAAAATTTCCATGCAATTTAAATCAATTTGCACGTAAAACTTGTTGACTGTTGTGGTCTTGTGTTTCTGTGTACATTATTAATGGAATAATTGTTGGATTAATATCTGAATTACATTTTAAACAATAGATAGACTTCTATGAAATGTACAATCAAGAAATTATTAATTAGGTACTAGATGATCTTAATTTTTTTTTTCTTTTTATTTTAACGAGGCTTCAGTACATCCTTGATGACTATGCCAGCCTCGTAAGGTAACTCCATTGGATTCATGTATCATTAAAGTTGATTCTCACATTTAGGAATTAAGGAAACAAACTTATAAATTGTCCGAGCCGCATTAGACACGGGGTCTCCTAATATAATATTAACTTCTCCAACTCCCTCCCTCCAGGACTTTAACAGCATTTTTTGACGCAATTCCTTGGTCCGGCCACATGGATACATTATGTTGTATATTCTTAATGCACGTTGTATTTTCATGCAAAGCTTTTTTTTTTCATTTATACTCAGTTGTAGGTTATTTATCCATTAAATCAGTACCTGTTCATGATTTTCTCGTTGACTGTCAGTTTGTAGCAGATCAGTATGCAGTCCACCTGATGTTAAATGTAGTAATGAAGTAACAGTGCTTGCACTGTTGCGTTTCGTTCGGTCAGTGAGAGCGCCGGAGGCCCACATATTTAAAAGGCCAGCAATGCACTTGCGACTCCCATGGTGTTGCTAGTGTCTATGGACGGCGGTGATCACTTACCATCAGGTAACCCACCTGTTCGTTTGCCCCCTATAATATAAAAAAAAATAAAGAAAACTCATTATTTTTATATTCATTTTGAGCCAATTTTAAATAGATATAAAAATTATTGGCAGTTTTTTTATATTAAATTTCATTAACCTACATCCTTTTAAGCGTAGTACTAGTTGAATTTTCACATAGTTTAATTCAAAACATGGGCGGAGAATTCTGCGTCCCTGAAGTTTTCCTCGGAAACTTAGAGAAGAAACTGAGAATCGAAAAAGGAACTGTCCTGTTCAAAACGCATTGTAGGGCTACGTTACCTATAACGTGGTATGACACGTATGAACGCGTATCTCGGTGAGTGCTCATCCGAACGGTAAACACTGACCGGAGATTAGATAACGCCGGATGTTGCTTCTGAGTATCACTCTAGACGTCTGCAGTCATAGACAACATTTACACAGCACCAGCGACGTTGTGATAATAATGGATCTTTCCATTATGAAAAATGGACCCGATTTAATGAGCCTTGAACATGTTCCAAAAAAACACTTCGACAACAATATTCCGGAGTGTTAAAAAAATATATGTATACATATATATTTTTTATCTGGAATTATTTCAAATTACGTAACTGTTTGTTTTTTTTTTCATGTTATAGTAGCGCTAAAATCGTATCTTTTCAGCATTGAGTTTGACATAAAGTCGTAAATTTTAAAATTACTGTTTTTTTAATTTAGCTTCTGTTTTAAGTGTTTCTAGCAATTTTGCTAAAAATGCTGATTTTAAGGAATTTTTACTACTTTAAAATCTGCTATATTAAGAATAATAGCGGTATTCTTAACACATTTAAATATTCAGTAGTAAATGTTAAGCGCAATCAAAATTTCTGATCTAACCTATCCTATATTGTCACATTACAGAAGTATGTTAGTGGTAGAGCGTATACAAGTCGTTCAGATGAGTCTTATAATAATTTTAAACCCTGCGTTAATACAGAAATGTTGTAAATATTGTTTCCAAAAAGTGACACGACACGCTCTTTCAAGCTCGATTGGAGTTTGTAGGATTGAATACGAGAAAGTGTGTAGGCAAATGCACAGGTGATTGTTATATTTGTCTTTACACCCGCAATCTTTCCCGCGCGAAAATGTTTTGACGCGGGAATGAGCGTGTCGTTTACAGGCAGCTAATAGGCCTGAGCTTTCGATGAAGGAAAAAATATTATGAAACTTGTTATAAATACGTTAAGGAATTTATTAATATACCCGCTTGATTAGTTATTATCCTTAATTTGAAAGTCTTGCGTCAAGTGCTTGTAAATGTGGTAGCTAATCCACCTTTAAGCTTAGTCTCTTCCCACCTTAAGCCACAACCTTTTGTTACATCTTCACTTAATATCAATTAAGATTATGGTCAAATTAAGCATATATACAAAAGATGAGAACATATACGACTGTATCCAGTTTTAAATTCAAATTTAAGAAATCCAACCAGCACAAATAATTTTATAAATTCTGAAGTCGTAAATATTTTTTATCATAAATTATGATTTCAAATTAGATTTTGCAAATAATAATTATACTGTCTTTTCTGAACCGTGTCTTTAATTACTCAGTTAAAATAAATTTTAAGTAAACGTTGTGTAAACGATTAAAGTTATACAGAATTTTTAATGGATTCCGTTTCGTTGAGCTTCTTATTTATGACCATTAAACTGATTACACTATTATTTTTATAGTGAAGCTTTAAATAAACCTAATTCAAAATTACAATGCCTCGCCGAGCCCACTCTATCTCTTGATGCTTGTCAAAACTGACATAATTGACAGCTAACGTCAATTTGACTACAGTTGCGTTCACATCTGTTTGACAATAACTACATTTTAATAGCCTTCAAAAAAAGGTGCGAACGAACGCGTTCAATATTTGAAAATAATAATAAATAAGTAATGCACCGATAATGTGCCAAATTCGTATTGCCGGTACCAGGAGGGCATAATGTAATTGGCATTAACACGCGAAGTGTCTATCAAAATTATTTTTCGTATGGGGTAGTTTTTTCTTATGCACCCCATAGTGGCTTGGGGTCGGAGGGCGCTCTCACCTCGGTCACGCAAACCCCGTCAATATAGGATAATTGTTTCATTATTCTTGTATTAACTCTGATCATGCGTTAATATTTGCAGCACATTTTCCCTTGGGATATAATCCATGTGAACTAGCAACGTGTATCGAGAAAGAGAGCCTTTTAACTCATTATACCAATTTTATATGTTTTTCTGTTGTGAAATCGTTTAGTAAACTGCACATAAATTAATTTCAAGATAACTTTGAAGTATATTTTTGATATCGTTTTTTATTAATTCGATGAGCAGTAAGTAGTGCTCGTAAAATGTGCAGTAAGTGTCCGCGCGGTCTAAACGCTGCCGCGCTGAGCCGCGCCGGGGCGTGGCGGCGCCGCCCCGTGTTTTAGCGCAAACATGCCATCCGGACCGTCTTTATTAACACTGCACCTACTCGCCAACCATGCCGGCCTGGTACTTATTGCTTGCATATTTATCTCTACGCCTGGTAAAAACAAACACACAAATCTTCATTATCAATCGAAACTATTTTGTTATAATTAATTAATATATATTATTTGTATGTATATATTTGTCCTCATAAACTGAAATGATGACATATTTCTAGATCTTTTTTATATCTAGAATAATTGCCTTAGTTTACCCACTGTATCTGCTTGATGTTGAAATAATGAGAGTTGTTTAACGTAGATTAATTAGTTATTTTGGCGAGAGAGGGCGGGCACAGCTAAAAGCAATTACATTTCCGCACGCAAACTCGATGCCTGCCGGCGTCTCGATTTAGTTCCTTGGTATTTTAAATATTAAGTCATCCTTCCCACTGTTGGGCCAGAACTCGGAAAACATTGTAATACCTAGTATAGGAAACTATATCCTAGTTAAATAAGTGTCGTCTGGGTAAGCCTTACTATTTTACATGAATTTAAAAAAATATGTCATCATTGAAATATCTCGCTTTACTAAGCGACAAGATGACACTTAATTCTAAACCAACATAATCTTAGAAACCTTCAGAGTATGTAAACAGAGCGAGAACATCTTTATACAAACATTTCGTTTACAACTTGTCCAAAAGTTTACAGAACAAAAACTGGTAGTCTTCGAGCGGTGCCTCTCTGCCTTTATCTTTACAATGCTCTCGGCTAATCTCGGGTATCTGGCCTAGGCAAACACAACCAGTAAGGTAATTAACGTTGGGTAACGTCGAGCAAACACTTGGCAATAAAACTTCGACGATTGTTATGAAAAAATTCACTGCCTGTTCATTATAAGGTAGACACAGTTTAAACGGCGACAAAATATTACGTCGAAAATCAGTAAATTCTTATCTAAAACTGTTTTTTTTTTTTTTACTAGCGACATTATTTATGTTTTTCTCTTGAACAGAGACCATGTTATCTGCCTTTTTTATGATTTAGCATGGTTAGTGAAAAAAAAAAATGGCTTCGTAACGAGAAGGAACCCCGTAATACTTGAGTGTAGAAAAAATTAAAATAGTTTTGGTTCTTCTTAAGCAAAGAAACGACGTGACCTGCCTGCCGCCTGCTCTTGTGATACTCGTGACAAACGGTGTAACTGTCGCCACAATTACCAAGCGAGCATATCTGACGAGGATCAACGTCTGTCACACACACTCTTTGATGTGGTACCTAATTGATACATCTGCTACGCTCTCATTATACACTGGTATTTATGGCTCGTGTCGCTGATCAGTTGTTAATTTATAGTGTTTACCACCGATAACTGAGTGTTGTTTTTTTCTATTATTAATTCTGTAATAATCAAGATAATTCAACATTTAATTTGTTATAAAAGTTAATTTACCTTTATAGTTCCGAACGCTCGCCTACTAATCATGGGAGATATTATACCCATATCATTAGTCAAATATTTTGAAACTAAGAAGATTTAAAGATATAGCTAGCTAGAGTTGTTACCGTTCTAAGGTGCTTTGTAGAAGTATGCATAATTATCTTTAGGTTTTGAACGCAATAAATACATTTTTGTGTAGACCTCTTAATCCTGCCACGATAAAAAAAAAACAAAACACGCTTCAAAAAATTTAATCTAAAAAGTGCACTAAAATATACAACAGAAGTTCGCAATCGATCATGTGAAAACGTCCTAGAACATAGTCAGATACCTACCCAGTCTTGAATTACCATAAATCTACTGATATATCTATATATTCGATTTTGAGGAGTTGGTTGATGATGTACCTTTATAATCTACGATCTAAGGTATATTAATGAAATAAAAATAGCAACCCTTTGAAAATATTCCCTTTACAAAAAATTGAAAAAAAAAACAAATCCGATTATAAATACCGAAATTCTGAGGTAACAGACACAAAAATATAAAACCGACTTGAAAACCTCTTGCTTTTTGAAATAGGTTAAAAATGACAAATACTTAGAGCAAAGTATTAGTCAAAAGTTTTTTCAGAATATAGAATTGATTTATAGAATTCGGAATGAAAGTTTGTCACGTACAATTTATTCCAACGTCGTGTCTAATTATGTATTTGCCCAAATTGGAGTATAACAATTGAAATACTTGTCGTCAACAATAATGATTTCGAAGTAAGACTTCCTAGTTTTATATAACCTTGTTTTCTTTTTACATCTCAAGAAATGAAAATTATTACCGTTAAATTAAATCCGGACAGGTGCCTCCTTTTGCTGAGGTCATGATACGGTCCCGCTCGGTTTTATGATTGAGGGTTTCATAGGTTGACCTCTTGCAGTATCTCACTAATAGGATGACACGGATTAAGTTACATATTGTCTTAATTAATTACTGGACTGCATTTGGCTTTTGTGGTCATATAATCGAAAATCTAAAACTGTAAACCTAAGTTATATATGTAGAATTTCTTCTGCCAATCGATACGGAACCCTGAGAGGTCATAAATACCACTTTGGGAACGGTTGATGCATGTATTTTTTGCAACTGTGTAGAAAAACTCAAAGCAATTGCCAAATAAGTATGGAATTTAATATAACATCAATAAAAAAACTCCAAAAAAACACCCAGCTTAATGAAACCTGTCTATTCTACGCAGTCCTAAATCTAACGAGGCAAGATTTTCACCGAGGCAGAGAGAGCAAGCATGCAATAAAAACAAACTTGTTACTGCTAAACTGTACGATAGTTTTAAACGAATGAACAAAAGAACAGGATAAAAGCGGAACCACTTCTCGGAACCGTACCCCGGGTCGGTTCCCGGGCCGTGCTCTTTGATATAGCTGTAATAACAAACAGAACGGGTCGAACACTTCCGATATACAACAATGCGCACAAGACTCTCTACTTGTGGGGTTAACAGATAAATATATACATGTTTTTGATTATTATGTAAGGTGTGATACCTTACAGCGTTGTCGATACTATAATTTTTGTTTTCACAATCGGCATCGTGGAAACATTTGCCAGTGTCAATGTGTTAAGTCCGATTATTGTTATTTATTATAGTGTTATACTTTGAAATAATATACTATATTTGCAATTGGTGATAGAAATAATCTTTGTAAATGGTTACTGTATTTTAAATTTGTCTAAAATTATTCTCAAATAGAAATCTTTGGAATGTTTTTTTTATTTGATTAGATACTAAGAGACTATTTTATTAATAGCGATACTTTCATTTCTTCATTAGTTATTCTTGAAGTTGTGTCTTCGTTCTAATTTACACACATAAATAAATTTGTAATAACTATTGTGTGTCCAGGCTAATTCCCAAAACCCCTGAATAGATTTTCATGGGAATTTTGGCATATGATAGAGAAATTTAAAGTATGATCTTTAAATTATAATGATAAATAATAATAAGTCATAAATCGTATTGAAAAAGAGAATGCTCTGTCCATTCCATAGATTAATGAAACATTACAAGAGCATAGTAAACGGAGAGCAGAGACAACGGGGAGTGGGAAAAGTCAGTCGGTCGCGCCGGTTCACATAAAATTAAATAATAATGAACTAATCGGGCCGTGCGCACCGCGACTCGCCCCACGGACAATGGCGCGTTAATTCGCGCCCTTTGTCCGCTCCAATAGAAAATTTCATGTCCAACCGCCAGTCGAAACGCCGCCATTTTAGCTTTATTGCCAGAGTTTTAAATGTAAATCACCTAGCATTGTATTGAGACGCTTCAGTGCGACCATTACTCTCTTTCTCTCTTGTATTTAAAATTATCATTCCACAAATACGAATATTCCGTAGAATTTTTATCTAAAAATAATGTTGTTGTACATAGGATTTTTATTCAGTATAAATTCTACGAAATTCCGATGGTGACGTTGACGAGCGAAAGGTAAAAAACAATGTCTATTTAGAAATGGCTCTCGGACAGTAGTTACCGGGAATACAGAATTTCGGCGTCGCCTTTTGATACGTTTGGTTACAGTAACGTTGCCTGGAACCGCTTGTTTGTTTGTCGGGCTGTAAAACTGTTAGGAATCGTAAACGTTCGTGTGTGGCCAGCCCTTACGACGAAATCGGAACAGATGGACCGAGATCAAAAGACTGTGTGGTGATAAAAAAAGCGTTGATGTGAATTAAAAGTAACAACTTAGTGTTAGAATAGAGTATGTTTTTCTCTTTCACAATGCGTTCGTAAAAAACGGTTTTATACACATTTTCTAGATATTTACTCTGGTCAATATTGGCGGGATTTATTGGAGCAATTATTAGCACACCGATCCCTCAGGACGTTTATGAACTCTTGGTGGGAAAACTATTCACGGATTTTCTGGAGCTCCCTCTATTCTGCTGGCCTCATATTGTATTCGTAACTCCTATATATAGTGAGTGAAAGTTTGTTGAGAATACTGGAAATATTTACAAGCCAGTTTTTCTAGATTGTAAAAAGCATATGTATAGTTTCTCTATATTAAATATTTTTTTTAATGAATAAACTGTTCATATACTCTCTCTCTCTCTCTTTATATGTTATGAGAATCATACAAGTCTAATAAATAATTCAATACCAATCATTGTCATTAGTAAAACTATTAATATCATCCATCTTTAGATAAAAAAAATCACTAATAAAAAAACTATGGTGATATAATACCTAAATATGATCCATTATAATCACATAAGGTCTTTGCTCTTCTTAATAATTGAATAAAAATAAACAAATCCTGAAAAACGAAAATTACAGTATGATACCTATATACTCGTTATGCACGTTCTACACAATATATTTGGAACAAAAAAAAAACTCACGTATCCACGTATATCTTTTATCATTTCGTACGGCACGATCCGTGAGCAAATCCCCGTATCCGGGGATTGGGAACGGGATCCGGTAATCCCGGTTAATAACGCCCGCCGATCCGGGTGTCTGCCGGTCGGCGCAGACGTTTGATAATGGCGCATTAGTTCCAGTTATAATTGTTCGGTTATTATTATCCACATTGATTATGTAAGGAAATTTGTTAATTTTGCTTTTATTATTATCGTGTCGCTTCTTGTTTCTTTAATTTGCTTGCGACGCTTCTAAATTAGAATTGTTTTATAGTTTTGTTACTTTAAATGATAATCGTTGTTTATAACTTAATTTGTTTTGTTATGTAGCATTCTACAAAAAATAATGTTATATTATCGAAGAGTAAAAGCGAAGGTCCCATGAGAGTTCGAACCGAACTCCTTTAGGACTAAAAAATAATGAACAAGTCTTGTAGTAAGCACCGGGCGCACTAGGCTTGCACGAACGCCGAGAGCGTTCAGCGTAGGCCGGGCGAATCCCATGCGGTATCAGCGTTACAAGCGATCGCACTTAGCCGCATCACTCGGTATCATATCGCGCTGCAGCGCTATCAGTCAGCGTCGCCCGCTGCATTAGCCGCGTCGCCGTGTCAATAAATTATGTGAGACACCTCCGCGCGACACTACCAGCCTGGTCACTCGGCTGGATTAACGTTGATTATTTTAATGCATTCCCACTATCATCATGATGTTGCTGCGCCCATTAAATGCATGTAGAGAAATTAGTAAGGAAGTAGTGGGAGGACAAAAGGATTTTGGTTATTTATTTAATTTTTCTTAATTTCTTGAAATTCCCAAGATAAAGAGTCCCATTATATTTGTCTATAATGAATGAATGTATTGCTTCCTGAGAAGATACAAAAGTGGCTCAGAAATGTAATACCGGAGTATACATTATTATATAAATCGTAGGAAGA